>PTEX01000003.1:6791019-6810314 GCA_003342815.1 Eudromia elegans | reverse complement strand
TTTCTTTTCTTTTCTTTTCTTTTCTTTTCTTTTCTTTTCTTTTCTTTTCTTTTCTTTTCTTTTCTTTTCTTTTCTTTTCTTTTCTTTTCTTTTCTCTTCTCTTCTCTTCTCTTCTTTTCTGCAAGGCACAAGCAGCCTCCAGTATTTTATGTTGTCTATGGGAAAGGATTGATTTGGAAAGAGGAAAGATAGGAGACTGGGAGTCCTGGATGAGGCACTTCACTACAAACAGCTTTACCCTTTGCTATACCACTGTTTGGCCAGGGTCCTGCTGCCCATGGGGTCACGCTACAACCGCTTGCTCTCATTAATGTTACCTCTTCTGTGGAGTGTCAGTTGATCCGAACTACACCATAGAGCTCTTGGGGTAGAGAGGCATGAAGAAAAGGGGAAGAAATGAGGACGGCTCATGGAAATTAAAGAAAAACGATCATCAACGCATTAGAAGTGCAAGAACCAAGAGCCAGCAGGGGACACAGAGCAGAACGCCCTGTTAGAACCCAGCTCTCCTTGCAAGCATCCAAACGTACCGGTGGATGGGACAGCATGTGGGGAAAGAAGTAGTCCCCACAATCGCTGGGGTCCCATATCTTCCTCTTCCTCCTGAGGCTGGTCAGTCTGAGGAAGACAAGAGAAGAGTGACGAGGGCTGCTGACATGGCAGGGCCTCGCGTGGGGAGAGGCTGAATAGGAAGCTGTGTCAGCTCAGCGCACATGAAACACTCCTCTGATGGCTTCAGCAGCCTCTGCAGTGGAGTGATGCACGTTTCTTGCATGCACGCTGCCAAGAACACCTGTAAATGAGCCATTACCTACACGTGTGCACATACACACCTGGTTGTTCCTACCACAAATACAGCTGTAACACAGATCTGAACCTCTACACTAACAAGCTACTTAGCAACCTGAAATTTTAACATAAACTAGATTGCCTGCTCCAGTGAGCGGCCCGTGCAATAAGAAGCACATTGGCTTCCCCTCTGACTTGTCATTCAGGCATTGTTGCAGCCACGGAGTCATCTTAGGTCAAGAGACATGGAAGGCTGAACCGGCCGCAGCTGCCTCAAACAGCTCTGGAAGGATCTTTGTCTTTGTTCTGCTTTGATAATGCTTTAATAGGCAATCGTAACTGGTTTATGGCAGCATGCACATTTGCTGGGAAATCCACGGGCAGAGCAGACACTTTGCTTTGCCCAGGGCACAGCCACCTCACGCCGAATGGGGACTTTTTGTTTGCATTTATAAGGTAACTAATTCACATAGGACGTTCATGAATATTCAACTAGCAGCTCCGGTTGGGGAGAACGATCCCTAAAACAAAGGGGCAAATTCTTCTACCCTTCCCTTGGGGAGAAGACCTTCTCCAGGCTGTAAGCAGCCAGGGGTCCCTGTTTGTCCCAGCAGGATCACATAACGGCCTGTGTTTCTGTGAGCCTGAGCAGGCATCACTGGTAAAGAACAGATGCAGGCAGCGAGGGCTTGGAGGTGGCATCGCAGGATGCCAGTGGCAGCAGGTTGGGGATGGTGGCTAAACGAGTTCATTGGTGGCACTGGTGGAGAAGGCCGCTGAGTGAGTGCATTAGTGCAGCCTTCTGCATGCACAAGGCATCTGCTGGGGGTTGCGTGTGCTGGAAAGGAGCAGTTGCTCCTCCATGCTGGCACCCAGTCACTTTGTGAGAGCGTCTGTGCTTTGCATCTCCTGCTTTCTCCTGGTCAGTACCAGCCCCACCTTTTCCATCTATCCCACTACTGCAATCTTCCATCCCCTCACCCTCCTCTCCTCCTACATCACTGCTCCCCAGTTTTGTTTGCCCAGGAGGGGGTAGTTCAGCCTGCCAGCTGCCCGGGGAGGAGGAACACAACTACAGGAGATGCTGCCTTGCAAGCCTGCAGTTAAGGAGCAGGGGGGCTGGCATAGGGACCGCCCGTTTCTGCCCAGGGCTCTGACGGAGATGGTTTTCAGGTGGTTACTGATGTAGGTGTATTGGCCTGGAAAAGGTGGGTGGGAGGTGGCAGGGGCCAAGGGACCTGAAATAACTGCTGCCCCTGTGTCTTTTCTCTCCTTCCCTGCCCGGTTTATCTGGTCTCCTGGGAAGAGATGCCCCTCAGCACCCCCACCAAGGCTGCGGTGCTGCTTCCAGCCTGGTGCTGGAGGGCTCCTCATTCAGCCAGCTAGCCCGCCCTTTATAAACCTTGAAGGACCTCATAATAAGCGGCAACAACCTCTGTGCTGGCAACAGGCTTTGGGAGACGGATCATGACTCCCTCGCAAGTGGGGAAACAATGCAAACTTGCTTCAAGTCTCTGTGCCAGAACTGTGTGAAGAATAGAGCCCAAGATTTCTCACAGGTTACGCAGAGGTTATTAAGGCACGCTGTTGTCCTTTCTCTCTGCCTGCTCGGCTGGTTATTTACCCAAAAGAGGAAGCATTAGGACAGTAACAGCTGCCATTTGAAGCAGCAAAGAATAGATGAAGCGGAGGGGACGGGACGCGAGTCCAGCAGAAATTATCCAGAAGCTGCCGGCTCTGCAGCAGGAGTTATCAGCGGGGCATCGCGCCCGCCGGCAGCGCAGGTGACGGCAGCGCGGCAGTCTCAGCTGTGTCTCTTCACTGCCTCCCTATCTCACCGCGTGTTCCAAGCAGACAGGGCCGTGTGGCGGGAGAGGGCAGAGCCTCCTCTGAGCTGCAGCTTCCAAAGCAGTTCTGCCAAGGGGGGGGATGTGTTAACAGGGACGGTGCCTTGGGCTGAGCTCAGCGAGCCCGAGGGCCCCTGCCCCGTCCTGCTGGCCCCGGGTCACATCGCTGCCTTTCCCTCTCCTGCAGGCAGGGTCACGAGTTCCTCTGGCATGAGGGAATCCTGGGGCTCCTGCTGTCGGTGCGTGGCGGCCCAAGGGCCCCGCAGTCCCTCCGCTCCTGTCTGGGCCTGTTCGGTCACCGTACGGGAGGGAACCGCACGGCTCTTGGCTCCTTCCTCCCCTGCAGAACGGGAAACACGGGGGCTCTTGCTGATACCAGGAGATTTGGCTCTCTGGCTCTCCTTTTCCTCCCTAGGCAGCTAATGCAGGCTCTCAGCTGCTGAGACACAGTTGTGTAAGCTGCAAAGTTATTGGATTTGTCTCTTTTAAATTAATGAAGCATAAAAGGCCTCCTCTTTCTTCAATGTTCCTCAGTACTGCCGCACTGACAGCCTCAGTAGCACTTGCAACAGGATAGCTGGTGGACAGCGTGTTTCTCGGATCGCTTTCAGGTTACCTTCCGCATGGCTCTGCTGTGGCTTCTCTGGTTACAGCACGGAGATCATAGAATCATAGAATGGCTAGGGTTGGAAGGGACCTGTAGAGGTCATCTAGTCCAACCCCCCTGCACACGCCGGGTCCCCTAGAGCATGTGGCACAGGGTGGTGTCCAAGGGGAGTTTGAAGATCTCCAGAGAAGGAGACTCCACCACCTCTCTGGGCAGCCTGTTCCAGGGCTCTGTCACCCTCACTGTTAAGAAATTCTTCCTCAAGTTCCTGTGGAACTTTTAGTGCCTCAATTTGTGGCCGTTTCCCCTAGTTCTATCACTGGCCACCACTGAGAAGAGGCCAGCCCCCTCCTCCTCACTCCCTTTCTTGAGATATTTATATACATTAATCAGGTCCCCTCTCAGTCTTCTCTTCTCCAGGCTGAAGAGGCCCACCTCTCTCAGCCTTTGCTCATAGGGCAGATGTTCCAGGCCCCTAATCATCTTTGTGGCCCTGCGCTGGACTCTCTCTAGCAGCTCCACATCCCTCCTGCACTGGGGAGCCCAGAACTGCACACAGGACTCGAGGTGCGGCCTCACCAGGGCTGAGTAGAGGGGCAGAATCACCTCTCTCGTTTTTTGACACCTCCCTCGGTGTTTTGAAACCCAAATTAGCAACAAATGCCACGTCTCCTGCTGCCCATCCTCACGCGAGACGGAGCCCCACCCGTGACGGGCCATGCACTGCAACGCTCCTTCATCGCCGCTGTTGCACAGGAGTCACACAAGTCTCAGAGATAAGGACTGCAACTCTATCCGCGGTGCAGCGTTTATGGTAAATCAATCCAAGTGTCCCCGCTCTCCAGTTCCCTTGCATTATTAACGTTTTGTTCAGGAATTAACGTGGGTTGGCCTCTGCTGGAGGCCTTTGGCTCAGGTACTCATTTAAAAGATAAGCTTGTCCAAAGTTTGGAGATGCTTAAAGGAAGGATTTGGAGCCTTATATATAAAAACTCTGTCAAGTTATGACCTAGGGACAAGTATCGTCATAGACTGGGAGGATATCCAGTCTATTTCAGTCTTGTTTGTATTCCTTCACCGGGGAAATTGTTCACGTGGGGCCCAGATACTATTATATGGGGGTGGGAATCCAGAGCAAGGCACGCTATCTGGGACAAAAGACTTAAGAAGGGGAGAAAAGCTCTGACAGAAAGCAGTATGTTGGCTGGCTTGGCAAACGTGACTCCTGAGGAAGGTTTGGTAGCATCAGGCTTGTTTTACTCTGGACAGCTCAACGAGGGAGTGAGCAGAAGACCAGCCAGTTCATAGAAGTTATGATAGTTGTTTTCCATCTCTACAGAGGTAAGGCATATCTACTGGCTTGGTTTACAAGAAGGAAGATATATGGTAGGTATTAGTAGAAGATTTTTCACTTTTCAAGAATTGCTGTTCCTACTGTAAGTACCTACAGCTTAAACAGCTCCATGATCACAGGTGGGTTCTTTAAATTCACCACCGTTGTGGCAGGGTGGTGTGGGTGTACTTGATCCTGTCTCAGAGTAACAGATGGATTAGGTCAGCCTGAGCTAAGTGGTGAAGCAGCTAGGTACAAAGGCTTTGAGGGCGTGCATCACCCATAGAGTCACAGTACACTTTATTCACCTGTGAGCAGCTGGGTGATGAGAGCCCGGTTCTCACGGCAGCATCACTGTGGGAGAAGGCATGGATGCAGGCACCCTTTTGCACTAGTGTGTGGCCTGGCTGAGAGCTCTTTTTTTTTTTCTGTTTAAGATAAAACTGGAGATTCGCAGGCTCTGTGGTGGATCCTCACTAACTAGCAGGGCTATTTTAGACTTAAACGTGGTGAGAAGTGGGGAGATTCTTGTGCTGAGAAGCCCATAGATAGATCTTGGGTCAGCTTGGGTCAGTCCTAAACACTACTCTTTGGCTCAGCATTCATTCTTAGATTTCTACCCCAAATTCAAAAGAGAAAAGAACTTGTCTCACCATCTGGTGTAAAACTCTACATCTCAGCTAAACACAGAAGTAGACGCAGTGCTTGAGTTACCTTTCTGTGTTTTGCCACAGTCTTCCTTCAAGGCATTCAATTTTACACTGACACTGACTCAGTTTATACTCATTAACCGGGCTGGATTGACAGCAAGGAGCTTGGCCTTCCTGCCCCAGCCACATCAAACAAAAAATAATCCTGCAGCAACAGGCACAAGTGCTACCTGCCAGCGGGAGCCATAGGTGTGAGCTGCACCCAGGTATCGCCTCAGCCCTCTCCGAGCACCGTACGTGCTGAGGGTTTCCAGCCCGAGAGGGACCTCTGCTGATGTGTGCCCCATTCCTGAGCAGAGGAAACAACGTTCCACAGAAAGCGCCAGGAAAGCAGCAGTTAAAGAAGGTGACAGTGTAAGGGTGCGCATCAGCTGTGCCACGGTCCCGCTGCAGTCCTGCAGATGTTCAAGTGGGGAAGCTGCCGGCTTTCTGCTGCACTTCAGCGTGCCTTGTCTGCTTCATAACTGCCTGCATGGAGCTCCCAGCTTTGATCATACACCATCCTGCTCTGCTGAGGATTTGATTTTGTTCTTTCTTTGTTTCCCCCCCGCCCCCAACCTTAGAAGTTGACTTCAGGGTTTCTAAATGGTCATAGATCATGAAGGCAGGACTTTGGAAAACTTTAGCCTATTGCTGATATATTGCTATCTGTGTTGCCAACGCAGACAAATAGTATTTCCAAAACACAAATGCAGAGCAGGTTCCCTCTTTGGAAGAACAGGGAACAAACTTCCCTTCCTCCTTTGCCCAAACAATCCTTTTTCTTCCCCCCCCCCCCCTTTTTCCCCCTCCTTCTTACTCCTCAAAGGGAGTTGTCCCTTTTGATCACCCTGCCTGTACTGCTTCATGGGAGAGCCACAAAGCTAGCATGACAGTCCATTTTTCCCAGGGAAGAAGCTCTCTCAAGAGCCTCAGCCCATTCATGAAATATGATACCCCAGAGAACCACCTACCTAGCTCATGCTTAAGCCATTTATTGAGACATCATGTAATACAGTCTGTTCCAAACTCCTAGAACATCAAATAACTCCCTTATTTATAGTATACACACTTAAAACAATGAACCTCCTTTCTGAACTTGATTGGCCAATATAGACTTAAGAGACTTCTTCCCATTAATCAACCTCTCAATCTGTTGTTTATGCTTTCAGTGCTTGACAGCAACGACTTTTGTGACTTCCTGTAGGACTCGTTGATTAGGTTTGCAGAACCTCCTGCTTCCTTCTCTGCTCTTCCCTGGAAGAGGAGGGTACCGGTCCCGTTTGGTAATGTCAGCCTCTTGCCTAACCAACCCAGCTCACACCAGAAGGACCATGAGGCAGCTGTGTTTTGAGTTTACAAATGAAACTGGGAAACATTGCCCAAAAACTGGAGGAGGAGGAGAAGGATATTTCTTCAAGCTGTGAGGCAAGATTAAAAATACAACTGCAAATTTTGAGAGACACAGAGGGTCCCATTTCTGTAATAGATTTAACCTGAAGAAAGTTGGAGTAGAGCATCAGCCAGATCAAGCAGTTCCCTCCGTGCCCACTGCAGACCCACAAGGTCAGTAAACCGAAATAGCCTGTTTTGACCAACGCCCTAGGCACTAAGTCATGCTCAGCATGCATGTTTTGCTCTTAGCTCCAAGCTGCGCGCTGGTGACTTCGGACAAGGCTCCCCGTTGCACAGAACTCCCCCTGACCAGCCACGAGAGCCAGGTGGGCAGAAGCCCTGCAGCAGCCCCAGGGCAGGTGCGGCATCCGAGGGCAGAGGGCCCAGCAGCAGGAGGGCTGAATCCGTGGCATGCAGAGCCCCAAGGGGCCGTCGTGGCTTATCAGTGCAGGCTGAGCTGAACCAGCAAGGGGACAAGCCTGTGCCCACTCCCAGTCCTGCCGGCAGGAATGGTTAATATGACTTTTTCCATGTTCTCTGTTAGTCCAGACCCCTCTTACTTCAGCGTGAAAACCACTTATTCCCCAGCTTTTCCTGTGTTTTCATTGCCTGTGACTCCCTTAAGGCAAGGAAATACTTTTCTTTATGTGTTTTACAATACCTAGAAAATGAATTGCTCTTTTTTTTTTTTTTTTTTAATGGGCGGTCCATGCCCTTGCCTGGAGAAGCATGAAAAGAGATTTGAGTGGGCGTGATGAGCTTGAGCTCTTTGGAACATACCTCGAGGAGGCAGGCGGGTGAGTTTGGCAGGGCCCTTGGAACGCGTTGTGTGCACGCTGCAAAGGTAATACCCAACATGAGTGGGGTTTGTTATTCCTGTCTTCCTACTCATCGGGGCATAAATAACAGAGAGGAAGCTCTCGCTGTTTATGTAGGAGCAAAGCCTTCTCATCTGTCCGTGGCGATGGCCTGCAGACTTAGGTTCAGGCTATTTTCTTCACCAGCAATTTGCACTTTTTTCCCCTTTAGTGAGGTCTTACTCTTAAAAATTTTCAGGAAGAGCCACACCAGCAAACCTTCCTTGTGGGAGGACTACTTTTACTGTCACAAAAGAGTTCTGTTGGCTTAGATGCTTTTGATGAAGGAAATTAAGATGATTACATATTGGCAAAAGACTTCCATGTTGATTCATCAGCACCTGCTCTAAAATTTTTGCCATTATAGAAATTTCAAATTCTCTGTCAAAAAAAAAAAAAAGTTTCCTTAACAATATTGCTATGCTGGCACCAAAATAAATAAATAAATAAAATAAAAAGCCTTTTCTGAACCTGTCTGACAGTGAATTTTCCAAGGTATTTACTAAACTGGCATATAGGCTCTTCCCATTAAATACTTTCAGTCGAACTAGAGATCAGGCGTGGAACAAGCTAGGACGTGGAACCTCCCTCCTGAACGCTGCTGTTCAGAAAGGGAACTGAACTCTCACACTGAGCCCAGCCTTTCCCAAACCAAAATAAATTCCTCTGGCTCCTCAGATCTGGGAAATTCAGCTCTGGAAATGCTACGCCTGGACCTTTTCTGCTTTTATCTGCAAGACAGGAATCTGCTAGATTTGAGCATTAGATCAGAACATCTTGAGGCTTAAGGGTGGATCTCAATTACACAGCTCAGGTCTATCCCTAACCATAACGGGTTCTCCACATTGTTCCTGGAGGACAAGCCCATGCAGACAATAGCAATGTGCTGGCAAGCCGAGGTCTAAATGTATCCAAACACCATAGAACCATAAAGACCCACGGCGGGGGCCAGGGCTGCCGTGTGCCTGTGCTCAGCACACCCCTGGCACCGCACGGAGCAATGTCACTGGAGGAACAGAGCGCGTTCCCCAGGGCCACCCTGCCGTACCGCAGCGCTGCTCCCCCACCGCGGTCTCCCCCATGATTGCTTCTCGGAATGCTAGATGGGGACTCCATGGCCTTCAGGAACGCTGTCGTTCCAGCCCTCTGCGAGGAGGAGCAGAGAGGGTGGCAGAGCAGCACCGGCCAGGCCAGCCCGGCAGAGCGCTAGGCAGCTTTCATTTTTTCTTTTCCTTTTTGACAGGGAAAAGTCCAAAACTTGCACGTCTGCTAAATTGCCATAATGGCTACTGCTAACCCAGTGCTGCAGTCCTGCCCGCAAGTGTGTGTTGCATTAACCCAAACTTTCAGCAGCCTCTCTCCGAATGCATTAGAAAGAACATTTCGTGTCCTGCTGAACAGTTGATGCATGCCTAAATGGAGAGTTGGTTTTTTGGTTAGCCTGGAACTGGAATCTTAAGGAGAAGATGGGCAAATCCCAGCTCTGCCATTAATTTTCCAACAAGCTCAGGCATTTATGCAGTCCGTTGCCCTAATTTTTTAACTTGTAAAAAAAATGTAGGCCGTTGAACTAGGCCAAAGTTAGTGGAGAATCATGGCAAATTCCAGAGCGATTCCATTTGCTCTAGGTCTGATAGCTGATATCAGAAGGACAATTTGTTCTTTGCAAAGGCCTGTTTTTCTCTGCTGGGTGTGGAAAAAAATGCAAATCCCACCTTTGCCTCTCTTCATGGTGCAGTGGTTTCTTTCCTCCATTCTGTACAATGCAGATAATGGCATGAAGAGACCTTTGGTATGGGGCTATATTTGGAGATGTAGTTTGGCAGCAGGGTAAAACCACAAGTGATTAATACACCCAAATGGTTATCGACGTGCCCCCATAATGGAAACACAGTGCACTGATCACTCTGCACACCTTGATGTTACTCGTGGCAAATTTACAGCGGGCTCCCCTCAGCAGCTAGTGCATGGGGCAGTCAGGAGAGGCAACACATTGCAAATCCGCACGATTTTCCCCGTCAATAACATGTCAATAACATGTGTGTGCACAGTCTGTGCTGCTGCTGGGGTCTAGCTCGTACTGCAGGCTTAGGATAATT
Organism: Eudromia elegans; assembly: GCA_003342815.1. NCBI lineage: Eukaryota > Metazoa > Chordata > Aves > Tinamiformes > Tinamidae > Eudromia > Eudromia elegans. The sequence continues at coordinate 6,800,698 of PTEX01000003.1, read as the reverse complement.
TGATTAAGACCAGCACCACTTTTTTTCCTTTCTAATTCTGCTGTACCCTGAGACCTATCACAGCCTCCAGCCAATCATAGAATCACAGAGTCATTGTGGTTGGAAAAGACCTCCAGGATCATCAAGTCCAACCGTAAACCCTTTACCACCATGTGTAACTCATCCAGGGCAGCCAGAAACGCTGTCCAAGCGTCTGGAGGCTGCATGAGAGTCTACCTGGTACGCTGGGGTGGAGAGGGGTGGCTCCCACGCAGGAAGGAAGGACCTGCGCCCTCACTCCCCAGCGGCACCCACGGGCTGCCTGGGTGCCCTGCTGACACAGCTGGGTGCCTGCAGCACCCCGAGAGACTGGGCACAAGAGAAGCATGTGTGGGCGGATAATCTGGAGCAGCCTTTTGGCCCTCTCAGAGAGCAGCTGTAAATTCCCCCATATCCAGAGCCCAGATAGAGAGGGCACAACAGAAGAGACAGGGCAGGAAAACCCTCCCCAGAGCTTCCCGCTGCTGGCTGGCTCTGCCTTTGTGACTTGCTTTGCCGTATCAGACAACACTGGCTCCTACGCAGCCTGACTTGGAGCCACCACTGCTCTGCATTAACGTTTGGAAAGATGATAAACTTCCCGCTGGTCCAGGCTGCAGTGGGACTGCAGCTGCTCTCAGAATGTGATCACACAGAGGTGCTACGACGATAGCGACCAGGCACCCTCCGCTGGGTACGTTGTCCACACGGTCCAAGGCCAGTCAAGCCCGTCCTTTACAGTGCGTACAGAGCTGGTTCACGTGCAAGAGCCTGTGTGTCCTTCTGCCTTTACGTAGAGAAGCAACGATACAAACAACATTTACCAGGTCTTCACGCTAATCTTCTCAGGTCTAACAAGCTTCCTTCATCATGAAGGTGAAGCTGATGCATCTTGCCCTTCCTGTCTAAGAAAAGGTGCAAACTGAAATGCCCATGCATTCTTACGAAACTTGCCTGGAAAAAACTCTCTGGCCTAGTGTTTATCTCTGTGCACATTACACACCCCAAGCAACGGGACATTACAGAGGCAATGAAGAAGAGGAGATGAGGGCTGAATTTTTCTAATAATGCACAGAATGGATTGCTAACCATTTGCTTTGACAGGGCTGCTGTATTCCTGCCACTCGACAGAGGAGCAGTTCTCAAGATCTCTTTTTCTTTTTTTTTTTGCAGCCATGTCTACTATGGCCGTCATTTGAACTCTGTCTCCCTTTTTCTCATCAAGTCTCTTCTTGTAATTAATTCCCTTGCTTTTTCCATGGGGTGATATTACAGAGTGTTGATAAACAGCCTTTCTCTGCTCCCCTAGAACAAGCGAGGTTATGGGTGCAAACAGGTATGTTTGGAAATCTTTGAAAAGAAAAGCCAACCAGAAATCTACTAAATCCTAATTGTGTTACAGACCAGGAGGCGACATAAACTTAAACAAAAAGCCAGAGCGGGTCAGCACGCTGATTGTTCCTATCTCTCTGTTTGGGTTGCTCTGGGCAGTAACCACTGTGAGAACACTACACATCTTGGGGCTAGTTTATGTGCACAGGATAATTTTGCTGCTGAATGTGCATTTCTTGCTAACGATAACTGCTCATCTCAAGGCTATAATGATACCAGTGCACGCATGATATGAACTGCAAGCCACTGTTCTGGCAGTTCTCTTATTTTATTTCCCTGCCACAAGGACTGGAATGAATTGTTGATGAAGCTTGTTTTTGCTGGCTTTCCATTTGAGGCAGCAGAGGATTTTATGAAACTATCTTGTCTGTTTCAAAACCTTTTTTATCTGTCCTATTTCCCAGGAGTTACACTGTCCTGAAACAGCCCCATATAAACATCAAGCGTGTGTATGTGCTTCATGTTTCCCAGGGTACAAATCTTGCTGTGCCACGCAGTTGAAGAGAACTACTGAGGGAGAGCGGCTTCCAGCCATCGAGGAGCCTGGCTGAGGCTGGCACAGCTGAAATCCGTGCTGTTCCCTAGGCTTGGGGTTACCTCAGCCGAGGAGACAAGGAATTTCCCTGCCTGCAAACTGCAAAACTCATGCGCCTTTCTGAGCTCCAAGGATTCAGATCGTACTCAATCTGTGTCCCAAATCCAGTTTCCAGCTCCTTCCCCTGCTCCCACACTTTGGAAGGACCTTGTGGGTATCTTAATTGAGGCCCTATCTCTGTGCCTCAGTCTGGGGAGAGAGAGCAAAGCACTGCTGTGGCATTCCCCAGTGTGCAGGACGCTTTTAGCGTTGTGAAGCACTTGGATGTTAAAAGGTCCAGGACATTATAAGCTGCTGTACGGGCCTGGCAAATCTGGGATCTCATGGTTCATGGGCTGCAGTCTGAACGGTGGCAATCAGGTGGCATCAACTCCCCAGTCTGTTTCACAGTGTTCGTCCACACGGCTTGGGCCAGTGCAGGTGCTGGGGCAGGTGGGGAATGCCCCGGGAGCAGAAGGAAGTGACAGAGGATGAGGCAAAGTGACACCACCTTAGCCCTGACAGTGCTGCCCGCTGTTCTTCTGGGACATCCAGGCTTGCGAATCAGGAGACTTCCTCTGAGAGAGACATGTTATAATCCAAGTGATGGACAGCTCTTTTTATTTTGTTTTTCTCCTTACCACCTGCTGCTTTTAAAACAATTTAATAGTGGGGCTACTAAAATGCCTTCTCCATAGCACTTGCCATATTACAACACTAATTTTTTTTGCAAAAATCGTCATGGGGACTGGATTAGCCCCAAAGGGAACCTGCACAGTGATTTACTCTTTTTCATTTCACTGCCCAATACTTCGAACTTTTTTTTTTTTTTCGATAAGGCTAAGACCGTATAGAAAAATTGCTCAGCTTGAGAAGATATTTCAGAGCTTTTCCAAACCAACAACTAGCTCATTCCCAAAGCTCAAGTGCTCCCATGCCAGTTCGATAACTACTCACTGAAAATGCACTTGGCAGCAGATTTGGGGTTAGAGTCTGGGCCTTCAGAGGAGGGTCCTAATCCATAATCTATTACTGCGCGCTGCGATTGCCAAGAGAGCCCACACACTGAGGTAAGACTGTACTATGCTCTCTGCTGCCTTGAGTAAAGTGCCTGATTTAATGAGAAGCAAGTCCCTGATTCAGCAAAGCGCCTAAGTGTTTTGATGAATCAGGGCCAGACTGAACATCTTGTGCAGAACTCACTTGTCTAGCGAACAATATCAAATATTCTGTTGATGGATGCAGACTTAAATGAAAATTAAAGACACAGCTGTTCAAAGCCGTAGGTGCCCAAACTCATTGTTGGGGTTTTATTGTATTAAGGTAATCATTTCTACGGGAACGGAACCAGCCACCTACAGAAGATCCATCCCATCCTTGTCATTCCGGGAAGAATATTTGCAGTCCTCTCCAAACGCCAACGCCAAACACCAAATAGACAGCTTGTGCATCTTGCCTAGAAACTCAGCACATTTGGGCTATTTCAGAACAACAAGTTCCAGCCACACACTCTTTTACTACCAGGAACACCCAGTTTTAATAGCTCAACTGGTTATGTTTATAGCAAGGCGTGGGGAAAGAGGCATGGTCTCCTGTAGGCCAGATCAGATATTATAGGGTATGATTGATGCACTTGGCTCCATTTGGGAAACACTGGACAAATCTCAAGATCCTGCTATCATCCTAACTTTGCACCTACTCAACAGGCAAAACACTGATCCTTGTACTGACCTCTGTCTTTAAACATATCTAAGGTGCAGCCTCGGATAGGTTACAAATCATAAAGGATGCCGATGAACTGCTTTCCTTTAATGGCTAAGACAGTACTTAGTTAAAAGTACTCTCAAACTCAGAGCACATTAATCTTGTAAAAAAGAAGCATTGAGACAGCGTGGAAGTGCCAAGATGAAGACTGTGACAAACCAGCTGGATACTGAAATGAGGAACTACAGCTTCTGAGGTAGCAGAGGGAGCTGCCCTTGAATTAGTATCATCTCTCCCCTTTCCGTCATCAGAGGACTTGGCCCATGTTTGCTCTTTACATGACTCCATCCTATCATTCCTGCAGCCTGGGGGATTGCACTGGCTCTGTCATGTTCAGCCTACGGTCCGGGATTTCACAGAGCTTGAGATCGTGCACTGTATTTTGGTCACGCTTGACTTACAATACATGTGAACCGGGAACACAGAGTCCTGTGGTAGGTATTACTGGGGAACACCCTTCCTGCCCGTGGGGACAAAACGGACTGAGTAAAATGAAAAAGGCGAGGAGCAGAATGACAAACTTCTGAATGGGAAAGCTTGCTCCCTCGCCTTCACCAAATAGCTTTTCACCGACACGCTGAAAGCAGCAGTGTATTCTAACCGAAGAGAGCATCATAGTGCGGACATGAAGATTTTGACACATCTTCACTCTGGGGTGTATCTACTTGAAAGAATCATGTTTTTCAAATGCATTTATAAAGGATTTTTTTAATCAGTATTTTGTATATGCTTGAAAATATATGTGTAGCACAGCAGGAAGCCAAACACAGTTTATCTGTTTCTAAGAGAAGCAATATAAGCTTTATTCTCTCTTCCCCTTCAGCCTAGAGAAACAAGTAGGTAACTTCACCTCCTTTTCACTTGTCACTAATATACCCACTTGCCATCTCAGCTAGCTAAAAAGCAAGTATTTATTTAAAGAAAGCTATATTCTTAATGAACTTGTATACGCACTTAGATGCATTCACCTCACAACCATGGAATACAGATAGGTACAAAAAATACATTAAGACATTCTTGGCTTAATCCTATGCACTTTACAAACATTTCCCATAGAGTCACTAGTTCTCAAAGGATTCACAGAAAAGGAGTAAGCTACATGGTACTTGGTTTATCTGTCTTGGAATGATGAAGTGCACACAAAAAAACTCTGGAGAGATATAAACTATGGTTCCAGGGAGTCTAGGGATTTCAAAGCTGCTTTATCTTCTAGATAACTAACTAGCCAAGGAGGAACTTAAAACAGTGTCCGCGACTAAAAATGGAATGATATATTATGGGCTTATTAAAAAATAGTTACTTAAATTCTTATTACAGCTTTGTTTAGATTAATAGTTTAGAATAATAGTTTAAAACCTTTATTATTTTGATTTGTGGACTTTTAAACTTTTTTTTTTTTTCCTGAAGAAGTGCAAATCCTTGAATAGTATACACAAATCTGTTGTCACCGGCTTTGCTTTCCTTGTCTTCACAGGGTCCCCCTAAGAGCAGTTTTCAGTCTTTGGGGATTTGTGAACCAGTTGTTGAAAATCGTTAGTCTAGCAGTTAGAGGAGGGACCAAACTCTCCTCAGTTGAATCTTTCGATCTCTTGCCATATGACTATTGCAAACCTCTGATTCCTGTGCTGTAAAACATGAGAAAAAAAAAGCCAAAAAAGTTACGAAGTTCTCAGGCTGAGATACTTTGAACTTCCTATTGGCCAACTGAGCAATTGAAGTTCCCACCTACATAAGCAGCAAGTGCCTAGGAATTTTGTATAAACACAACACTGAGGCACTCAAAATGACTGGAATGCTTGATATTTCTGTTCTTTGCCTCTGCAACCCACGTTGCCATGACTTTGAATGAAGGTTATACCATTTATGTGCAATGCTGAAGGACAGAGACTTAATATTCAAAGAGTCATTAATGACCCATTGTAATGTTTTTTGCAACAGTATTTGAAGGATTTACATAAAGGGGTTCAAAAAAATGCAAAATATTCTCAACAGTACAAAATGTTTATATCCATAAGCTAGGAGGAGGAAAAAAGCACACCAAGAAACTTAGCCAAGCCTGACCAGTTGTAGTGAATCTTGATCTTTGTTCACCCCATAGTTAGATATTGTTTTCCCCAGTCATTTTAGTGGTATCCCAGCTTTATCTGTTAAGGTGATCTCATTAAAGCCAGGGGACAAGCCAGCAGGGGTGTGAGACCTGTAATTACAGCTGGAAGGTCGATAAAAATACAGTTACATACAATCACCTTGTGTTCTCTGTGTCCCATGTTAAGCATATTACCCTTTAAAAAGCATGAATCCATTTTGATTGCCTCTATCTGCACGGCGGCTGTTTCTCTTGATTGCTTTAGTGCTCTGTAGGTAACTTCATCCTCTACAGACTCCACGGATAAGGGAGAAACGGATGAGGAGAAAGAGCTTATTTGGGTCCAGCTGCATTCCCTTGTTTTGCTGAGTAAGTAGGAGATGCAGGAACTTGTCATCTCTGAAGCAAATGACACGATATTGTCCAAAGGCAAATTGTCCCAATGTGCACAAATGTAATTGCCACAGATGAAGAAGCTTTTTGAGGCCTAGTCCAAAGCATGGTACTTGCTCCAACATATGCAAAGTGCTGATGGACACAGGTGATCCCACAGAAAGCCACCCTGAGAGGAGATGGGGTTCTTTCCTACGCCAGGTAGTATCCTTTACTGGGATCTAACATCCTAGCTTTCCAAGCAAACATAGCCCTAGGCTGTCACAGTTGCACAGGGGCAAAGCTGTGCCTAGCTATATGTAGTTTGTTAGTTAAAGCAGTTAAACCGCACAGAGGCTGAGGTTGGAAGGGACCTCTGGAAATCATTTAATCCAACCTGCCTGCACAAGCAAAGTCACTCCGAGCATGTTGCACACGATTTAGAGTATCTCCAGAGGAGACTCCAGAACTTCTCTGAGCAACTTGTTCCAGGGCTCTGCCACCCTCACAGACAAGATTTTTGTCTTGTTCAGATGGAGCTTCCTGTGCTTCACTTTCTGCCAATTGTCCTGTCTTGTCCTGTCACTGAGCACCATCCTTTTGACACCCTCCCTTAAGATATTTGTATACATTGACAAGATCTCCTTTCAGTCTTTGCCTGAGTAAAAGCTGGCGTATCCAGCAACAACAGCAAAGACCCTTGGACTCTTACCTAGAATCCGCCAAAGCTTTTCTGCATGCCTGCCTTCTCCCCTCTGTGACGCTGCTTTCCCTTAGATCTTAGGGATCTAAGAGATCGAACGGACCTAAGTAGAAGGGATCTAAGAGTATCTTAGAGGATCGAAGAGTAAAATTCTCTCCTGCAAAATACTCTCCGATTCCCAGCATAGGAACCGCCACCGAAGGCCGGCATGATGTCCGTGCTGGTAGTAACAGCAGGAGACATTCACATATTGCCCTGCACTACTTCCACAATGCCCGTTTTCTCCATTCACTGCAGCTAGCACTACCTACCCCTGGAATGCGAGCAGCCCACAAGCATGCCACAAACAATGAATGGCCAGAAGGGAAAAGAAAACCACCAGATCTTCAAAAAAAGATTTACAGTTACTCCCAGCCTGAAGTGAGTGGGACTGGCAAGCCACACAGCAGGAATTTTCTGATAGTAAAACTTGACTGGATCTAATCCATTGACAAGAGTGAAGTTCCCAGTGTGTTATCTCTACTTTCCTCAGTCACTCTGCCAGCGTATCAAAAAGGGTTTGTAATTGCTTCTGGTTGCTGAAATCAGAGCTTTCCTTTTTTCTTTTTCTTCTTTGTCATTTTTTTTAAGCTAATCTCTCTTAGACCTGTTTGAGGAGGAGAATACAAGCACTTTACCCTCTATGCCTGGTTTGAAACAATGACATTTCATTTGAGCCCTATGGATTTGATCTTGCCCAAATCATTGACACTAAGAGAACCAGGACACATTTTTTCTCCTGGAGGAGATACAAGGTGTAAGCTTGCACCACTACCACTGCGCGCTGTGGTTTCATGTCATGAAGAAGTGCCAACATGTAAAGTATCCCAAAGCAAATGATGGATCAAATTCACCCTTTTCCATCTCTGCTATACTGTTTAGGCCATAGCGTTTCACTTAAAGTAGCAAATTGTCTTGGAAGTTTTTTGGAGGTTTTTTAAGTGTCACATGTAAGATGTTTCACAGCTGCACTGAAAGAAACTGAAGTTTGATACAGAGTGAAAACGGAACGAGTAGGTGATTTCAGTTCAGAAGTTTCTAACCAGTTCCTAGTATCTCCTCCCAGCTGGCAACCCGTAGCACTTTATGGGAAATCTCAAAGAAAGCCTGAAAGATGAGTAATGAGAGCTCAGTGAGAGCTCTGCCTTGGGGTCAAGATGGTGCAGCATGACTGCTGCCCAGGCACCACGTGTTTTCTAGGTAAACAGAAGGCTTCTGTCTCCAAGCCTGTCAAAACTGTGCCAGGTCCAAAAAAGACCATCAGCGACATAAAATGCATCTCAGGCAGAGGGCTAAAAATGTGACTCCAGAAAAAAACCTTCTTCCTTACCCTATAAATTTGTTTCTGAGCTCCCCACAGGTTTTTACTTTAAGGTTGACTGTTTGGTCCTAGAAGTGTCTCAGTGCTGTACAGGCCAGGCCTTTCGCCAGGCCAAATGCAGCCTTCCTTCGTCTCCGTGGACTCGGGTGTGAGGTCAAGCACCTGAACGGCTGCAGTCGTCCTCTGCTGAAGGGGGTTCAAACGCCGCTTGCTAGGATGGAGCGTAATCACCTGAATGCCAGCCCGGCTCTGCAAGGAAGCTCCCAGCACCCCCACAGCTAATGCCGCGTCCTTGGGCCCTCACCGGGGGAGCCCTCCTGAGGGAGGCGGCTGCTGGAACACTTGCACGGCGTGGTGGCTCTTCCTCAGCACACACAAGCCCCTGTGGGCTCTGCTAAGCGGTCTTGAGCAAGAGCTGCGGGTTTTCCCTTGATGATGTATGAAGCCACAATTAAAAAGCAAACTGATCACACGCACACACACACAGAGCGGCATTTTTAGCATTCGCTTTTCCCAGATTTTTAAGTGTAAAAGGGACCATGAGGATGACCTAGTCAGACTTCCTAAGCAATACAGGGCACAGAAATCTGCCCCATTGCTTTTCACTGCGTCCTCGGCCTGTAGCAATGACTGAACTTTAAAGCCGCTAGAGTCTTGTCCACTTTATTCACACACACTGGCGTGCAGGATGAGATTTAGCCACGGGTTAGCCGGTTTGCAGCGTGTCGGGCATCGCGACGCCCAGGCCAACTAAGCACCCAGTGTGGCAGCAGAGGAGGAGGAGGAGGGGGCAGCCTTTGCGCCAAGGAACTGAAGCCCCGAATGCCCAAAGCGGGGCTGGCTTCAGAGCTGAACGCGGCGGCCCGGCTCGAGCGGGGCTGGGACACCCGCCAGGCCGCACGGCAACGCGTGCCGCAGGCCGCACGGCCACGCTCGCAGCCAGGGACGCCACGGCCCGCCGCGGGAACATCCCTGGCCGGAACGCGCGTTCCCGGGAGCGGCCGCGGGCCGAGGGCCGCACGCACCCCGCTCCCCCAGCGGCGCAGGGACGCGGGGCACGGAGGGAAGCCCAGGGCCCTGCTCGGCGGGACCGCGTCCGTGCGCTGGCCGGGTGCGTGGCGCTTCCTGCCCGCATCCCGGGGAGCTGCGCGGGGTGCTGCCGGCTCCAGGGCCGTGTTCCGCTTCCCACCTTTCTCCCGGGGCCGCCCGGGCGCTCTCTGCAGGCCGCCGGGCAGCGGCTGCGCCCCCGACACGGCGCCGTCTGCCCGCAGCCCCCAGCGCCGGGAGGGCCGTTCCGCCCCGGCCCAGGGAGCGCGCAGGCCTCACGCGGCCCCTGCCGCGCCCCTCGAGGCTGCCGCGGCCACGCAGTTTCCAGCGACCGCAAATAACGGCCGCGCAGCCACAGCAAGC
>PTEX01000003.1:6696241-6790346 GCA_003342815.1 Eudromia elegans | reverse complement strand
GGCGGCGCCGGGCCGGGCGGGCGCGAAAGCCGCGGGGAAGGGCGGCCCTCGCCGCAGGGCGGAGGGAGGCGCGCCTGGAGAAATGGCCGCGCGGCGCCCGCAGTGGGGCCCGTTCACGGCGCGGCGCTGCCCCGCGGCGGGGGCGGCTCCTTAGGAACGGGAGCCGGCGGCGGCGGCGCGCACACATATAGGGCTGTATGGGGGCCCCGCGGCTTAGTTTCAGCGATAAGCTCTCGGGCACGGCTTGGCCAGCCTTACGAGGGCAGGTGGGGAGCGCTTGCGCAGTGCCCCTTCCCTGTGGGGCTCCTCCATGCGCTGGGGTGCTTGGGGAGGGTCCGTGGTTTTATCCTTCCTCACATAGCTTTTAAATGGTGCCCCGGTACAAAGTGGGTATTGTCCCTGCGGAAACCCTCATGGCCACCCTTGGGAGGTGGCAAACCTGCCGTGCCCGGCCAGAGCGTGCTCCGGGCTGGAGGTTGGCGTGACCGTGTTCCAGCCAGCATGGAAACATCCTTGCGGAGCACGCTGCTGTTACCCGATGCCCTTCCGGAGCTCAGCGCGCGAGCGTGGCCCCTCTGATATCTTTCTTGGCCGTTATAAGAGTACTTTAGACCTCGGGAGGCAGGGGAGAGGGCAGGCCCCGTGCGGTCGTGCTAATGCACTCCTCAGTAGCAAGGAGGAGGTGATAAGATTTGATGGGCTGGGGAAGGTGAGGTGATGATTTGCAGATATTATCATCGTGTCCCTCCGCGTAGCTGCTGTGATAGCCGCCTGGAGCGCTGCTGTGCAGCAGCCTGTGTATCTGCATGAGGAGCTGCAACCGTGTCTTGTTTCCTTACAGCCTTCTACCTTATAACCAGCAATAAAAAGAAGTCCTTAATTCAGATTCATTTTATTAAAAGTAAATATTGAAGGCCTTGGAATGTAGAAGTCCAAAAACCTGACTTTCCACTACAATATCTAATTTTGCCCTGTGGAGAGCAGAAATACCTTTTTGGATTGTTCTGATATTTTTTCTCTTTTTTTTTTTTTTTTTTTCTTTTGAAATAAACAGAAGCAGGTTTCTGCATATGCGCTTTTTTTCTTCCCTCAAATACTTTGCTACTACATATTGTACATCTGGTGGTGAGGTGTGATGCCAGTTCTTTGCCTCGTGCCTCTCTCAAACATACATGCTCTTTTCTGGGAAAGCTCCTGACTTCTGTGCTTCCATGAAGAGAGCCTGTCCCTGAGGACATAGACCTGCCAATATTGCCCCCACTTGCTTGTTAGCACTTGCTTCTCACAGTTGTTCTGCACTTCCAAAATGCTCTTCAAATATTGATCAGGATGGCATGGAGTCAGTGCTGTAGAGCAGTGACAATATTGCTGGGAATGGCTGGAGAGGTGGGGATGCAGCTGAAAGGGTGGTTAGTTGAAAAGGTGACCGGAGCAGTGCTCCCCACCACTGGCTAGCCCTTAAGCTGCTTTGCCTGGTGTAATGTGTTCCCGTCTACTGGGAGGTTTAAGGGGTAGTAGTCACTTGGAAGGAGCTGGCACCCTGCACTGCACGAGGCTGTCTAAGGGATAAGTGGGGAAGAGTTGATGAGAGTTCTGGATATTCTAGTTAATCAAAGCTGGCCTGACTTGGTCAGTGGGAGCTGCCTTGCTTTCCTTAGGATTCATGTACCTCCTGTGTGTAGCAAGCAGTTTGCCCTGCGACTGAACCTCCAGCGTGATGGGTAGTACACCAGTGTGTGGCTGCCTCAGGCTTTCTGCTAGCAAGTCACGAGACCGGCTCATTGAGCAGTGAGGGGGCATGGGGTAATAGGAACGCCCTGAAGAAAAAGTGGATGTGAAAGAGCAAAGAGCTGGACAAGACTGTGTGTATGAGCACAAAACTGAACAGCAGGCGCCTGTCCTGAGTTAGGGTGCCCAAGGAAACCACCCTTTCTTTCCCTGGGGAGCCTGGTGTTGAAGAGACAGTAAGCATGTGTGTGTGACACAGACTTCTCCAAGTGTTTGCATCCATGGCTCTGAAGAGACTGGAGCATCTGTTTTACTTTAAATGGTAATAGGGCTAGGGGAGGAGCCCGAATAGTAGCTCTGTCAGAGGCTGCGTGTAGTGGAGACAGCCTGCATGCTGTCTGCGCACAGCAGCATGTTTCATTGCCTTTGCCTTGCCCCGTGTATGCAGAGCAGAGTTATCGGTGCTTGCTCTGGTTTGCTTCTGGAAAGCAATATTAAACCCGAGTTAAGCTTATCGGCTGTTTGAAATTAGGAAGGCTTATTTCTTAATGGATCAGCTGAGGGGAAATTATGCAAATCAAAGCATTCCTTATCTAGTGTAATTAAGACTTCTTAGTATGTCTGAGCCACCCCTATCAAAGTCATCTTTGGTCTAACTTTTATTAGTAGGGAGGAGTGAGAATATATTGCATTTGCCAAAGAAGGGTGTGCTTAAAGAAGTGTAGTTGAGTAGGAGGGTCTTGGACAAGCCTTCTGGACCTGTGGGCTTTATCCCCACAGTCTGGGTAATCTTGACAAGTCCAAAATAAAAAGTGTATTTTGAAACCCCAGAACCTTTCAAAGAGCAGCGGGAGCTGCTAGTTGCTCCATGGGAGAGCTGTGTCCAGTCTCTTGATCCCTCATGTGTTTGATTGCTACTACTAGAGTGTCTAAGTTAATATCCTGGGTACAGAGTTGTGGGAGGTTACACTTCATAGTTGACACAGCTCCAAAACACACAAACACACACAGGGCTCCTCAGTCACACACCGGTCGTATTTGCAAAGCCTGTTCTGCTCCTGGGCCTTCAAGAAGCAGAGGAGACCTTGGTCCCAGAGCTGAGAAAACATAAAGCACTTGGATGGTCACACTTTGCTCCTGATGATGGAAAGCCTTGCAAGTTTTAAGCTCATCTTCACATAAGGAGGGGCTGTCCTGCAGAAGCCTTGGACTGCAAGGCAGCAGCCTGCTTGCAGAATCCAAATAAGAAGCATTTGCGATGGAGAGTTTTCTTCACTTTGCAGAAGCGAGGCGGTGCTGTTGTTGCTCCTGAGAATCTGTTCAAGTGGTGCAGTCGGTTTGGTTTTGATTAGTGGTCGGAGGTTAAGCAGAGTTTGCGAAAGGGAGGGAGAAAGCTCCAGAGAGGGTATTTCTGTCCCTTGCTAAAATTACGCGTGCCCTGTGCAAAGCAGTCCGTCCCATCCAAGTGAGTGATAGTCACTGACATGACTCATCTGGCTGAAATATTTACTGAAGTTTGACTCATGAGAGAGCCAGCCGCTGGCTTCCTCTTTCTGTTTGATAATGACCTAAATATTAGAGCAGACCAGGCCTCCACAGTGTACTTAAGTTATCTGGGCTTTTTACTTGCTGTTGCTTGTGAGGGTAGGTGACACTGGCGGCAGGGGCTGTGAAGTTGTCCCACAGTCTGCCTCACCACTCCCGTGTCCTCGCTGGTGATGAACCATGGCTGAAGTGCCAGTCGGAATCAGCTCCCTTAGCGCGGGCCGGAAAAGCACAAGCTGTATCTCGGAGACAATAGGGCTTTGGGGAAGGGGTGGTGGGTTCGACGTCTTGCCGCTCTATGTACGAATGTTCTGCTTTGACCAATGGGAATAAAAACAAAACAAAAAGCTCTGTTCTGTGGCTTTTCCTGTCACAGTTTTGATGAGTCAAGAGCTCCTCAGCTAAGTGGAGTAGCAGAGGGGGCATTGCTTGATGAGACAGACCTTCCTTTGTGTTCAGGGCCATGTGATTAGTTCTCGATAAGATGTAGGTCAGAAGCACCGTGTGTTACAGGAAAAGGAGGGGAGGGCAGGGAAATCTTACAGCACCCAGGGGATGGGGTGAGCTCTGAGCAGACGGGGATCCTCGTGCCAGGAGAGAGACATTGGCCATGAAGGCAGGAACAGGGGCTGTGCGTCAAATTCGGACTTGAATGATAGGACAGGAAGTTCACATTCTGAATGAAATGGCCTCATAGCAAGAACTGGAGCTGGTGCCATTGTCTTAATCTTTCCTGTAAGGTTGGGATGCAGTAGCAAGGAGAGGGAAAAAAAAGAAAATATGCTTTTTTTTTCTCCTCATGGTTCTATCTATGAGAGCTGACAAGTTTTATATTCTTGGGTTGTTTTCTTCCCTTCCCTCTCTATATTCAGTAACTGTAGTTCTCAGGAGCTTCTAACAGCTGGGATGCTAGACCATCTGCAAAACTTGCCAAGATTTTTTGGAAGAAGGGTGTGAAAGTAAAGGTGATAGTGCTGATCTATCCACCCAGGTTCATCTCCTTCCTTGGAAAGGACTTTACATTACATTTTGAGCAGTAATTCATTTAAAATCTCATTTTAAACATGAATGTTTCGTGAGGGACTGTCTGGACTTGACAGCTCCTGAAAGTCTAATAGACAGTTATTTGAACTTGAGGCTAAAGGAAAAAAAAAGCTTCACAGTGACTGTCTGCGAGTTGCCCTGTGGCAAATTCTTGTGATGCTGGAATGTGTGGACTGCGTTGTCTTAATTTCTGTGGTTTCACTTATTTATTTTTATCTATTTTATTTTTTACAAAATAATGAAATAGGAGTTTTGATACAGTGAAGGGAATGTCAAGAATGCTTGCAGTGTGTAATCCTGTGCCTTCCTGGAGGAAAGGAGGCAAACATCTAGGATCTACATTTATTTAGGAATAAGTTTCTACTGCCCAGCTCTGTGTCAGCAGGCAGAGATAGGAGGAATTCATTTGCCTCCTGCTACGTGATGGGATTTCTGCGTCTGTGAAATGTATGAATATAGTTGCAGTGCGGTGTGTGTGGAGCATACTGAAAAAAAAATCCTTGTCTAGATGTGACTGACATTTTTCTTAGAAGTTGTGATTTTGTTGTTGTTTGTGCAGTTTCCCTTTTTGGTTTCTGTTTCTCTCAGTAAATAATAAGAACAACAAAAAAGTCTTCCTATGTTTTGTCATCAAACAGGGCAATTCTAGGATTATAGCAATAGTTTGTGTCCTGATTGCTCTAGGGAATGGCATTTGTGATTGGAGGTGCTTGTGCAAACAAGGCAGTGCCTCAGGACCTTCCTCTTAACCTTGCTACTGGCCTGACTGTGCTGCTAACTGCTGTTTCATCTCAAAACACTCTTCAGTTCTTATTGGGTGAAAGTGTCGTGGCATAAAACTTGGCAGGGATCTCCTAGGTCTTCTGCAGAAGAAAAGGGAGGGAAAATCTGCTGGTGGAGGCTTGTGAGAGTCTGGAAATTTTGTAGAATATTTCAGAGAAGCTGCATGGCAACGCCATACCTGTGCCTGACTTTGGTACCTTATAGAGAGGGCTTCTGCTTCTCTTGTTGAGGATGATAATTAGGACTAAATTTAAGATAAATATTTCATGCAGAAAAAATATCAATTGAAGAAAATCGAACTCCATCTGAATAAACATTCTATCTGGAATGCCAATTTGAGAATGAATGTGTGGAACCTGCCCCCAAATTTCACTAAAGTTAGAGGCAACTGCATGTTTGTGTTTTTTGTTTGGATGGCTATTTTTGGGGTTTCTTTTTTTGGTGTTTTGTGTGTGTGGATATTTTTTTTTTCTCCTGTCTTTGGTAGGATCCTCCCCACCTGGATGAAGAGTTAATACTCTGGAGTGAATGTCCATTTGCACCTATGCATTTATTTCTTCTGATATTCTACTTTCAGCTTGAACTGGGGCTCACATGTGAAAATTGATTGAAGAATACATAATTTAATTTCTTCCCATCTGATATTGTACATTGCCTGGCTGTAATATGTGCATCATGGGTGCTGCTGAACAGAGTTGTCTGTTTACTAGCTTGTTTTTTATTAAAGTAACATAATTTTATTTAAACCATAATCATTTTCTGTCCTGCACAATGCACTGTCAAGTGTACAATGGACATTTATGTCTCATACACACAGCTGACATTTACTGCTGCTCAAGTTGACTATAGGTGTTTCTTACAATATTATGCTTTTTTCTTTTTGAAAAAGGCTGGAAGAGACAAGTATGAGCCTACTGCTACATCAGAACATGGCACGAAGAAGAAAAAGGAGAGGGACATGGATGAGCTGAAAAAGGAAGTTTCAATGGTAAGAGCCTGAGGCAGGGGAAAAGAGCAGTTTTAAGACTGTTAGCTATCTCCAAAGCCGTGTACCTCACAACATTTGGAGGGAAGAGCTGCTGAGCTGACAGCGTGGTGACTTGCAGAGCAGTGGTCTTGCTTCTGGTCTCCTGTGTTTCCCAACCAGGCATCCCGCAAGTCTCATGATGAGCATGCAATAGGCCCTGAAAACAACACTTCTTGAGAGGCACTTAACATGAAACTCGAGTGTCTGGTTGACTGCATTACATGTAGCAAAGTGTAGCTGCATTTCCTCACTCGGGCTGTCCAGGTAGCAGCAGTGCAGGCTTTCTTGTGCTGTTGTGTGGGCAAGGCTGCTATTTTCACTGCCTATATCACTCTGTTTGCTGTTAGCCTCTGCCCAGAGAGACCTCAGTAGTACTAGTATTCCTTCTAAGCACATGTGATGCTGTGAAGAGATGCCCATCCCTGACTGAGGGTTGGATGATGCTGTACATCCATGTGTGAGCAGCATCCAACTTAGGTCAGCTCTCCTTGATGTTGATAAGCTCTTGTTGATGCACTAAGGATGCTGAGCTGCATTCTCACTTTTTTCACTTGCTAGGGAGAAGAGAAATTGAAACTTGCTCCAAGGTCAGGTTTTCTGTTTATTAGCAACACTAACTTAAAGTGTCTGCTCCCTCCAGCACAAATGTTTATGCAAGGAAATGCTTTGCACCAATAGGGAGATTGCTTGTATTGAAAAATAACCTGGCTATAAAAAGGAGCCTCTTTCAAGGGAGAAACACTGCTTAAGCTGGTGGTGTTACTGAAAGCATGTATGAAATTACAGGACTGAGCTCCTCTACACTCCTGCATTCTTTCCTGACACCACCACCACCTTCCCCTCCCACCCCCCGAAAACCTCAGAGTCTCTGTGGGGGGAGGACTGCACTGAGCTGTAGTTGGGGGTTTGTTAGAAAGCTGTCACCTCCAAATAGCCATAAGAATAGTGATAATAAAGCTGCCCTGAGTTGCTGAGATAGAGATTCTCTTTGGAGAGAAGATAAGCTAGAGTCTGGTTATCTCATAGAGCTGTTACTGATGGGGGAGTGGGGAAAGGAAGACAAATCACTGGGCTCTTGCCGACCTATTTACAGGGACTGTTACCTTCCACCCACTTTTTTTTTGGTTCTTTTTTTTTCAGGATGACCACAAGCTGAGCCTTGATGAACTTCACCGTAAATATGGAACAGACTTGAGTCGAGTAGGTAGACTTTATTTTCCCTCCTGCTTTGTCCTGGTCTGAAAAGGAATAGCCTCAGCTTAGTGTTTCATGAAAGGGAGAGCTGGGTGGTCTTTTTTTTAATCTCAACTCCTCCAGTGAAGTTTCCTAGGCTTTGGGAAAATAGATGAGCTCACAAATAGTTCTCTCTGTCCTTCCACTATGTAGCCTGGCTGTTATACTTCCATGACTTAGTTAGAAACAAAGTCACTGTTATCTGCTTCTGGGTTGTTTCAAGGTCAAGTTGATTCTTGGATTTTCTCCCCCACCCCCACCCTCAATGCTTTTAATAAAGGCAAACATTTGTCTCCTGTTGCAAAGAGTCTAGTGAGCCAGCACATGTCCAGAGACAAAATGACAGTTAACATTTTATTCTTTTTCTAAAAAAAGTAAGTAGATGCCCTAGCTAACCTTGAAGTCCAGTGGTATCATGCCATTCCTCATTTGTTTTTTGTTTACTTTTTTTTAACCTGATTACATGTGGCAGCAGCAAGTGTGTTCTTACTCTCTAACAGCGTAGAGACTTGCATTCTTATGTCAAAGACATAAGCTCAACTTAAGCTCAACTTTAAAAGCTCTACTTCGTAGCAAGCCAACTGTTGTCTTCATGGCCTCCAATTTTCACTTGTCTTATAATTTAGACTGGGCTTCTTCTCAGAGCTTGGAAATCCACTGCTGTAGCTGCTTTGTCTTGCCTCTCCTCAGTGTTTGTAGTCTCAGGGTCTGCAGGCTGCTCAGCATCTGCTAGCTCCTCTTTTAGAGTCAAGCTTTTGCATTTTGCAGTTGTGCTACAGAGTCCTGGCAGTTTTGCAGATTTCCATTCCCTATTACAATCTCCCTGTTGCTGTGACAGGACTCTTGCATTTTTGCCTGAAGATTCAAACTTTCCACTACTTTTGAAGTTCAAAGCTACCTTCTCTGGTCAGTGCTACCACAATGTCTCTGAAGGGAACCCCTCTTTTCACCTCCCTCCTAGGGTTTGACAACTGCACGTGCAGCTGAGATTTTGGCCCGTGATGGCCCAAATGCCCTCACCCCACCACCAACCACTCCGGAATGGGTCAAGTTCTGTCGGCAGCTCTTTGGAGGATTCTCGCTCCTGCTGTGGATTGGTGCTCTTCTGTGCTTTCTGGCTTATGGCATACAAAGTGCAACGGGAGAGGAGGCTAATAATGATAACGTAAGTAAAAATGTCTGCCTTACCTCAAAGGCAGGCTGAGCACCAGCCCATTTGGCTCCTAGAAGATATGCTTCCTCCAAGCATTCAGTCCAGAAGCTTTTTCCATTAGCACGGGAAATTTGGTGGGTGAGCTTAACATGTCTTGGAGAGCTTCCATGTAATGAAAGAAACAACTGACTTCATACGTTGTGTTAACAGCACTAGCTCGTGGGCAGCTAGTGTACAAAATGTACAGAGTTTGCAAGTACTTTCACACTTTGTATTGGGGCACTTAATCAGTAAGCAACTGATTAAGCAACAGAGAAACTGTAGGCCTTTCAGACAGATCATGTTCTCAATCATTCTGTTCTTTGTAGCTGTACCTCGGCATTGTGTTGGCAGCTGTGGTTATTGTTACTGGCTGTTTCTCTTACTACCAAGAAGCAAAAAGTTCCAAGATCATGGAATCCTTCAAGAACTTGGTGCCTCAGGTATGGAACAACTCATTTGCTTGACCTGCTGAGCTGTAGCTCAGCACTTAGGGCTTTTACTAGGTTTAAGCATAGGTTTCAATTGGCCTGCCTTGGTGAGGTTGGTACGTGTTGGTCTTTAGCCGGCAATATGTCTCTTATGGCAAGCTGCCAGTGTGGGTAACTTGCTCTTAATGTTGAGGAATATAGCAACAACTCCAATTACACTTCCAGTGATCACACTACTAGTCCAGGGCAGTTCTGCAGGTTTATGAACAGTTGTAGTTCATAAAGTATGAACTTAAGTTCATAAAGTAGTAGACTATCCCTGGATAGTCTGTGGAGTAATTTGTGTGATAGTAATCCTTAAACCCCAAATCCCTACATAAAGAGGGTCAATATCATAATTAACCATCTTGTATCCTGGCAACCAAGAACTTTAGTATCAAAACCCAGCTATTTTTCTTAAATCACATGCCTGTTTGAGGTGAAAGCAGAAACTTTCTATAACCCCGTAACTGTTATTTTAAGAGATTCAGAGGTTTCATGCCCCTTCTTAGGAGTTGCTTTTGACATAGGTTGTTTCTACTGTCTTTTCAGCAAGCTCTGGTGGTCAGAAATGGCGAGAAGATGAGTATAAATGCTGAAGGTGTTGTAGTTGGAGATCTGGTGGAGGTGAAAGGAGGAGACAGAATTCCAGCTGACCTTCGGATCATATCTGCTCATGGTTGCAAGGTACAGTGGTGACCATGCCCTCTCAAAACCTTGTTCCATAATGAAGGATGATACATCAGTCTAGTTTCAAAGAATGTCTTCTGTGGTGTCAGTGGGTTGTAGAAGAGAAAGGTGGACAGTGTTTAGCATTAACCTTCGTTATTGAAGCATCTGCCTCCTCGTGTATGAAGCCATAATCTCTTCCAAACAGGTGGACAATTCCTCTCTTACTGGGGAATCTGAGCCTCAGACCAGGTCTCCAGATTTCACCCATGAGAACCCACTGGAGACCAGAAACATTGCATTCTTTTCTACCAACTGTGTAGAAGGTAGGTGACTATCCTAGTTTTGTGAAGTATTAACAGTGCTAGAGAATGAACTGCATTAGCAGTTAGTTAGTGGGGCATTTGGGAGTCTAGTCGTGTGGTACAAGAACAGACTAGACATTCCCATTGAAGTCTTTGTCCATTCCAACTGCCGTAGTTGTGCAGTGGGCAGAGAAGATTCTGTAACGCTAACTAGATGTGAAACTTTTACAACTCATACTGGAGAGAGTGCTGTAAATGGGGCTTATATTGGCAGCTGCATGGTGGATCTTCAAGCCTGGTTGTCTAAACACAGCAGTGTTAAAGGGTAGACACCAAGGATGAACCAAAATGGTCAGGCAGAGCTACTGGGAGTAACACAGCTCCTACAGAAGGCAAGAATTCCAGAACATCTCAGGCAGAAGTTCCTATAGCAGCTCTGTGTTGGAAGGTATTGCTTGTACCAAAGCCCACGGAATCTTGTCCACATACACAAAGGCATCAAGGTGTGACCGTCTGGTGGTGGGGTAGAAATTGACTGCTCAGACTGCCAACTTCTCTGTTGACGGCAAACAGACCTCCAAATTAGCACATTTTTAGTACTTGAAACTTTTCCTGCTCTTCTTTCCCCTCTCCTTTCCATCTCTACCAACCTTGCAATAACAAGGCATATTCTTGATCCTCCTCAAGAGTCGTGGGCAGGAAAAAACAGGCCGTCTATTTAAGAACAGAAGAGGATACTACCATTTCTTGGAGTTGCTTCCTCTAGCTTTGTGTGCAATTGATACTTGAAGCAAGTGGATTTAGATTCCCTGGGAGAGGGCGTACAACATACTTATGCAGGAATCCTGTGCTGTCCTTTTAAGCAACAGGAGTTGGAGCCAGACAGTAAAGAAAAGCTCTGGTGGGAGATTCTGGCCTAGTCAAACATCTATCTCCAGGATTTTGGACGAGGCTTGCAGAACTCTGGGACACACTGAAGGAGCCCTAGTGCATTTGGTTTTAATTTGTGCCTAGTAGGTTTTAAGCCAGGATTTGGTTTCTAAAGCCTGCTTCTCTTCCAGGCACTGCCCGTGGCATTGTCATTAGCACTGGGGACCGCACTGTAATGGGCCGTATAGCGTGCCTAGCTTCTGGACTGGAAGGGGGGAAGACTCCCATTGCTCTAGAGATTGAGCACTTTATCCACATCATCACGGGGGTAGCTGTCTTCCTGGGCGTCACTTTCTCCATCCTCTCGCTCATCCTTGAGTACACTTGGCTGGAGGCTGTAATCTTCCTCATTGGGATCATTGTCGCCAATGTCCCCGAGGGACTGCTTGCAACCGTCACGGTGAGTGAAGTTGGGGAAGAAGGTGGAATGGGTTTTGTATGTGGTTCTTCAAGAAATGCTGCTCTGTGATTGGTGTGTGCTCAGCAGTAAACCTTATTCTCAGTGCTGATTGCATAAGGCTGGATCTTGTGTACTTGCTCAAATGAGTAAGATACCAAAGCCGTGTGGATGACAGGTTTTGCAGCTGTTTCATACAGGTGGGTCTCTGCACCAGTCTTTGTGGATCTGCACCAATGCTTGGCACCATAGAACTGAAAGGAGCCAAGGCTGGGGTTTCTGGACATGCCTTCCTTTCCACAGCAGGGAGGGGCCCTTCCAATAGAAAAACAGTTGGTTTAAGGTTTCTTCTCCACATACGCAGATATGGAAGAATTAGGAGGATTTAATTTCCCAGAGGAATGGTGGAGTACATAGACCTGGTCAACTCTAGAGAATGGTGGAGGTCAGATACTATGAAGCTCTAGGGTGCAGAACAGCAGCTGAGTGGAGGAATGAAGAATTGAAATGGTGCTAGAGCAGCCTACTTGCTACTTTTGGGCCTCCTTGTACATGGCCTGTCTCCACCTATTTTAAAAGTTTCTCTGATTACAGAGCTGCAGCACTAGCTAAAATGTTAGTCTAAGGTGTGTTTCCTTCCTAATGCTCTGAGAAGCAGAAGACTGAACTTTGTTGAGTCCCTTTTCTTGGAGCTAAAAGCTGCTTAGCTCTAGGGCAGTGAAAGCAGACCTCACTCCAGTGAGAAATAGATCTCTTCTGCAAGCATCATGCCTGTGATGCGTTCCATGTAGAAGTGTCCAGCACTTCTTTCTGGGGATTTTGTGGAGAAATTGAGTTTCTAAACCTAGCAGCTGAGCCAGGCTGCTGCTGCTTCTCTTGCAATGGGAAGGTAAGTGTGGAGAAGTTAAGGAATCTCTGCAGGACCTACCAGTTTGTCATTCCATGTCTGCAGTGAGTTGGGTAGCAGTGTATTGGTGCACAAGGACGTCTAATCCATTGTCCTCTCCCTTGGCTGCAGGTATGCCTGACACTAACAGCTAAGCGTATGGCTCGTAAGAACTGCTTGGTGAAGAACCTGGAAGCTGTGGAAACCCTGGGCTCGACGTCAACCATCTGCTCTGACAAAACAGGCACTCTGACACAGAACCGCATGACGGTTGCGCACATGTGGTTTGACAATCAAATTCATGAGGCTGATACTACAGAGAACCAGAGCGGTAAGACTATATCTTTGCCCTTGAGGCATCTCATTATAAAGGGATTATTATGGGCCTTTCAGTAGGCCTGTGCTTCTAAGAACTCCTGTGTCTGTAGCTCTCCAGGCCAAGTCTAGTTTGCAGTGCAAGGATTTGTAACATGATCTAAAACTAGTATTAAAAGACTTAGTGTGACCCGTAGAAAGTCTTGTACATTAATTGATTAAACCGTCATGATAATGCCATATAGGCCACTCTTGATTCAAATTTCTCCATTGGAATTTGGGACTCGGGGATGTTCTGCTCCTTTAATTTGTCCTGTAGGTAAAAATACTTGCTGATCCTTCCTTGAACACCTGATTATTTTTGCTAAAATATACCAAATGAATCTGCCCATCTTAAGTCATGCACACAACCTTGAAAGTGCAGGAAAGAGAGGTATCGACCCTCATAATAGCTACTGGGCTTATGCTGAAATCTGCATGTTGAAACATTTGGCTGCCCTTGAGAACAGGGGTTTTCCCAGAATGTTCTGGCTGTGTTCAGAGTGGTAGCAATGAATGAAACCACTGTAAGTCTTAACAGGAAATTTCGTCCAGATATTGGTAAGAATGTGATATCTCAGTGCACTATTCTGCTGATCAAGGAGTGTTTATCTCTTCAGAACTAAGCTTAGTGTGACCAAATTCAGAACTTCTCTAGATCTATCATATACTTTCTGAAACATTGCTAGTAACATGGTGCAAGCACAATCTTTTTTTCCTACTCTCTACCTCAAAGCATCATACTTTTAGGAACCATTTTTGAGAGCTGCTTTGTTCTTAGCTGGTATTTTGTACTAGTGGTTTTTTTTAAAAAAAAAGCTGGAAATATGAAGTATTATTTGGAAGCCCTCAGATTTGGTTTGCTAATACTTTTCTTGGCTGCAGTAGAGGTAAATCTATGTGCTTTCCGTTTGTGGAAAGTAATTAGTTTATTGATTATCTGTCTGCTCAATTCATCTCCCTTGAAGCCAACCTGTGAGCCCACATGGGTGAAGTAGGATCTCTCTGTATTTAAGCATTATTCCTTTGCGAGTTGCTTCCTTTGAAATCATGTTATTTGTACGGATTTACTTGTTCCTGCTTTTTGTTGTTGGCCTAGCTTCTGCTGCTACTGGGTGCAGTTGTTATCTGGAATCTTGAAAGCAGAGGTATCTTCTTTCTCTGTAGCTACCTTATCCTCAGACTGTTTAAA
The DNA here is from genome assembly GCA_003342815.1 of Eudromia elegans. Lineage (NCBI taxonomy): Eukaryota > Metazoa > Chordata > Aves > Tinamiformes > Tinamidae > Eudromia > Eudromia elegans. Next base: position 6,776,591 of record PTEX01000003.1, on the reverse strand, counting down.
AGAATCAGCTGCTCACCGGGTACCTGGAAAGTAGCAGGGAGAGGAAAACTTTAGTGGGCTAACAGGCTATAAGTGAGTTTACTTTTCCTGTAAGCTAAAGAAGATTTCTCGCCATTAAGCCTGTTTTCTTGACACTCTTCCCCTGCTTTCAGGTGCTTCCTTTGACAAGAGTTCAGCCACCTGGAGTGCCTTGTCCAGAGTTGCAGGTCTCTGCAACCGTGCTGTGTTTCAGGCCAACCAGGACAATGTGCCTATCCTTAAGGTGAGTTCTTAAAAGAAGCACTTGCCATCTTCCTTCTCCCCACTCCGTGTAAGAGTGATGCCTGCGTCAGGAGCAACTGTGGAGTGGACAGGCATGTACTGCTGTTGGGCTTTGCAGTCTAGCACTTCAATAGCCCACGTGCTGTGGGCAGAGTAGATGGGACTGGGAGGCATTTCATGCATCAAGCTCCCTGCTGTCTGCTACCGCCTACAATCTGTTTGGCAAGTAGGATATATGATAGATCTAGGTAGTGGGATTAAAGCTTTCCTAGGCAGTTTCCATTGCAGTTTCCACTGCCTGCCCCTTCCAAGAATTAACCTTTTGATGTTTGTATATTTAAAAGCAGCAACACCCAGTTTTGGCAGCTGAGAGAATTGAATGCCAGAGGTGGGGGAGCAGCAGGTTGTGGCATTGTTTGTTGTTAGCCATTCTGTTCTCATTGGCAAATCTTAGCTTTTTAAGCTAGTGCAAATTCTGTAGGATCAGTCCAGATTCCAACAACTGAACTGACCTAGCCAGGCCTGAAACTAAAGTACTAAAAAAAAAAAAAAAAAAATCTGCTTAACAGGGGGTCAGAAGGGTGAGGAACAATGGATTTAAATTGCAGCAGAAGGAACTTGGGCAGGACATTAAAAACACTCAGATTTCCAAGGCTGGGAACATTCCCCCATGGTCTCTGCCAGTGTTAACCTTGCTTTGGAGAAAGCAAGCTAAAACTTTTCTGCCAGGTGCTTTCTGTGATTTTTGTCTTGTGGAAGAGGACATAAAGATGTCCCTTGCCATGAAGAACAGCGAGTAGTTAAGAATTCTTCTATCCTAGTTCTTCTCAAAGTTGCCTTCCAGCCTTATTTTCTGATTGTACCTAGTTACCTGGCTTTCTCTGCCCTTTAATAGGGGGGTTAACTTTGGCATTGAAAGAGTAGAGTTCTTTCAGACTAGAAGATCTGGCATTCTGAAATGCAGTATTTGTTGGCAGTGCTAGATAACAGAATTATTTATTCTTTGCTGCTTCTATTTACTGCTGTTTTGTCTTATGTTGAAGCTGCCCTTGGGCAGATACGAATATATATATATACCCTTTCAAAATGTCTGATCTTATGTGGTGAGACCACTGCTATGTGCTCTAGTTCATTCTTCTTATTATTTCTCAGAGGGCTGTGGCAGGAGATGCTTCTGAGTCAGCACTTCTAAAGTGCATTGAACTGTGCTGTGGTTCTGTCAAAGAGATGAGAGAAAGGTACCCCAAAGTGGTGGAAATACCATTTAACTCCACCAACAAATACCAGGTAAGTGAGAACCTTCTTGAAGGAGAGCCATCACTTGAAGCATTTATGTGAATTCACATGCAGCGTCACCAAAACTTGTTTTGGCACCAAAACCTTACCTAGCCAGCACTTGCTGTAAAGTACCCATGACTATGACTTTAAGTAACAAGTCATGGTCATTTACATTGTGTGAGTGCTCTCAGAGCTCTTTTGACACTGAAGTATCAGAAGTATAAGCTGCAGAAGGAGGACTGGTCATGTTTTCTGCCTGTGCAGTCACGGTGCCGGGAGAACAGAAGAGCTCAAATCTGGCAATCTGTTTGCAGAAGAGTGATCTTAAAGGCAGAACATGGATAAAAGAAAGCCCCAGCCACACCTGAGATTATATTATAGTGTTAAAGAATATTTAGTAACTCCCTGATGGAGTTACTTCCCTGCAGGAATCTTCATAGTGCTGCTGAAAGTGAAAACTAGAGCAAAATCCTGCAAACAGTTCTAAGCAACTGTAGTCACAAGCACTAAGTGATGGTGTTTATTCATGTACTTTAGGTGTTTGTTCATGTGCTTTGCTGCACACAGATAGAAAACTGTTGACTTTCTTCTACCCTAGCTGTCTATCCACAAAAATGCAAATCCATCAGAATCTCGTTACTTGCTGGTGATGAAAGGAGCCCCAGAGAGGATCTTGGATCGCTGCAGCTCCATTCTCATTCATGGCAGAGAGCAACCACTGAGCGAGGAAACAAAAGACGCTTTTCAGAACGCCTACCTTGAGTTGGGGGGCCTTGGAGAGAGAGTATTAGGTGAGGAAAAGCAGTCTTAGTAAAACACAAAAGATCTGTCCCTCATACTTCTGTGCAGAGTCTTGCAGATTAAATGCTAGGTTATGACCTGTTCCCACAGTGTAACCATAGTGCAGAGTCAAGGTCATCTCAACAACTCATATACGAACAGTCCTGCGTTTAGCTTTTAATCTAAAAAGCAGTCTGCAGGGTCCTTTCTTATCCAGCAACTGGGTTGCCTAGATCCTGATGAAGTTTTTGGGTCCTTTGGTTTCCATGGGCTCACGTCTTACTAGATTTGCTCCAGTGCATGTGAACCAAGTTGTGGCTGGGTACCTAGCAACAGCTGTTAGTTATCAGAATGAGCATGAGTGTGACTCCTATCTAATAGCCCTAGCTAAACTCCTGAACACCGAGGCTGCCCTTTTACTCGTAGCTGTTTGCAGAGTCAGTGAGTGTTCAGTGCTCTCCTCCTCTGCCTCTCAGTATGCTGGAATAGCATAAAAACATCTTTAAATGTGTTTCAGGCTTCTGTCACTTGCTTCTACCTGACGATCAGTTTCCTGAAGGCTTCCAATTTGATGCAGATGAAGTAAACTTTCCTGTAGAGAAACTCTGCTTTGTTGGGCTGATGTCTATGATAGACCCTCCTCGTGCCGCTGTGCCAGATGCTGTTGGCAAATGCAGAAGTGCTGGAATCAAGGTAGCTTCTTTTGGGGCTGAAAACAGATGTGCTTTTAAATCTGTGGGTATAAAGGGCTTCACATTTCCTGGGCAATGCTGAAACATGAGTGAAGGGAAGTATCGATCCGATACTTTTCTAAAAATCTATTTTTTTCAGAGTTTAACAAATGCTTCAGGCTTAATGCCCCTGAGTTAAATTCCAGAGGTGGTATTAAATGCTGAAAAATTAGTCAGATGCCAAACTTAGTGCCCCAGCAGGACACTGATAGTTTTGTTTTGTTCCAGAGCCTCTGATTTGGCTCAGGTGTCCCCTACTATTGACTGAGCAAGGATGAGTAAAGCGCAGATTGGAAGTGGAACTGGAAATCTATTGGCTTAAGACTAACAAATTTTCTCTTCCACTCGCCTTAAACTCTTGCAAAGTGGCAGCAGGTTATATTGCAGGCTAGCTCTTTGCCAGGAGTTTTTTGTACAGCAGAAGCCACGTGGCCTTCAGTGTGTAGGGACATGATGTCTGGAGCAGTGATACTCTGTGGTAAAGGCAAAGCTTTCACAACAGTCTCCTGTTTGCATTTCAGGTTATCATGGTAACTGGAGACCATCCGATCACAGCCAAAGCCATTGCCAAGGGCGTCGGCATCATCTCTGAAGGCAACGAGACCGTAGAAGATATCGCTGCTCGGCTCAACATTCCTGTGAGCCAGGTCAACCCGAGGTACTGACCTGTGGGGAAGGGGGGTGTGATCGCCACAGTGGCACACAAGATGGTTTTGCAAGACAAGAAGCAGCAAGTGCTCAATCTCTCAGCATCTCTTGCGAGACATGAAAAGCTGAACATCTGCCTGGCCCAGCATGTTTTGGCTATTCTTACACGTATCGTGTGCTATGTGAAGAACGCACCAAGCTCTCTTGAACCTGTTTGTAAATAACAGTCTCTTGCACAGGGAGATAAGACCTACACAGAAAATTTGAGCAGTTTTGTTGCTTTTCCTATTCCACAGCTCTCTGTCCCTACATTAGGACAAGGAAATAACTCTTCCTCCCTCCTCCCCCCCTTCTCCAAGCTGAGCAGTTTCCTCGCTGTTCTGTGTCACTGGTAAGCTCTGTGTGTTGGCCCAATGTAGAAGGCAGGAGAGAGGAGCTTAAAGAAAAGAAAGGCATGAGGGAGAGAGATGGCTGCCTGGGGACAGCTGAAGCAGTGCTGTTGCAGTCTCTGAAACCACAAACCCTTGTGAATTTGGGTCTTTAAATAGAGGGTACATCTAGTTTGGCCCCCAAACATATATTTAGTCAAGCTTATTTACTGAGAGCTGCTTATAGGTTCATGGGAAAAATCTCACACAAAGAAAATGACTAGTTTGTTGGTCACAATGCAAACTGAATGGACCAGAAGGGGGTCAACTCAGGTTAACTGTTTTAGGCTGTTTAGAGAGAGGAGCCAAAATACTGCTCATAAACTTGATCTCTCAAAGCAGAGCTCTGTACTAGCAAACTCTGTTCATGGTCTGATTGCAGGTAGACTGATACAACAGGTCTTAGGGCTGTTTAGAAGAATTGAGCCTGTTCAATCATTGCAAGCCGAATCAAGGTGTTTAAGGTGAAGATAAGATTCCCTTTCCTCTTAGGGGTTAATCTGTGCCTGATAGCCCTATGTAGAACTGAGACATCTTAAGAAAATGTGGTTTGGCATAAGCGTGCTGTTTGCAGAATGGCTGGGCTGTCTGCGTTGCTTGGCTTGACCCAGCCTCTGTTTGGGCTGGAGGGTAGCCATGTAGCTTATGAACTGTGGATAGAGACACCCTGTGGACCGAACTGCTTGGGGAAGACAAATATTGTGGCTGAATTGCTCTTTTTATGGAGGGTAATTTTATAACCTACTAATGTGGGCTGAGGATCACTGAGCTCTGTGACTGAGCATTTTAGCAGCTGGCTGTAAGGGTGGGGAAAGAATTTCCTTGCCTGAACTGTGTGATGTCACCAGCTGCAGGATTAATTTATTGGACCTATAAGGGATGGTATGTCATGTTAGAGAGGTGGTATTTTGCCATAGTGTGCAGGGTACCAAACTAGTCTAAATATAAATGTTGCATGCTTTTGTTGCTCAGATGCATAAAATAGACTGAACTGACACAGCAGGAGCTCTCTAGGGAGAGCTGAGTGTAGATGAACAGCTGGTTGCAAGGATTGTCTGCAGAAGACTACAGCATCCCCTCTGATGCTGAAAGCTTACTATTTGAATCAGATGTTCCCTTCTTGCTGGGAGTGCAAGAGCTGTGAAACAGGCTTTGTGATGATGCCTTTAAAACCATAGAAACAATTGGGCTCCTCATGGGCTTTTGTCTGTTGCTCAGCACTGTCGTGTTGCCTTCTTCCTTGTGTTGTTTATCTGTCTTCCATCTTGGACCATCAAACCTCTGTGCAGTAGCTGCCTGGACTGGTATTTAGTCAAGTGCAGCCAGGAGTCAGTTCTCTCCCTTACAGTACTGGATAGTTCATAGATTAATAGGGGCAAATGCACCTAAAATTCTGGAGTTAACTGGTGATCACCTTGTCTCCATTGCAGAGATGCAAAGGCCTGTGTAATTCATGGCACGGATCTGAAAGACATGACTAGTGAGCAACTGGATGACATCTTAACTCATCATACAGAAATTGTCTTTGCCAGGACATCTCCTCAACAGAAGCTTATAATTGTGGAAGGCTGCCAGCGACAGGTAAAAAGAAGGAGAGCCCAAGCTTTTTGTATTAAAAAGTCCTTTGCCTTGCGTATAAAATACCAACCAGTGTTGCCTTCTGAAACAGCGGGGCTTAGCCTTCTTGATGTCCTTATTAAAGGACAGACTAGACTTTGGCCTTTGTGGGCAGCCATGGCTGTATCTTGCTGCATTAGTTCTGACTGCTCTCACAGCATGGTTGGGGTTGGAAGGCACCTCTAGAGATAATCTAGTCCAACTCCCTGCTGCAGCAGGGACACCTAGAGCACGTGGCACAGGGTGGCAGCCAGGCAGGTTTGGAAGATCTCCAAAGAAGGAGACTCCACAGCTTCTCTTTACTGCAGTGTTTTATAACAGATAATATTATTTATATCTGCGGTACAGAAAGGTGTGCTGTAGCAATGCTTTCTGCAATACTTTCTGCAGAAAGCTAATGCACTTAGTCTCTGAATACTCTGAAGATGCTTAGAGGGAGAAAAAAAAAGATGCAACTGCCATAAATCATTCAAAATCTATTTTGAGAGAGTAGCATCATTCCCTTATGAGTCTGATTGTCTTTCCTGCAGCCATTCCAAGGATTCAGGGGGAAATTGATGTTTCTTTACTGCAAAGTGAAGTAGGTATCTGCTTCCTCTCCTGGAAGACAGAAGAAACCCGTGGTCCAAAACACTTTGCACATGATTTTCAGTCTTTCTTACCTCTCTTCTTGTGGTCTAGGGTGCAATTGTAGCAGTCACAGGTGATGGTGTAAATGATTCCCCAGCCCTGAAGAAGGCGGACATTGGTGTTGCTATGGGTATTGCTGGCTCAGATGTCTCCAAGCAGGCAGCTGACATGATTCTACTGGATGATAATTTTGCCTCCATTGTCACTGGGGTTGAAGAAGGTGAGTTTAACTTGAGAGCAGTGGTGTCCAGAAATGTGTGAACATGCTCCAGCAATTTTACTTACTGATTCCCTCTGATGTAGAGATGTCAGAAGTCTTTTTTTCATTTGAGTTTGTCACCAGGACAAGCATTTTCAAGGGTGGGGAGGAAACATCTTTCTGCTCTCTTCAAAATCTTTTGCATTTCTATGGGACCTGTGTTGTTCCTTTGAATTGCTAACGGTAGAACGGGCTCCTGAATTCCTACCTGGATATCTCCTTATCCAGAAAGAAACAAGGCGGGAAGCAGTTGAGTATCAATGACTACTTTGTCCTTTACCTATCACTGTAGCCTTAGTACTGTCTTTATCTGCTGCGTCTGACAGATTTTGCTCTCTGGAGTAATAACAGGAGCAGAAGAGCGGGTGGCTCTAGGGACTCTTACTTGATCTCTAGAAAGCAAGGTCTGATGTCCTCCTACTGTATGCTTGGGCTCTGGCTGTGGTGCCCAGGAATATTGCTCTGTGCAGATGTGGCACAGTCCTTGCATCCTCGTGTAGCACCCTTGCAAGCATGAGAACTTGATTAGCTGCACCAGTGCTTAGTCCTAGAATGTTGCCCTCTGAAGATGCCTATCAGCTACTTGGCTGCCTTCTACTCATAAACAAGAATTGTATTCCCCTCTTTTTTCCTTTCCCAGGTCGTCTGATCTTTGATAACCTGAAGAAGTCCATTGCTTACACCTTGACCAGTAACATTCCTGAAATCACACCTTTCCTGATCTTCATTATTGCAAACATACCCCTTCCACTGGGAACGGTCACTATCCTCTGCATTGACTTGGGCACTGACATGGTGAGTCTTCCCGTGCCAAAAGAAATGTTCTAGGAAGCCCTTGAAAAGAAAGGTGGAAGGAAAATGCTCAAATATGTTGCTTGCCCTAGTGTTCTGACTTAAAATAAGTGACTGCTTGAAGGTCCAGTATTCAGATCTCTTGGCTGTCCAAGTGAGAGGATGCTGCAGTCCTGTCCGAGGACAAACTGGGGAAGGGAGTGAGGTCCTCTGAATCCTAGAGCTGAGGCTTTGGAACAGTTCAGACTGAAAACAAGAGTCAGGAAAGTCTGTGCGGTGGAGAAGAGAAACTGTTCTAACAGCTGTCCTGCCACCCCTAAAGGTTCCCGCTATCTCCCTGGCGTATGAGCAAGCAGAGAGTGACATCATGAAGAGGCAGCCCAGAAACCCCAAAACGGACAAGCTGGTGAATGAAAGGCTGATCAGCATGGCCTACGGGCAGATCGGTAAGCTGGTCCCTCTGCTGTGGTCCTCATATGAACTTAGTTGGGGGTGAGGCTTTTGCGCCATCCTTGGTCAGTGACTGCCTGGCCTGTTTTTCGGTTGGGCAGAGGCTCGGCTGTGCAGACCGTAACCTTGGGCTACGGAACTTGCCTTGGTCCTGCTCCTGTGGCACGTGACGGTAGTTTGTGCAGCTTGAGCCATTGAATCGCTTGCACAGTAATTTTGTTTAATTGCTTAGCACTGTAAAGAACTGGCTGACAACTAGCTCTCCTCTGGTTCCGACTTGTTTAGCAAGAACATAGATCCCATTGTTAGTTTAATTAGAAGTAAAGGATTCTCTCTAGCATATCCCTAAACACACAGTATTAGGAGCCTTGATTAAAGGCGGCTATAAAGACTTGCCCAGTTCACAGGAGGGGAGCTCATGCTTAATTGCAGCAGACCTTAGGAACCTTCTTGACTATATTTTGCAAGGAGTGGGAGTGGGTGAGGCTTAATGAGAATACAAAGGGAATTTTATCTGGTGTCCTTGAGTACCATGCCTTCATGGTGCAGGGCAGAACATAGGTAACTCTGTACAAAGTTGGGAGAAGGAGCTGCTGAGTAAAAAGGTCTGGAGTTGAGCTTGATCCCAATGTGAAATATTTCTATATCTGCTTCTTGGAAGACAGAGTCTCCCAAGGAGTTATTTCTGCTATGGTTGGAGCTTCCAATAAACTTGCTTGTCTATTATGACTACATCACGCAGTAGCTTTATCTGTTTTATTCCCCCTTTCTCATCTCATCAGGTATGATCCAGGCCCTTGGAGGTTTCTTCACCTACTTTGTAATTATGGCAGAGAATGGGTTCTTGCCCTCTGGCTTGCTAGGGATCAGAGTTCAGTGGGATGACCGGTGGATTAACGATGTGGAAGACAGCTACGGGCAGCAATGGGTACGTCTCAAGGCAGAGCTTGCCAGCCAGGGTGTTGACGTGTCTGTTGGGCTTAATGTGAGGAGAGGAAAGTCAGTCTGCCAGAACTAATGTTCTTCGGTTTGTCTGCTTCCTAGACCTATGAGCAGAGGAAGATTGTGGAATTCACTTGCCACACAGCCTTCTTTGTCAGCATTGTGGTTGTGCAGTGGGCAGACTTGATCATTTGTAAGACCCGAAGGAACTCTGTCTTCCAGCAGGGGATGAAGTAAGTAAGGCTGTCCTTGGAGGGCTGAGATACCGGGGCCTCGTGCTTTCCACAACACGTGGCATTGTTGTACTTCACCCACTGCAGTGCATTCCTCGTGGGAAAAGGACTAGGTGTCTCTTTCATAGTATCTGCTGCAGTCTGTTAAGCTGGGACAAAGCAAAGTGCTGATCTCCATTGAGGTCTGTGGGACTGGCCCACCTCAAATGCCTGTGGCAGGGAGATATTCCAGCAGAGCAGCTTTGTGCGGCAAGCAGAACAGCTGAGGTCTCCAGAGATCTGGGGACATTAATCCCAGCCTCCTAAACTTGTGATGAAGGCAGTGGCTAGTTGGCCTGGTTTTTAACTGCATTACCTGCCCCTCTAGAGGTGTAGGCTGCCTTTGACACTGTGCCCTCACATTGGGCTGATAACCTCAGCCAGGTGTACTGCTGGGCTAGGTCAGAGTGCCTGCAGTCTCTGCTGTGTGGTGGCTAGGTCATTGCTAGGAGAGATCGTCCGTCAAAGTGCTCAGTCCCTGACTGCTCTCCTCTTTCTTCTTCTAGGAACAAGATTTTAATATTTGGTCTCTTTGAGGAGACTGCTCTAGCTGCTTTCCTTTCCTACTGTCCTGGGATGGACATTGCTCTGAGGATGTATCCCCTCAAGTAAGTTGTGTTGTTTTTCTCATGTAGCAGGATCGTACTGTAGTGCTTGGACAGGGAGGCAGTTAAAGGCAGATGGCCTGCTCATAAACGAGGAGATCTCAGGCCAGAAGAAATGAGCAAGCTTGCTGTATTCTGGGATGTCGGGGATCTGCCTTTCTTTGCTGCTTGTAAATGTAAAAGAGCTTGGAGTTCAGTGCCCCCACCAAACCTGAGCACCATCACCTCAGCTGTGCTGCTGTGCTTTGCAGCTGTTCTTGTGCTTGTGTGGGGTTTTTTGGTCCCTTTTATGGGACTGTAACTTTAATTAAAACAGTTAAATTGCTCTAAAATATAGGCCAGTTTTCTGGAGAACTGGTGACAGTATCTTGTGGGTTTTTTTCTGCTCCCCAAAGAACTAACATGGGCTGACGAGCGTTCTGGGCAGATGCTGCATCTGTGCGCATGACCAGTGGTTCACGGGAACTTTCCCGGCAGTTGGGAGGATTAAGCATCACCAACAGTGGTGCAACATTTCATGGCAAGATGTTTAGACTTGAACAAATTTTCAACAGCTTAAGGTCCATAAAGTTCTTACGGCCAAACGAGCTAGCACATCTGTCATTCCATTCAGAAGTGTGCTAGAGCTTTCCAGCAAGAGATCTGGCGTCCACCCAACGCCTACGGCAGCTATATGTTAGCGTGCCTAAGCCGCAAGAGCAAACGAATGTGATTCAAACGAGCAGGGATGTGGGAACAAAGATTACGTGTGCTTAGAGGAAATGTTATTAGATTAATAGTGGGGAGGTGCTAGCGCTGAGCTGGTCAAAGGTACTACAACATACCTTTTGTTGGGATTATAATCTGGAAGTGGATGAATCGATTACAGCAAGAAATATGGTGGTAACTGTTGGCTAAGGAGATTCTTGGCAGAACCACAGGCTTATGGGAGTTGTCACCTGATGAGCTGAGGCTTGCTTGACTTCCAGGGTCTGCACTCTTGGCCATGCACCAGACTCTGTTAGGCAGAGTGTTTCTATAAGGTTCTGCCTCTGTTCTCACTGACTTCTCTCTCCAACAGGCCCACCTGGTGGTTCTGTGCCTTCCCGTACTCCCTCCTCATCTTCCTGTACGATGAAATCAGAAGGCTGATCATCAGACACAACCCTGGTGGTAAGAATGTGCTTGAAATCTGTGTTGTTGCTTCCCCGGTCCCTTTTGTGGCTGTGATGTCTAGAGACCAAGACCAAGGCCCCACAGTGCTGCACACCAAGCAGCGACGTAGGAAGTCTCCTTGCCTTGTAGCTGTTGAGGCCCTGAGCAGGATTTTGGAGGGCAGCTGTAGGGTTAAGTGCTGTTGCTTCAGGAATCCTGCTGGCTTTGCTGGAGTGAATATAATTAAAAGCAGGCAGGATTAAGGTTGGAAAAGGAGCAATGCTGCTAACTTTACTGACTGTCACGCCTGCCGTTCATCTGATGTGTGAAGCAGATGTGGAAAATGTTCAGCATGCTCAATCTTGTGCTAGAATTTTTTTTTGTTTGCTTTTTCCTTGCCCAGTTGAGCTGCTTGGGAATGCAGTAAGCTGCAAGAGAGTCCTCTTCCCTCCCCAGAGACTTGCTAGTGTGGCCCCAGCACCAGAATTGATTGAAATTCAAGACTTCCTCTGTCACCTGCCTGCCTTCTCCTGCAGCATGTGAAAGTACCAATGGGCTAAACTAGGTGGAAAAGGTGGATTTAGTGCTTGGGTAGTTTAAGAAAGCCAGAACCGAGCCTGAAAGCTGTAGAGCATCAGGAGTTTGGCAAGATTTTCCATTACGCAACAGGGCACTTTAACTTGGCACTTAACATACATGCTAGTGTCAGAGCCTAAAAGGAGCACTCGTGACCTTCACACCCAGGCAGTCTTGTAAGACTAATCTTGCTCTCTTTGCTTTTCCTTTAGGTTGGGTGGAAAAAGAGACTTACTACTAAAAAGCAGTTGTAAAACATTCCACGCACAGCCCACCACCACCTCTCCACCGTCTCCCCCGTGTGCCTACTTCATCTTTGCGAGCGCAGACTTGTGCCTGGGCAGGAATGAGCTGGAACTTGAAGGAAATAATGAAGAAGCATGGACTGGAGGAGAAAGCAAGGGGGAGGGGGGAGGGAGTGTCTGACCATCAGTCCATGGGGACAGGAGATTGAGTAGTTTTTATGTGCCTTTTTGTTTTTGTAAAAGGAAAGAACCCGAAGATTTTATATGTGGATTTTTACAAATAAAGATGGATTATAAGAGGATGCCCCCACACAGTCTTAGGCAGATGTTTTCTCAAGGCAAAATTCTGTTCAGGGCAGTGGGGAAGCCAAGTAGAGGGCCAAGTCATCAGGGCATGAGAATGACCACACAGGTTAGTACTTGGCTTCCCGTGTCCAACAGAAGCAGAGCTACTTGACCTGGAAGGAGCAGAGCATGCAGTTCTAAAAGGGCTTTGTGCATCCTGCTTTGCAGGACAAACAACATGTGTTTCAGACCCTGAGGTCCAGGAAGCCTCAAGCCTCTATAACGCTATGTCTTGACTGCCTTCTGCAAAGTCTTCTGCTATGCAAAAGTAGGATCAGAGAGATCAGAGCTTGTGGCTGCTCTAAGAGGCTGCAGCCCCCTTGCTGGCTGCAGATTGAGAACACTGCCTTGGATCCAAACCTCCTCCTTGAAGTCCTGAAACTGTAATGCTTGTGGCTGTTTTGCTAAGCAGAAGCTAGTGTTCCCTCATGCCCTTGCACGAATGCTTTTTTCAGAGGCTGCTCCAGCAGAGCAGTGCCGGTCCTGCTGCCCTGGGCTCACAGCTGCAGGGCCTGGACAGCTGCTTGCGCTTGCATGACAAAGCACAGGCTCCCTCTTCCACTCTGCACCGTTTCCCTTCCTCTCGCTTTCCTCTAGTTTGTTCTTGATCTCAGAGTTGCCTGGGCTCAGCTCTGTGCCATGTGCTGCCAGAGCAGGCACTGGAATAAGGAAAAGGCAGCGGGGACGGTGGGGCAGGGGTCTGGCATCTCTCAGCCACGTCCTGTGCTGTGGTGAGTGTGGTGCCAGGGTCCTTGGGCTGAAGGCAGTGCTCATTTAGCCTGGATTGTTGTTTTAAACAGTAAATCAAAATGTATGGGCAAGTGCTCACTTGTATGCTTGACTGATGAAAACACTAAACTTAAGTTAAACTTAACTTTATTACAAGAGCAGCCAGCACTTCAGAGTTTGTGCTGTTAAAAGTAAAACTGAAGGTACTTCAGGCCCTTGGTCCTCTTCTTGAACTGCCTGTCTGTCTTTGCTCTTCTTTGATTGCTCCTACCTCTGTAGAAGGTCACTTCAAACCTGAACGCTGAAAGGATCTGCGGCTAAAACTGTTGTCATCCCTCTGTTTTGTTTTGTTATTTTAAGGGTTATTTTAAAGCCAGGTCACTTTCCTGAACTCCTGTACAACACTGACTTGCAAACAGCTCTTGCAGTACAACCCGGAGGCAGGGAGGGGTAGTGAGAGGTTGAGGGTGGGACCTCTGTAAACTGTCTCGGACACTCTGTAATGCGGAACCCCTAGCTGGAGGATTTAAAAATAAAGTGCTCCTTGTCTGAGTCTCCCCATGTTACCAGATGATTGTATGCAACGGGGGTTGAGATCATCCTGTCGGGGAGGGGAAGATGAGTTGTGCTAGAAGGGGGAAGGAAAGAGGTGGGATGAACTTCCCTGGGTTAGGCAGCCGTGCAGAAGAAATTGCACTTGCTGTACCCAGAAGTGACGCTTGCTTGAACTTTCTGAGTGCCTGAGAGGACTTCCTGCTGCAATTAAGTTGTGAAATCAGCCTGCTATAGAGAAAGAAAAACAGAGAAGGAGCCTGTTCTTCTTCACCCTGATGTTGGCTTTAACCAACCTCAACTGCAGGGCTTTCAATAGAATCACGTGAAGATTTAGGTGGGAAGGGACCTTTGAAGGTCTCTAGTCCACCTTTACCTGCCCAAAGCTGAGCAGCGTTCTATTTGGCCAGGCTGCTGATGACTCTGTTGGGCAGAGCCTTGGAACATTTTGAAGGGAGATGGAGGTACCAAAGGCCTATGGCACCAGTGTGAGCACTGAACCAGCACCCTAGCTTCACTCATGGGCTATGCTGGGGTAGCCAGGGCCCCTTTGCAGCAACAGCTGAACATGGCCGTGCCCCAGCTATTCCCGGCAGGAATGCTTCCCACTTAGGCTGCCTGCCTAGGAGCAGCATCTCGCCTGGACACCAGCCAGCACCAGGAGCCTCCCTTGTATTTTGTGCTATTGAATTATCAGTGTAGTTTGTCGGTGATATTGAAGGACTGTGAGGATACATCTAGAAGAACCAAATGACTAATGTGAAAGGAAAGCTTTATCCACCTGTGGACTGTTGGGTATTTATCGTACACGGCCAAGTAAAGACATTGAGGATGCTGGAGCTGAGCTGGTGGCTCTGATAGTTAGGAAAGGGAGGGAGGCAACACAAGGTATTTTTTATTGGCTCTACATGTCTGTCAACATTTACCAGCCAAGCGACACATGATAATTAAGAGGCTAAGTGGGGTTTGGGCTAATAAAAGTTATGGATTTCTATAACGAATGGCCTATACACACTCCTCACACCACTTTGGGAATCCCGTCCTGAGAGGTCAGCAAGATACATGAACTAGGCCAGACAAGTCGCTCCCGCCTGCCCTGCCTTTGTGGTACAGAGCCTAAAAGACTTATTAAAAGCAGATTTATTCCAGCAGCATTTTCCAAACTGTGTGTTGCAAAGTGCTAACGCAGGTGGGATCCCCCTGCACGTGCGGAGTGAGCAGGACTTGCTTGGCAGCGGCAGCTACCACTGAGGCAAGGGCAGAGGTTGCTGCCTTCGCTCGAGCCGCTCCACATGGAGCAGAGCTGCAGCTGAGACCAGCCAGGGGCTGGGATACGATACGAGAGCATTGGCTCCTTCCTCATAATTTTCTTTTCCAAGGGGACCTTCATGCACTTGCAAGGTGCAGGGCACGGTGTGGAGTCTACATGAAATGCAGAGTGTGACGGTGATTTCTCGCCACAGCTATAGTTGAAAATGGGGATGAAGAATTTCTAGGCTTCTGGCATTTCGGTGTGAAGCCCAACCGTCCTCGCTCTTGAAGAACAGCGTGCTGCCTTTGCTCCCACGCAGAATCACCGTTTCCCTGCAGCCCGGCCCTTGTGGGGGCTCTTCCTTCATGGCCTTGGGCTGCTCTGGAGAGGGCCAGGACCAGGCAGCACCGCAGGCAGGCGCCAACAGCAGTGAGACGGGGCCGTGACTCCGCTACGGAGGGACTCGGCACCGTCCCCGGGGGGGTCCGCAGAGTCAAGCCCCCTCCCAGGAGCCCCTCACGGGGCGGCCGCGTGCTCTCCGGCGCCAGCCTCGCCGCCCGCCTGCTGCTTGCCCCCTCCGAAGCGAGAGGGCCGCCCGGCAGCCGCCGGCGCGCAGGGAGCGAGAGGAGCAGGGCGCGAGGGCGGCTGCGAGCAGCGGGGAGGTTGTGTCGGCCGCCATTAGGCACCGCAGGACCCCGAGCGGCTGCCGGCAGCCAGCCCGGCGTCGCCACGCTGCCGACGTCCTTCCGCCGCGGTCACGCCGCCTCGCCAGGGAGAGCGCGGCGGGCGGCCGTGGGAGGCGGCTGAGCTTTTGTGTTGGCCCTTTCCTGGCTCTTCCGGCTCCGAATAAGCGCTGGGGCTTTCTTCAGCGCCCCGCTCCCAGGAACGGGGAGCCCAGCGTGCTGCCACTTCAGAGGGGCTCGCCGGATGAGCGCTGGGGTGCTTTTCTAAAGGACTGAGACCTTTTCTAGTGAGCAGTTTGGAAACCTCTCTGGCGTGAGACCTTCCCTGGGCCTTGCAAGCGAAGAGGTGTTAGAGCAAACATCTGCTTGGCCGGCCCTGGGGTCAGTGGGTCCCTACAGTCTGCCCTCAACCCTTCCCATGGAGCAGTGATCTTCCTTGGTGACATTGTCGGGGAAGAGCCCTTTCAGACCAGGTTTGATGGGAGAGGTGGCATTCATGGTGGCTCCTCTTTATGGCAATAAGCTCTTGCCACATGGCTGAGCTCATCCTCCTGACGCTTTTTTTCCACCCTCAGACAGCAAGACGCCCTCCTGGTGATAACAGTTTCACCTTCAGCTGAAAGCAAATGGAAAGACTTGCATGAGACGTCTGTGATTCACTCCCTCTCAGCCAGGGCAGGGAAGTGAAATAGCGATAGTCACAGAGGAGATGGACACACAAGGGCCTCCGGATGGCCAGGGAAAAGCTCGTCGAGGACAGCGTGCCAGCCCTTGTGCACGCCCGGCCTGCACTGCCGCTTTGCGCAGGGTCGACTCCGGGGCAGAACGGCCAAGGCTGGATGAGAGGCCAGCCAGGACCAGCCCTGCGTGCTGGTGATGCCCACCAGGACGGGGGAGTCGCAGCAGATCCCTACAGAGCAGTTTTCTCAGGCTCTAGATGAGGTCTGGGGACTGTTTTTCCCTTCCAGTCTGCAGGAGACCCATCAATTAGAAACGAGAAAGGAGCTAATCCCTCAAGGGACCTGCTCCCCACACATCATTCCTCAAAGGATAAAGTCCTTCTCTCCCAGAAGTGACAGGAGGAGGTAGCACATTCCTGAGCCTGCTCCACAGCCCTCCTCTCCCCCAACTCCAGGACCTTCAAAGAGAGGGAGGGAAAATGACCAATCTGAGAGGCCTCTGAACTAGCCTGTTAGCCCAAACATGAAGCAGATTAACCCCAATTAGGTGGCAAAGTGTGAGCAAACACCCTCAGGAGACCGAGCAGGGATTAGCCGAGGGCAGCGAGCCTCCGTGGAAGAGCAGGGAGTCTGACTTCAGACCCTGCTTCTTGCTTTCCTCCGCTCCCGCTCCGCAGCCCTCCTCTCCACCCCCTGCTCCACGCTGTCCTGGGGAGGCTGCCAGGGCTTCAACAACGAAAAATCTGGTGGAGGGCCCATTTTCATAGGAAGATTTGTTTCCCTCCCCATCCTCCTCATGACGCTCAGCCTCCCACCATGAGATCCCTGTCTCCACGTGCCCCGAACA
The DNA here is from genome assembly GCA_003342815.1 of Eudromia elegans. Classification (NCBI taxonomy): domain Eukaryota; kingdom Metazoa; phylum Chordata; class Aves; order Tinamiformes; family Tinamidae; genus Eudromia; species Eudromia elegans. Next base: position 6,759,855 of record PTEX01000003.1, on the reverse strand, counting down.
GAGCAGCATCCTCACCCAGGTGAACTTTCGAACCCTCTGACTCTTGAGCAGGTAGGAAAGCAAATGCAGCGAGTTTGCCCAGCTCTAACAACAACATTGGCACAGGGATCTCGCATTTCTACGGCTCCTTTCACTCCAAAAGGTCCCAGATTTCCTTCACGGTAGACCTAAAATGTCCCTCCAGCTCCGGGAGGCTTGTGCCGCTGCTAGGCAAGGAGACAGCGCAAACAACGGGGAGAGGAGATGTGTTCAGAAGCCGGATACGGAATACCTGCTCCCGAGCAAAGTGCCAGGCCACCTTGCCCACGACGGTGGGGAAAAGCCTCCTTGGCACCATGGACTCCAGTGCCATGGAAAGGTTGGAAAGGCTGCAAAAGCAAGACAGAGATTTAAATTTTTTTTTTCAGATTCTTGATAGTATGTGACCAGTATGGGCTTGCACACTCAGCTGCCTGAAATCTGGGTTAAAAATAGCCATCGACTCTAATGGTCCAGGGCAGCCTTAGGTGAATGAGTCCCAAGGTGAATTATGAAATCTAATATACGTTCTCTCCCTAACGAGTTTGTTTTCTATTTAGGGTTATTTACCTTGGTCTTCATACCTGCTGGAAATAGAATACTGCTCTCAAATTTCACAACGAAACAGATCCGAGCTAGATCAGGAGACGGCCACGCAGCACACAAGGGAAGTGCTGTTATTGAGGACACGGTGCCGTATGACTTCTTCTGAGCTGTACCATTAGTCAAAGGCGTTTCTGACCATGTCTTCTTGCACAAGACCGTTGGCTTGGCTTAGCTAAGCTGTGGTGCCATGTGGTGAACAGGGGCTCCAGGATCAGCCGTGATTCACTTTATATATATAATATCTATCTGTCTAGCCGCAGATATATTTGGCAATATATAGGAGGTGGTGAGGATGTGATCACTTACCCAACCAGTGCACTTCTGCATTGCTTAGCAGTATAAATCTGATCTGGATCAGGCATGGTAGTATATGGGTCAAATTAGCCAGAACACTGTATGACATTCATGTCAGCACTGGGGCATCTTCAGGAAGGCAGGCAGTGCCTGATCAGGAAGAGAAGAGCAGCCTAAGCGTAAATCTGACAATACTGAACTGTTTTGTCAAAAATTCATAAGTGATTTTGGGCAAGTTTCTACTCATCTGCCCTCTGCACTGCATGGCCAGGTTGTGTTTGGCCTGATGGCAGCAGCCCGGCAGTCGGACTTACCACCTTGTCAAGCTACAGCCTGAATCAGACGGGAAGAGCCTCCCCTCAGCTCGTGCTGTCCCAGGGCCTGAGGCTGGTCCCGTGGGCAGGGACAGGGCATACAGGGGAGAGGGAAGAGGCAGGACAGCCAGCTGTTTTCTTTTTTGATGTTTTTTTCCTGCAGTAAAACTATTTTCCCCTGTGGTTTTCAGTAGTAATTACAGCTAGTCACTCAGGTCCTCTTTTTCCCTTTTTTTTCCCTTTTAAAACTATTTTCTAAAAGGAAATCATTGCAACAGTCAGTCTGAGACATCACTGTCCCTGGACTCCTTCTCTTTCTCACATGTATTTGCCCCTATGTTCTTATTTTCCTGTTCTCCCTTTTTTTTAGGAGGCGATCTGTCCTCAGAGAGATTAAAATAGAAATGCAAAGAGCTGTTCCCTGGAGGAAAGAATACTCTCCTTATTTCTCTTCCTTAGTGAAAAATTGTCCTCTTGGATGAATTGCTTCAAAACAAGAGCTATCCTTGGCAGGCCTTGAGCCAAGGCATTGCCATGCATGCTCTTGGTTGCTGGCCCTTCAGCTAACACACAGGAACCTGCCCCACCAAAGCACGGGGATGTTTCAAGGCACAACCATGCCATAGCACATTTATTGGGACTTTTCTGTCCCTAATCCTATACTCCTTAATGGTTGTGCTGTCCTTACTCAGATCAGTGAAATATTGATACCTGGACACCACTTCTGGCAAAGTCTGGTTGCTTAAATACATGACCACCGTTGTCTCCAGATATCACAGTGACACACATACCCTTTTGCTGACCACCTTTGAGGCTAGAGCAGGCTTGTCCCAGCACTCAGGGAGAAGGCAGCAGAGCTGGTGCTCCCATGGCATTCCTGGGGCCTGATCCCACCCGCTGTGCCCTGCAGGAGAGCAGGGAGCCGCTGCTGGGCATCCTCCAGCAGCAGCCCCACAGCTTCTCTCATTCCCCTTCTCATCGACAAGGGGAGTAGGGCCAGGCTCACTCCTTGCTTGCCATCAGTGTAAAGCACTTGGGAAAAGACAGCTTTTGCTTTAAAAGGCAGCTTTTTGCTGATGCACAGGGAAAATGTTATCACCCTTGATCTGGGAGCGCAGAGCTAGCCGAATTAGAGGTATTTCTCTGTACTACACAATTCCCAGCAACCTAAACCTCCCGGCATCCGCCAAACCGTGAGGGAATAGGGGCTAGTGGTGGCAGTGGAGGAGAAGAGGTTCTTAGCAGAAGATCGGATCTCAAAGCACTGCATTTGCACTCATCAGGAGGCAATAAAGAGGCTGGGCAGGCAGGAGCATTAGCGATAAGGGCAAACAACACACTGTTCCCAGACCCATGTCCTGCCCCCTGGTAAAAGTGGGGGGCGCAGCCCGGTGCATTCTTGACATTGTGTTCTCCCAGCTGATGCCAGCTCCGTCCTTATCAGATATCTCCACGGCCAGTGATTTTTCACAGTGGATAACACTGCCAAACTCTATAGGAAAAAAAGCATAAACTTCTGTCCTAAGCAGCTGAGCACAACGTTCCCTTCCCAGACTTCAGGCAGAGGGGTTTTGTAGCTTTACCTTTTCCATGGCTCTTTATTTAACCCCTTCTCAGCCCTGCACATTGGCCCACCCTGACCTGCATGAAGACGTGGCTGGGTGGTGAATCTTTGCTCTCCGTGTTCCTGCACTGCAGGTGCAACCGCACTGGATGTGTGGGCACAGAGTTGGAATAGGGCTGCACAGGGCAAGGCTCACAGTCAGCAGCCCAGAGAGGCTGTGCTTAACCTCACACAACCCTGTCTCTCCATGGAAAGAAAATATGCCCCTCTGCTCCCTCCCCTCTGAGGCAAGCCATCCCTGTGCTGGAGTGAGTCCAGATCCATAGTTCCAAAGGACTCCAGGTGCTCCACGTCCAGACGTTCCCTCCATTTCCAATGCACCAAGGCAGCCACCTCTGCTGAGCCTCTGCCGGCAGCAATCTGGCCTCGCATGGGTGAGACTCTCCTCTCAGACACATCCCCCAACGCTGCCTCTCAAACACCTTATTCTGGCCAGATCTCACGGATGCATTAGCTGCTGCTCTTCCTTCATGCTGAGCTAGATGAACCTGGGCTCGGTGTCCCTGCAAGGTGTGTGAGACACCCTCCTTGTTCTGCTGAGTGCCCGGTTCTTGGCTGAAGAGATATTTGGGCATCATGGTTGTGCCTAGCAAAGGGTATGAATGCTACCCTGTAGGTTCTGTGCACTGAGATAAGAAAGCTTTTCATGACGTTACTACACGCAGGCAATGGCTTTAAAAGCACACCCTTACCCAGGGCACCATGTGATGGCATTGTTAAAATGAGCTTTTTTAAGGGGTTGTTAAGGTGCTGCTCTGCCCTCCACTCACGTGCCCATGTACCACTTGGTGCTCCAGAGGACTTCTCGGCACTTCCCTGGATGGGTCTTCCTAGCTTGGGCAATGGAGAGCACATTGCGCTTGGCCAGGCAGTTCTGCCTTCAATGGAGGAAGGAACCAGGCTGCTGTGGGGGCCAGGAGGCCCTCAGGAGGCAGCGCCCATGCTCCAGGAGGCCAAGCACAGACCCTCGGGCTCCTTGCAAGGGATCTGCCCTGTCCTGGACCTCTGCTGAGCAGCAGCATCCTGCCCCAACAGGTTGGGCTCTGCCTTAAACACACTGCGCCTGGTCCCTCGTCTCCTCCTCAAGTGGAAGGGACGAGTGACAGCAGGGCTCGTTAGTGCAGGGCACAGCTGGGAACAGGCAGAACAGCTCACCCGAACACCCCTGCCCGATGACTGCGGCAGGGCTGCTTGCCGCTGCTCAGGCCTGCGGGACTGCTCCGGGACATCAGACACAACAAGCTTTTTCCTCGTCTGGCTATTTCCTGCGCCCTGCGGGGCTCGGGGATCTCATCCTGCCGTCACGCTTTCCTGCTCTCCAGCCTCGGATTTCAGGGAGGGCTCGTGTGCGCTGTTTCATCTTCCTTGGCTCTATCCTGCTCCGAATGCCCGGTGTCTCTGACAGCAGGGTCCCTGGGCTCAGCTTCCTCTGGAAGGTGATGTCAGCTTGTAGAAATCTGCTCTTCCCTATGAGCTCTACTCTAACATACATAATGTATAGTCTATAGCATAACATCCATACTGTGTGTGTGTATATATGTGCTGCCTGTGAGAGTGAATATATACACACCACACAGTTACTTGTCTATAACATGTGCATATATTTATACACACTAGACTATATATCACTAACTACTCTGCAGTGCTTTGCGATGGAAGTCTCTTTTAACCATGATATAAAGGGTATTCATGGCACAAGCCTTGGGGAAAGAAATGAATCATTTTATCTGATGAACTGATACAGCTGATTATCTGGGCAGGTTTCTGTGCCAGGTAAAGCCCTCCTTTGAGCCTTTCTTAAGATTAGCATGATTATCTTCCATTTTTGTCCATTCCCCCATTGTACTGGCAACGAGAAGCTCTAGCAGCTACCAGTCTGTCTGTCTTCAGTGCAGTGCTCTACCGCAGACCCACTGAAATGTAGCCAATTTTGTGTATAATCAGATCATAGCACAAGATATCAGCTGTGTCTGGCCCTATTCACATTGCCCTGTCTTGCACAGTTTGCCGTGGGCCCACGCACAGTCCTCCTTGACCCACACACCAAGATCTGCAGTCCTGAATCATCTGGACCCCTTTTTGCAGTGCAGCAGCTCTGCAGCTGCAAAACTAGCTGCAGGACTCTGCTCTTGACACTGTAGCCCTTTTACTTCTTGGAGGGGATAGTGCTGTGTTGCTTGGCACACTTGGAATTAGTTCTGGCTCTCCCGGCCATCTGTCTTGTTTCAGGATCCAGCCACGGGCTGGTCTCATCTAAAAGATTTGGCTATGCTCCCCCTTTCTTTTCTCCTCCCCTCCCTTCTCCTTATGGCGTGATTTGCTCACCCTTCACAACCTTTGCTAGTGTCGCCTTCCTTTGACTAGCAAAAAGGCATCTTTTTTTTAATGTGGACAGTAGAACGCCTCTCATTTCTTTCGAGCTTAGCTTTCTTCACCTTATAATGTACTTATCTGAAACCCACCATCAAGAGTGTAAGAACTGAGGCTATTTTGCAAGCTCTTGTTATTTACCTGCACCTTGTACAGACACAGAGCAAAACTTTGACCTTCCTCGTCTGCTTCCCAAGGTTCTGGAGCTCCAATGGAGCTTTAAGTGCTCCGTTTTTTGACTCTGACATTTCCTCTGTATTTCTGGCCCCAAGTCATTTTCAGCATTTACTCACTATTCCAGGTTTTAATTTATAGAAGAAGGGCCTGCCTATGGTCAATGAAGAGGTGCCTTTTTAATAATTGCACTCAAATTCTGCCTCTTCTTTACCCCCCAAAAAATGTTTCCTAGCATGCTCTCACCCACTTGAAGCCTTCAATGCAGAGCACTGGAAGCCACAGGACTGCCTGTTCCGGGATCCTTGCAGTGGCCGTACTAGATCTGCTAGGTGAAATGCCATGGAAGCAAATCATACCTCCACCATCCTTCCCTATCTGACCAGGCCTGATTTTTTACTGACTTCAGATCTGAACACTAGTTTTTATCCCTGAATTTATGAACCAGAGGTAGGAGTGAGGTCTTTGGGAGGTTTCCCAGATCAGCCCGAGAACATTCCACTTGGTCTCTACCCAGAGCCAGTCTCTAGCACCTCAGAGGGGAGTCAGCTGGGACTATCCTGATTTTACAGGAATGCATAGCGATGGGGGGCACTTACACAAGTGCCTTGCAGACAGCCACAAAATCTGGCTAGACTGCATGCCTTCCCCCTGACTCTGCAGGAATTAAGTGCATCGCTGATGGGAAGGAGAGAGAGACATTTAAGAGCATTAAGAGCCCCTGGGTGACAGCTCAAGAGCAGAGGGAAGCTGCCGCTCGGCCAGAGGCTGCTTCTAGGTACCGCCGAGGCACTGCTGGTGGTGCAACGATTTGACACGGGCAGCCAGAAGACCCTGCCATCTGTCCCCACTCCCCTTCACCCTACCAACCTCCATGCAAGGACAGCATTATCCGTTGTGCAGGCCCCATGGCTGTGACTGCCTCTTGCAGCAAAGGCAGGAAGCCACCTTTGCACGGGCCAGATGGCAAAGAGAAGACGGCCCTCTTGGAGCAGGTGCCCCACTTCAAGCTGGCGCTCACTTCGGTGGTTATATAATGACAACAAAATTTCATCAAACCGTGCTCAGGCTACATGGCTTGAGACCCATTCGATGTCCCGACACAAGGACAGCATGTCACTGCTCTTACTTTACAATCACAGCTGGTGCTCCCAAGGGAACCCTCTGTCACGTCTCTCCCCGAAGAAGCTTCTGGGGAGCTCCTGCTACAGCATTTACCCAAGACACCACCAAAGGCAGCCTGAAAGAGCAAAATGCACAGCCCCACTCATCTTGGTGGATATGACCCCACAGCGATAATAATTTCAGTGCTTAACACTGTTTGGTTCTCCAAGGGCAGCACTGACAAAAACTTTAATTCACCCTAGCGATATAAACCCGCTGGAGGTGGATGGAAGCAAGCGGAGTGAGAGTGGATGTGTGCTTGTAGTGCCCATGTTGCAGAGAAAAAGGGAGGAAATGCGTCTAAGTGCAAAAGAGAGGAAGCGGGAGGAAAACAACACAAAGCAAATGCTGCATCCATTGAACGGGACTTGAATTGTTATCTGGGCTGCTGTTTGACTGACTTAGGGTATTACTAAATCCCATTCTCCCCGCACAGGGAAAGAAACCCTGCAACTGTGCATTGTCAGCATGACGGAAGAAACAAGAGCAGCTGATCCCGGTTGGGGCACTATTCCTCCAGGCCTCACAGACCGGCCTTTGTTCCCAGCGCAGTGACAAAGGGCTTCCTTCTTTCCTCTACCTCCATCAAGTTGTTTGGTGACGTGTCACAACAGTGAATTTTTTTCCAAGAATAAATCCATCCTGGCTCGGATGACTCGGCCCCTTCCCCTCGGGCCCTCAGGCTGCCTCCCAGCCCTTGGGGCGCCCTCGTCTCGTATGCAGGTGCCCATCTCCGTGTAGCTTGGCGAAGCTGTGTCCTCATGGGAGCCCATTATTCTTAAGCTACAATCAGAGGCAGGGCACAACCCTGAGCCCAGAGCCAGCAGATTCCCATGGGAGCTTCATGTGTCGAGCCAGGAGTGTGCACGGTGCTCATATCACTTTCCCATTCATCTGTCTGGTGGCTCCCAGCACCACCTAAAGCTGTAACTTGGCCGCTCTGCTTTCTTGTCCTCTTCTGATAGATGAGCATTGGACAATGAAAAAGGTATTGGTGGATGTTAACTGCTCTTCCATGTTACCTCTTTCTCCCCTACATGGAAGAAATTGCAGATTTTGACTGCACTTTCACCTTTTTTTTTTTTCCTTTTTTCATGGTATGCAGAAATGAACTCACACACGGACATGCAGAGACATAAAAGAGAGCTCATGCCATGACCCCCACCCATTGGTCCTGAACATATAAGAAGACACATCTGGAGGCATCAGCACAGACACCTACTTGCAGGGCATGGACAAACAGAATAGTACGGGAAGATATGACAGGCAGGCAGATGTCTTATAGTGCTATCCAAGAAATCCTAAGTCTGTCACTGTCCCCTGGGAGAATGTGACAAAAGCAGCACAGCACATTTCAGAACCACAGGATGATGGAGGATGGAAGAGACCTCTGGGGATCATCTAGTCTAACCCTCTGGATCAAACAGAGTCATCCAGAACATGTTGCACAGGATAACATCCAGCCAAGATGTGGAGATTTCCACGGAAGGAGACTCCACAACCTCTCTAGGCAACCTGTTCCATGCACTATCACGATCATAGTCAGGAAATTTTTCCTCAAATTCAAGTGCAACTTCCTGTGCCTCCCTTTGTGCCTGCTGCCTCATGTCCTGGCACTGACCACCACTGAAAGAGTCCCACCCTTACGGTATTTGTACACTCTGGTAAGATCCCTTCTCAACCTTCTCTTCTCTAGGCTAAACATGCCCTGCTCCCCTAGCTTTTCCTTACAAGAGAGATGCTCCAGTCCCCTGATCATCTTTGTAGCTCTCCACTGAATGCTCCATGTCCCCCTTGTACTGTGGAGCCCAGTGATGGACACAGCACTCCGGATGCGGCCTCGCCAGGGCTGAGTAGAGGGGAAGGACAAAGTCACTCAACCTGTTGGCAACGCTTCTCCTAATGCAGGCCAGGATACCACTGACTTTCTTGGACACAGGCATGTTACTGGCTCATGGTCAACTTGTCCACCCTTCTCCCAGGGGCTTCACTGCTGAGCTGCTCTCCAGAAAGTCAATCCCAAACCTGCACTGGTGCATGGTGTTATTCCTCCTTAGATGCAGGATCCTGTACTTGCGTTTATTAAACTTCTTGAGGTTCCTCACCACCTATCTCTCCAGCCTGTCTAGGTCCCTCTGAATGGCAGCACAGTCCTCTGGTGTATCAGCTGCTCCTCACAGCTTTGCAGCATCCGCAAACTTGCCAAGGGTGCACTCTTATCCCTTCACTGATGAATATGTTGAACAAGACTGGTCCCGTTATTGACCCCTGGGGAACACTGCTAGCTACAGACCTCTACATTGGGTTTTAAGCATCTTGTTTCAGTGTCTCCTTTTCAGAAAATGGGGAAAACATTTTCTAACTTCTGAGACCAGCACGCAATAGTGAATGGAGAAGCCTATAGCATAGGGGGCAAGCCTCTGAAACAGTTTTGGTCTGATACATGTTCAGCAGGAATATCACACACTAGCAATCATCAGCGCATACAGTCAATACCACTGGGAGAGGCCTGCTCTCAGGAAAACCAAAATCTGTCCTTGGAAGTGGTGTCTCCAGTTCTGTCTATACACAAAAGCTCAGCTACAAGAAGTGTCCTGACTTCATCAAAACATTTCCATTAATTAATGGAAATTAAAAAGCTGAGGCTGACCGCATTATTCAAAACAAGGTGCTCCAGAACAATGTTCTCCTCCTCTCCCATTATACTTCATTTCGGGCTTGTTTTCTTTTTTCATTCTTTGGCTCTGTCTGATACCAGCCAAAGTAACTCACATGAAGTCTTGCAGGCACTAACACAGACATAGAGAGGAGACCTGCCTCAGGACAGAGGCATCCACAAGCAAGCCAGAAACACTTAGCTCAGCCTCTCTTCTGGAATCTGGTTCCCGGGTCTTTGATTTTTTAGAGCAGGGACGGGCCAGATGACTCCACATGTAGGAAGAGGAAACTCAGGAGAACAACAATGAAAAGGGAAGATGAAAGACACTTTGTGGTGCAAGACGTCTTGCTAACCTATACATGTTTATTTCTCTTACCTCTTGGGCTGTTGGCCAGATCCCCGTCAGGAGTGGTACTAACATGTCTACTTGGATCAGGGAACGCACAACTACAAAGACATGTCAAACCTGCACATTTCTGGGAGATAACTGAAAAGAATCTCTTAGTTATGCTTATAGCAGTCATCTATGTATCCAGATTTCACGAAAAATGAGACCAGCGGCTGTATTTTATAGCTCAAGCTAAAACAGGCCAAAGCACTTAATTAATTTTGCATCTATACATTGGGGGTGAATTGACCTTATGCAGTTGGAATAGCCTACAGCATAGCTTAGCCAATACTTCCTGCAAAAGAGTAGGGTTATGTAGGCTGTAATCCCTGTGGCAACAAAACCTTAAGAGAAGGGTGAGATGTTTGTTATGATGCTATTTGGGGTTGGTCAAGAGAGGGATAGAGTTTGGCTCAAGATGGTGTTTATGGTGCTCGTCAGAGAACAATTTACAGCGGCTAGAAGGAAGCCGCTATGTTATTATGGCTAAAATCATCTCTCAGTATCTAGCCTCTATTTTAAGTAAGTGGTACATATATGTTCTCATTCCAATACTCTTCAGTCTTTTAGCTGAAATGGCAATTCTCCTTTGCTGGGATTTACCCACCTCAGGTATTTATAGGCAGCAATCATACACCCTCTTAACATTTATCTTGCTGGGCTAAAAAAAGCAAAGCCCTTCTACACTCCCATGATCATGTCTGCTTTTCTTTCCAGGTCACATTAGTGGCATTCTTGACACTTGTTACAACTTTTTCTGCCCTCTTCCAGTTCTTGAGGATGACATTGCTGTCGTTCTTCCAAGGCCAGACCTCCACTCACCTTCACTTTTCTTTAGAGCAGTGCAAATCCTTCAGTCTCAGTGATCTAGCCATGTCAACTGCCTGCCATGCCCCTGGGACAGACAGTTTCATAGCCTAGTTCTAGCTCCCGTACTATATTGCTCATGAGCTTGTAGACTGAACATTAAGACTGCTCATGAGTCTTAATGTTCAGTTTTCTCCATTGCTTCTACCATTCTCCCACCTGGACTAGTTATATAACATTGGCTGGAGCATCTGCTTCCTGCTCCAAACAGTGCTATGTTCTTGCTGTCAAATTTTCCTTTATTCATCACTGTATCTTAGGCTTTATGCTCTTCATTCAACTACGTATCAGAAGTAAGGAAACCTCACAAATCCTAACTAAAAAGCACACAGCCTGCCAAATCCTCTTACCCCTGCCTTGATTAAAGTTCATTTTTCCAACCTCACTCCCAGAAGGCTCTGTTCCTGCACATATACCTTTCTTATAAGTCCTTAGATTTCTAAGATCTAACTTGTAAGGAGAGCCCTCTTACTGGAGATGCCACCAACGTGACAACAGCTCAGTAGCAGCAATTCTGTGACGACTACACAAAGACTTTGCTGTTTTTATCTTTGTCCAAATTTCACTGAGAAACAAGCGCTGCTTTGAGCAGTGTCTCCAGCCATCCTTCTTCCATTTCAATGGGAATCTGGCCATGGTACTTGCCTCAACAGAAAGGGCACTTGCCTGTGGAGGAGGCTCCAGGCCTGAAGAGGCTAAACGGCAGAATGCGGTGACTTCCAAAGGCCCATACAGTCAAATTGCAGCTGTCCCGGCTAGAACAAGAGACAAGTTGGGAGCCCAACTCAAATGCCTCTATGCAAACGCACGCAGCATGGGGAATAAGCAAGAGGAATTGGAGATGCTTGTGCGATTGCAGGGCCACGATCTCATTGCGATTACTGAGACGTGGTGGGACAGCTCTCATGACTGGGCCGTGGCTATGGAGGGCTTTAGGCTCTTCAGGAGGGACAGGCCAGGAAGGCGAGGTGGCGGAGTCGCTCTTTATGTGAGAGAGCAGCTGGAGTGTATGGAGCTCGGCGTAGGGGAGGGTGGAGCGCAAGTCGAGAGCCTGTGGGTGAGGATCAAAGGACAGGGCAACAGGGGTGACACGGTCGTGGGAGTTTATTACAGGCCTCCCGACCAGGATGAGGAGGTGGATGAGGCCTTCTACAGGCAGCTGCAAGAAGCCTCGCGATCGCAGGCCCTGGTGTTTGTGGGGGACTTTAACCACCCTGATGTCTGCTGGGATGATCACACAGCCGGGAGCAGACAGTCCAGGAGGTTCCTGCAGAGCGTTGCGGATAACTTCCTGATGCAGGTGGTTGAAGAGCCGACAAGGGCGGGCGCGCTGCTAGTCCTGATCCTAACCAACAGAGAAGGTCTAGTGGGAAATGTGAGGGTCGGGGGCAGTCTTGGCTGCAGTGACCACGAGATGTTGGAATTCACGATCCTGCGTGGAGGGAGCTGGGCAAGAAATAGGATTGCAGCCCTGGACTTCAAGAGAGCCAACTTTGACCTCCTCAGGGAGCTCCTTGGAGAAATCCCCTGGACCAGGGTCCTAGAAGGAAAGGGTGTCCAGGAGAGCTGGCTTATCTTCAAGCGCCACTTTCTCCAAGCCCAGGATCGGTGTATTCCGACCAGTAGAAAGTCAAGTAAGAGGGGCAAGAGACCTGTATGGATGGGAAAGGAGCTGCTAGGGAAAATTAATGAGAAGAAGAAAGCATACGTTAGGTGGAAGAAGGGCCAGGCCACGTGGGAACAATATAGGAATGTTGTCAGGGAATGCAGGAGTGCGACAAGGAAGGCCAAGGCCCGCTTGGAATTAGAACTAGCGAGGGATATAAAGGATAACAGGAAGGGCTTCTACAAATACATCAGCAGCAAGAGGAAGAGTAGAGAAAATGTCGGTCCGCTGCTGAATGGGGAGGGTGCGTTGGTAACGGAGGATGTGGAGAAGGCAGAGTTATTAAATGCCTTCTTTGCCTCAGTCTTCTCTGCTAGGGCTGGTCCCCAGGAACTACAGAGCCTAGGTAGGGCTGACAACCCTCAAGGGCAGCCCCTAAGTGTCCCAGACACTAGGGAAATGAGAAGGGACTGGAGAGAGGAAGACTTGCCCAGAGTAGAGGAAGATTTGGTTAGAGAGCACCTGAGGAAACTCAACACCCACAAATCCATGGGCCCCGATGGGATGCACCCCAGAGTGCTACGTGAGCTGGCAGATGTCATAGCCGAGCCGCTCTCCATCATCTTTGAAAGGTCCTGGAGAACGGGGGAGGTGCCGGAGGACTGGAGGAAAGCCAATGTCACCCCGGTCTTCAAAAAAGGCAAGAAGGAGGAGCCGGGCAACTACAGGCCGGTGAGCCTGACCTCTGTCCCTGGGAAGGTGATGGAGCAGGTCATCCTGACTGCTGTTTCCAGGCACATGAAGGAGAAGAAGGTGCTCAGGAGTAGCCAGCATGGGTTCACCAAGGGGAGATCATGCTGGACTAACCTGATAGCCTTCTATGATGGGGTGACTAGATGGATAGATGAGGGCAGAGCGGTGGGTGTCATCTATCTGGACTTCAGTAAGGCTTTTGACACCGTCCCTCACGGCATCCTCCTGGGCAAGCTCCAGAAGAGTGGGTTAGATGAGTGGACAGTGAGGTGGATTAGGAACTGGCTGAATGACAGGGCCCAGAGAGTAGTAATCAGCGGTGCCGAGTCCAGCTGGAGGCCTGTGGATAGTGGTGTCCCCCAGGGGTCAGTCCTTGGTCCGGTCCTGTTCAATTTATTCATTAACGACCTAGATGAAGGGATGGAGTGCTCCCTCAGCAAGTTTGCTGATGATACTAAGCTGGGAGGAATAGCTGACAGCCCTGAGGGCTGCGCTGCCATCCAGAGGGACCTGGACAGACTGGACAGCTGGGCGGCGAGTAACCTCATGAAGTTCAACAAGGGCAAGTGTAGGGTCCTGCACCTGGGCAGGAATAACCCTAGACATGCCTACAGGCTGGGGACCGACCTCCTGGAGAGCAGCCCTGCAGAGAGGGACCTGGGCGTCATGGTGGACGACAAGTTGACCATGAGGCAGCAGTGTGCCCTCGTGGCCAAGAGGGCCAATGGGATCTTGGGGTGCATTAAGCAGAGCGTCTCCAGCAGGTCGAGGGAGGTGATTCTGCCCCTCTCCTCAGCCCTGGTGAGGCCGCACCTCGAGTACTGTGTGCAGTTCTGGGCTCCCCAGTGCAGGAGGGATGTGGAGCTGCTAGAGAGAGTCCAGCGCAGGGCCACAAAGATGATTAGGGGCCTGGAACATCTGCCCTATGAGGAAAGGCTGAGAGAGCTGGGCCTCTTCAGCCTGGAGAAGAGAAGACTGAGAGGGGATCTGATCAATGTATATAAATATCTCAAGACAGGGAGTGAAGAGGAGGGGGCTGGCCTCTTCTCAGTGGTGGCCAGTGATAGAACTAGGGGAAATGGCCAAAAATTGAGGCACCAAAAGTTCCACAGGAACTTGAGGAAGAATTTCTTAACGGTGAGGGTGACAGAGCACTGGAACAGGCTGCCCAGAGAGGTGGTGGAGTCTCCTTCTCTGGAGATCTTCAAAACCCGCCTGGACTTCACCCTGTGCCACATGCTCTAGGGGACCCTGCGTGTGCAGGGGGGTTGGACTAGATGACCTCTACAGGTCCCTTCCAACCCTAGCCATTCTATGATTCTATGATTCTATGAATTGCTGGTTTACCATCTCAAGCTCCTTTTCAGTTCCAGATGTGTATAACTTTCGTAAATGGAATGAAAGCTAGTCTTAAAACAAAGGCTGTGTTTTCCTGGACCTTCTGGTGGTCCTTGGGTCCATTCTGCCCCTGCCACTTTTCTTTGGCAGTTCTTCTTGTAGTTTCTCCTCCTTTGCATGTTCCCGGGACACATGCTCACTCTCATTCTCGAGCATGTGCACTTAGTGCACAGGCATGGCCTGGGATAGGATGACAGGATCCTCGCTGCAATGGGATTTCCAGCCACATGAGCACATACCTTGTGATAGCCTAAAACCAAATAAAAACCTCCTTAGCGGATGTGTGTAAGTGAAATACGGCAGCCGTTGAGCAACTGCGAAGGAAAAATACCATATAGCTTTAGTCTTCAGAGTATGGGGACATTTTACTCCTTTGAAAGTTCTGGCTGGAGCTAGCTAAAGTGGAAACCTGACCTCACAAAAATGGCTAGGAGATTTCATCAGTGTGGAAACTCTAACCCTAACTTAGCCTTACTCCTCGGTAACTCTCCCAATTCTCAAGCTTACTTAAAATAGCAAGGGCAGGTTGCAACAGCACAACACCAAAACATACAAATGTCTTTGCCTTAAGAAAGTAACTGTGGTTACAAGTTTTAGCTAAGACTGTCATTTCCCTTGGAGATAGGCAAATACTACTACCCTGATCATATGGTGCAGTTGACTGGCAGCTGTTAAGTGATCTGGAGACTGGTTTTGACAGAAGCCAGCCAGACATCACAAATCCAGAACACTACTGCTGGCCCTCAACACTCAGTTAGAGCTGGGAGTGGGGCAGGATCCAGGTTATGTGCCTCTGTGGTAGATATCTCCACTTGAGCATGTCAGCTGGACTGCCTTTATGATCAGAGAAGAGACATGGGTGTATTTAGAGCAGGAATGCTCTGCTCTGTTTGAGAGGTCCCTCAGCTGAGTTCACCCTCCGTGGAGAGGGCCTTCTCCTCAAGTCTCTCTGCCAATGTGAAGGTGGACCTAGAAGATTAATTTAGATGGAGACAGATAACAGTGGACACATCTTAAGCATCTTAGTCCGGAGGTTGTAGCTCCTGCTCCCTGACACCACCCTTCTTGTGGCAACGCTGCCAGGTAGCATCACTAAGCAGAGCGCTTGCGTTGCTTTCATTGAGTTTCCATCCCACATGCCCCCTGGCAATGCTGAGGGCAAGTGATATGATGCTCCCACTTGCTGTCTGGGAAGCAAACTGCCACCACAGAGCAAAACGAGGTGGCAGCATCATGAGACTGTGTCCCCTCCACCTCCCATTGGCCTTGCTCAAGGTCGTGCCGTGAGGCAGCGCCAGGAATAGTGCTTGCGAATGCCACCTCCTTATCCCGCCTGTCCCTGTGCCAGGCGCCCGGATGCCCAGCCCTGGGCCCCACGGGGAAAACAAAACAAAAAAAAATTAAATTCCTGAGCGAATGCAGCAGCAAAGCCTGGGTGTTGCCGCCAAGTTCAAGACCAGGTTAACACTCGCACCGCAACACTGGCTGCGGTACAATAGCAGCACGAGGTGCCAGCGTCGGAGGTTGGAGGCCCAGGGAACCACCGTGCTGGAAAGCGGGGGCTCCATGCAGCCTGGTCCCCAGCGGTGGGAATGCAGATCTTTGTGGACAGTGTCCAGGTGGGGTGATGGAACAAGCTGGGGGTGCGTTCGTTTGCGCTCATTTAGACAGCTCTCAAAATCCGTTAGTATGGGTTAAGATATGGGCCCCTGTCAACCCAGTAGTAAAACGTGTTTCTTTTACTTTAGTGAAAAGGCTGTGCATCACAAGCTACTGTCAGCTAATGAGAAATGAGTCTGGACAATTAATCAATACACAATATCTCCTCTGCTAATCATATTGATGGAAGATGAGCTCCATCCCCCAGGAAGGGCAAGGGCCATTGAGCTAAACTATTTAGCTGCGTTTATTTATATCCTCAGCAGCTCGATAATTTCAATGTTGCCTGATAGCATCAGGCCCCAAGGGCTAGGAAATACTGTCCATCTGGAGGAAAACCCCACCAGATATTTCGTAAGAGAAAATAGCCTTCTAACAGAAATGAATACTTCAAAAAGCAAATGCATTCCTTTTCTCTAAATTTTCAAACGCATGCATGTGCATACAAAGAACTCCCAAAACACCCCATGCAAATGGTCAAACCCATCAATTCCTAATGGAAATCTTCAAGAAAACATTAGCAAGATCTCAGAGCATAGACTGATCTCAGGTTCATCAGAATGCCCTACCCTAGAAATTTACCATAAAGTCCAAAAAGACAATTTGCCCCTTACACATTCATCCCATATCTCTCCTCTGGCAGGCACAAACTAGCAAGTAAAAAAACCCAGCCCTTTAGGTAAGGTGAGTTCATCGTGCTTGTGCAATTAAAGCCTGTGTTGTAACACATACGCACCAAGGGACAAAGCTGATGTCAAGGCACAGCTGTTTCTGCAACACAGCTGGTTTCCTGGCACCCTCACTCCGGTCTTGCTCTCACCAAGCTGCAGAGAAGCAGGTGGTAAAACTGCAAAGTGCAGCCGGTTGCTCCTTTTCTGCGTGGGCCGAGGCTGCCCCGTGATCTCGCATCCTCGCTAAAGGCAGCACAGCCCTTCCAGCCTGCCTCTGCCAGACCCGGGAACCCGCGGAGAAAGGCACTGGCGCTAGCAAGGAAGCTGTTTACATACGCGAGTGCCTGCTGGGACTTATTTACAAAGCACTGCTGAGAGCCACCAAATCTGCTTGTATAGCTCTGGAGACTGTTCAAATCCTCTGTTCCCAGACCAGCGATTAACGCTGGGCAGAGAGAAGTTAGGACTGAGGATAAAACTGAGCTTTCAGAACAAGGGCCTCTGATCTCAGACTGAACAAACATTTCCCCTTGCCTGTGTCAGCTGGTTTGATTTCCACTAAAAGTGCAGATTGCTTTGGAAAGTGCACCCACACGGGTGAATTACGTTCCTGGGCAGAGATAGCTCCCGCGAGCACAACGTCCTGCTCCGTGAGGTCACGGAGGGAGCTCCCTCTCCAAGCAGCTTAGAGCAGGCTCAGAGGGACATCTCCCAGCTCAGACCTTGGCAGGAACAGGAGCCTGCTCTTCAGAGCTTCCCCTCCTCACTAACCCTGGCTAATGAAGAGCCACAGGGCTATTGTGTGCTCGGAAGGTGCGCCTGGTCCTCCCGCAGCAGATCGCAACACAGAGGCATCAGTGCAGCAGCTAAACCTGCCCTTTGACAGGACTGCAGCAGCCCAAGTAGGAGTTTCTCACAGTCTGAAGGCATCTCAAATGGATTAAACTTCATCGGCAAGGACGTGCTCTGTGTGCACAGGATGTGGGGGCCCCTATGTGAGCCTCTCTATATGGAAGCCCCATAGAGAGCCCAGAGTTAATACAGTCCATGTGATGTACAAGTCCTCCCTAACATCAGAGCGGGCCTCCCCCACTGGCTCTATCTGTTCCGTAGACTGAGCATATGAATGTGATGAATGATTATTAGCTGCCCTTAAAGCCTGTGGCTTTTAATCTATACATGCCGAGCACACATAGAAATATAGACACATATACGAGCATAGAAAGCCCATCCAACCAGCAGCTGTTGTCTCCACTAGTGCCAATAATTGATGAGGTCTTGCTGAAAAGTGCTCCAAGCTTGCATGTGCTCCTGTTTCATTCCGCGCTGGTCCCTCGCAGCTGAGTTCACAGAGAACACCGCTATTGTGCAGGCTCGAGCCTTTCTGTCATGCCAGCACACGCAACGGCTGCCGTTTCATAAGCGGCCTGCCATCAGGAGGACAAAGTCCCGTTGAGTGGCCACTGGCTCTGCCTTCCCTCGCAGATAGCGAGGCATCAGCTGAATGCAAGCTTGGCAGCCTCCCAGAGCATGGCACAAGGCTAGCCAAGCATGTGAGAGCCATTATCATCAGAGCCCAACAAAGCGAAGACATTCATTTTCATCTCAAACTAATATTTGCCCATAGTCTTTGCAAGCAGAGGAAGAAAGGCACACGCTGTGCCAGATCTCCTGCTGTGATATATTTCTCCTAATACATTGCCTCTAGGGTTGCGCCACTGTACTCTAAAAGGGTTGCAAGCATGGGAAAACACATTAAAACCTGAATCCAGGGATAGCATCCAATAGTGTAAAGAAGAAAACAATAAATTAGGAATCTTTAGAGAAGGAAGGTGGTAAAAATTACTTAGTTCCATGTGTTTTCCCACTACAATGGCTAATGAAGCTAAGAGGAAAACTAACAGGCAAGTGTAAAAGGCTTGTTCGTTTTCCTCCAGATGAAAGGTGGTGTTGGTGTTGGCCAGAGCAGTTGCTCTGACACATCCTCATCCATCTTTTACACCCAAGGCAGACCCAGTGCTGAACCTGTCTCTGTATTTTAGGTCTGGTTAAAGGCACAGGCCAGTTAGCCAGCCTCATAAGCTAGCCAAGATGCTCAATGAACTTATTCCTACTGAGTGCAACCCTAATTCCTTGTAGAGTTTGTCTTCTTTGCAGCTTGACTCTGTCCATGAACCAGTTTCACTCACATTTACAAGTAAACAAAATCCTTCTTTAAATAATGACTTACAGCAAAGCTGATCCCAAGTAATCTGACACGTCGGAAACACACTGCTTCTGCTAGGCCAGTGAATACATCATTAAAGCTGTCCTAGGAAGCTTCTGGTGTGTCTGCTGCCCCCAGAGTAGTGGGGATGCTTGGGGTCCACAGAGCGTTGAGTTGTGATGCCCTGTCCCAGGCAGGCGGGACAGGCTGCCTGCTAGAAAGAGGTGTCTCTGCCTAGGCAAGCACCCAGTCCAGCACAGCACAAAAGCCACCATGGCAGACATGACGGCGGATGGAAGCAGGATGCAACAGCTCTGCCACGGCGCTGGTGCAGCTACATCCCATCCTCCCCAAAGTGGAGCTGTTGATGTTGTGCCAGCTCAGAGCACAGGCAAAAAGTGATGTCCTCCGTCTCCTCTCGCTACAGAAATGTGTCCCTTGCTTGCTTCAGAGAGGAATGAAACAGAGCAGTGGCCCTGCTTTTCAGCTGCGCCAC
The DNA here is from genome assembly GCA_003342815.1 of Eudromia elegans. Classification (NCBI taxonomy): domain Eukaryota; kingdom Metazoa; phylum Chordata; class Aves; order Tinamiformes; family Tinamidae; genus Eudromia; species Eudromia elegans. Next base: position 6,740,588 of record PTEX01000003.1, on the reverse strand, counting down.
TTCTTCACCTCCAGGCTCCCCATGGTCTGTGTAGATGTGGGTTCCTTCAGGCTGTCCCAGCACGATGAGGTCTGGGGAAGGGGACTGAGGAGCAGACTGAGAGTCAGGGACAAAACAGACAACACAGCCCTGGAGTAACTTTCCCTCTTCTAGCCAGCTTTCCTCTCCTTTCACAGCCTGCAGAACATCTTTTGCAGGTCACCACAGCCCTCCCTTGCCCCATCCATGTCCCTGGGAGCGAGGCAGTGCATGCGAGGAGTGGGACAAGACCTCAGCCTGCACCTCACCTTAAGCCGCAGTTTGGGCGTTAGCAGGCCCACAAGCCTGGAGCCAGCCTGCAACCAGCCCTGGAGCTTGCGTGTTTCTTGTCTCCCCAGCAGCTCACTTGGCAGATGGAGGTAGGTGGCTTCAACTCAGCTTCTCTGAAGGCATAGCAGAGCAGTTGCTGAACGGCTCATCAACCATTTTCTTATCTCCACGCATAACCTCCTGGCCCTTATTTTTAGGTAGGCCTAATAGGCCTATCTGAGAAGGAAACAGGTGACAAGCTGCTTAAATGTGTGCTGCATGTGGCTGGGAGATGGGCAGTGCAGCGGGCAGTTGTGCTGGAGCTGAGCTCAACGTGGGCACCAGACGTACAGGGCACCTCGCACCTCCCTGCACGCTGCAGGTGCGACGTTCTGAGCCAGGGCCGGGTGCAGAGTTAGGTAGGCACAAGAGCAGCTCAGTCCTGCCCATGGAGTCCACAGCCTGCTGAGGTGGTGGGGAGAGCTGGGGTGCTCGCACAGGGCTCCAATTCATCTCTCTGTTTGGGTCTGCCCTGGGGCTGGTAGCACGATTTGTCACCTCCAGGTACTCCATTTCACATCCGAGGGTGGCCAGGGTTGTTTGTGGTCTTTCCACAGGGTGCATCATAGAAAAAGGGTGAAACCCAAGTTAAACTTATGAAGAAAGGCAAGAGCCACCATAAACATACTTAAGCCTAAACCCAGTAGGGACAAGGGCTTGCTCTGTGTTGTCCTTTTAAACAGCATCCAGAGAAACAGGATAAGCCAGTGGTTGGTTCACAGGAGCCAGGACTCCTGGATCCCCTGATCTGCCTTGCCCATGACTTTGATTTTTGACTTTGTCTCTGTGTTTCCGAGTCCCTGCTACTGCGGCGAAGGGAGAGGGCACCATGCACAAGACATTTGTCCCCACTGAGCACAGCAGCGGAGGGTCACTCGGCTTGGCACCGCCAGCACGGGAAGGGAGAGTGTCACGCCTCCATCATGCACCCGGCTGCCTGCCAGAGCACGGGGCTGCTCCAGGGAGCAGGGAAGGCCATGGCTCAGGGAGCTGCTGCCACACAGGAATGCAAGCACCTGCATACCACACTGCAAATGGGAGCCCAAAAGGCTAAGAAAAGCCCGAACCCCATGGAGCCCTTGACCCCCTACTGCTCCCCCACCTCAGCCAGTGCCCACGCGCAGCCCACGGGCAGGTGTGAGCTCTGCTCTCGCCCTAGCCCCGAGCACGTCTCCTCATCCGTGCTGCTGCTATACAGCCTGCTGGGGCCCTGCACCCCGGCCAGGAGTTAATATTTCATCTTGAGGTCCAGGAGTCTCAGTGGAAATTGCCTTGAAATGCCAAAGGTAACTTTAAAATAGTCCCTTCTGGACTCTGAAATGTTGCTATTAGAAGTATATTCGCTGATAAGGAAATGGCGCTGGACCCAGGTTAACCGCTTGCGGAGGCTATTCATGGAAATTAGAGTCACCGTTTTCTCTTTACGGTTTGCATCTGTCTTTTCCCAACTTCATCTCTACGAAGGCCAACCACGTTGCTCTTGTAGCTCGAAAGAGGTGAAGCGAAAGCAAGCTCTCCAGCAGAGGCAAATCCGGTCACCCCAGGCAGGTTTCTTTGTTCCCATTGCACAGGATCATTTTTCTACCCTGAAAGAGATTTATGTGAGGAACAGTGGTGGCATGGGGAATAATGATACCGTTTTGCTTAATAATTAACCCGCACAGTCGCCTGGTGCTTCACGTTCCAGCAGACTCACAAGGCAGAAAGAGAGTGGTGTCTGTGGAGCCAAGCACAAGCTGAGCAGTTAGGAGCAAAAAGGTGATTTCTCCTTCTTCCACACTCTTACTTTGAGCCCTGCCGCACCTCCCTTTGCCAGCATTTGAATTTATTCCTCAGCAACATTAAAAGGCTCTGGTACTTATATGCGTATCTTCCCACCTACAGACCATTACCCCAACAGTGCTTTGAACTCTGTGTACACTGCGTGCACTGCGCGTAACTCTGTACAGCAAACTATGTGGCAAGAATCAAAAAAGGAAGGCAAGAGACGTTCAACTCCTTGATGCCACCTTGAAAAATCCTGCCTTGCAATCTACCCCTGCCTGGGTCCGAAAGCACCAGGAATGGCCTCAAAGACCCAAAATCTAATGAATCTTAATATTGCTTAAGAAAAAAAAAATAGAATTATTATAGAAATATTTTAATCCAAACAGAAAAAAATAAAAAAAAAAAATAAAATAAAATAAAATAAAATAAAATAAAANAATAAAATAAAATAAAATAAAATAAAATAAAATAAAATAAAATAAAATAAAATAAAATAAAATAAAATAAAATAAAATAAAATAAAATAAAATAAGTTTTCCCCCAATAAAATATCAGTTCTCTGAAATCTTAGAAACTACATTTATTTTAATCCCAACTAAAGATATGTAGATTTTTCTCAACATCTGGAATCTTGAGGATAGGGTGACTCCGTTTCCCCTTTTCCCTGGCACAGTAGAGCAAAATACAACAAACAGAAAGGAATTTGGCTACAAAACACACCTAAACCTGAAGCAGAAAGCTTTACTTTGGTGGAAATGAATGCCCGGGGTGTCAGCACACGCCCTATGACCTGAACTCAGCTGCCGTATCTCTGTCTATTTTAAGGGGTGTCCAATTTGCTGTTCCCGCGGGTGCCTCGTGGGCCGAAATGTGACTCCTTGTGGAAAGCACCTGCTGCGCCCGGCAGCTGCTCTTCTGCCGGGAACGCAGCCCGCACCGTGCAGCGCCGCACGCGAGGGGCGCCCGCGGGGGTCCCGCGCAGGGCCCTCCGCAGCAGCTGGGCACAGGGAGCCCGTCTGGCCCAGCATCTCCTCAAGCAGATCTCCAGGGCTGCCCAACCTCAGCTCACCCGGGCTAGACCAGAGAACGTGGGAAGGACTTTGGCTTACATGGTTTTACACAGCTCCCACGTACTTCCAGGCCTCTGGCACAAGGCGGTTCTGCAGGCGCACGTTGGCACCCCCATTCTCCTGAGCTGCCCTGTGCTGGTTTCCTGTGGGGGCTTCCTGCACCCTCTGTGGTCATCAGTGCCAGGAAACCACCTCTCCACAACTCGTGGAGGCTCGTGGAGGCTCCCAGCCAAGCCCTGCTGCCCAGCTAGCCCGGCGTCCTTCAAGGAACTGTTGGCTAGGTGAAAGTACACGAGCAGATCAGAGCTGGTTATTCAGCATCCAGGGATCAGAGCAAAAGAGAGAAAAGCAGGTTTAATCGTTTTCTGCAAGATGTCCCTGTCCAAGGGTTAGTTTTGGAAGCCTCAAAACAGACGCTAAATATAGCTAAAGATCAAGGTAACCCAAAACTCAGGGTCCTGAAGGACTTTTCACTGAGCTCCCTCAAGTAAAGAACAAGAACCAGGGACAAACTGGATCATAGTACTGTGGACCATGCCTAACGTGGGAACTGAGGTGCTGATCCAGCCACAGCCTTGCCTTCTCCTCCAGTCATCCCTGAAGATATGGTGTAATCTTCGACTCATCAGACCGAAGTGGGAGACACAGCAGTCCAAACCAGGAACAAGCTATAGGAACTGGCAAGTTTCAGAGGAAAGCCTTGAAAACTCTTCCCCCTCCCAACCCACAGTCTTCGTTGGTCTTGAGATCTCTAATGCAGGTTTCATTTGCTCTGCTACCACTGAATCGTCCTGCCGTATTCCATTCACACGCTACCCGGAGAACCTCGGAGTGCACTGACTTGTTGGAGAATAGGGGGGCAGGAGGGATAGGATAGGGGTACAACTGAGAAATTGTACCCCAAGAGCAATGGCACAAACTGCCCGGTTGTGCAAGTCCTTCAGAGTGGAGGTGAGTGATCAAGGAGAAGGACTCTCACCTGCTTTAGCTTAACACACCAGCCCATATCTTGAGCAGAGCCCAGTCTGTAAAGCTACAGGGACCAAGCAAAAAAATCACAGCAAAAATTCTCCCTTTCCAGTCCTTGCACAAGCAGAACTGTCTCAACAGATCCTCCCCAGCCCATCGAGCTCAATGGTGTGTGACTAACTCTTTCATTGACCAAAGCCCAACCACTTCACTCACGTGACCTTACATAACTGCTCATCTATTTAGTTAATTAATGGAGCTTGAGAAAATTTCCATTGCCCAAGGCCCTTGGGGGAAAATGCGTGAGCACAGTCTCCACCTTTTATGTGCCGATGTGGGATTTTCCTATGGATTAACTGAGTACAGTGGAATTTTTTTGTTGTTGTTGTCACTGGTGCCTGAAATGGCAAGCAAACAGCAGAGCACCATGGAGAAGAGGGAAAAAAAAAACCCAAAAAATAGTCTCGTGCTTGAGCCAGAGGAAACAGGAGACTCCTTGTCCCCAGAGAGGTGGCAGGGACACAGTCATCTCTAGGGTCAGGGACTGCTCCTCTTCCCAGGCAGGTGGCAGTTGCCAGGCAATCACGGCTGTGTTTGCTCAGCGCTGCGTGGAGCCACCGCACCTCCCTGGCCTCTCCCTTCCCTCCCCAAGCATTGACCCAGCAGCACAAGCCTGTGGAGTCCCAGAAGTGCCTGATGGGCTGGATACGCTCCTGGGGCTGGCGTGCAGCTCTTGCTGACGTACCACAAGCAGGGCTGAGCACAGCCCCTGCTGAAAGGGCTGCTGCGGTTGCCCCACAAGTGGGAGCCCTCAGCGATCTGTACAGCTTTTCTGCTGCTCACAGGAAAGGCATCCGTGGCAGCCTTGCCTGCTCTTCTTCCTCCACATGTTCTGAATCTCTCTACGTCCCAGTCTGATGGTGGGCAGCAGTGGAGCAGACCCATCACCTATACAGGCATGTCAAAAGCAAACACACTAGCGTCTACTGCAGGCGGGAGCAGGAGGGAAGCTGGGGATAGTGTGGCATTTCTCCAAGTTCATCATTGTGCTTCACACTTCCCCATTTTAAGCACTGCCTTGTGATGTTTCCTCAGAAATGATGGTCCCTCCGGAGGCGGCAGGCTGCAACGGGGAAGCTGTACTGCTCCCAAAGCACTGCTATGCAAAGGAGTTTGTAAGTAAGTGCCGGAGACATGTGATTTACAGAAACACGACGCATGCAGTTCTCTGCTGTACTTTGGAACGAAAGCATGTGCCTGGTGCGCGGTGTGAACTTCTCACAGCACAAGCACAAGCTGCAAATGCCCCAGCCAACAGCTTGGAGAATGATGCTTGAGTGGTTAAGGTAGATGAGCACAACTTCATCTGGATGCTAGGCTATTGTGGAAGATGGAAGTGGCTACACGGAACTATTGGAGGATGCTTCTTCCACTTCATGGACAGAAAACATAAGTGCAGCCCCAGCCTCTATAATGTCTGGTCCGTGTACAATGATGAGTGAATATTTAACTGCAGGAAGAACATTCCCTTCCAGAGATCGAAGCCACCAAGTTAATCAGTTCCAGACTATATTCAAGTCACGGGTGCCAAGAGGACAACGCAAGTTCAAAACCTTGAGGATGTTCAAAGTCTTTGGCTACTTCTTGGGCAGTTGCCAGTATTCCCCTAAGATGCTAACAGGGGAGGGATCTTGTCACCTGCTGGGAAAGGGTGGCAATTAACTTACTCAAGGACACGTTTCAAAGAGGGGGGAGGAGGAGCAGAAGCAGCAAACAAGGAGTTTTCAGATGCTGCTTTTGAACCCCTAAGGGGCTTCAGAGCCTTGTGAGCAGCTGAGCACAGGGAGAGCCCTCAGGTAGGTCTGCAGAGGTTTGCCAGAGGGGCATCTTGCTGCTTTTCACTGTGTCCAGCAGCTGAGCTCCTCAGGACAAAACCTGTCACTGGTTAAAGTTTTCAGGCTTTGGAAGGTGCTCAGTTTCTACTAAAACTTCCTCTTACACTGCAGTACAGTTCCAAGGATTTGTGCAGCCCCATATAGTTAATTTGCCTTTATCTGTCTCTCCCTCACAGAGCCAGTCAGTTTCCTTCAGAGATCAAGCAGTGGGAAGACAGGAAGGCTGTTAGTAGTCAGCTTTATAATAAAACAGCTTTGTAATAAAACAAGCTCCTCCTGCCGCAAAGTCAGGGTGAAGCAGAGAAGCAATGCGGCAGCCTAAGTCCATCTGGATGACTGAGCATCTCTTAAGTACCTCAGCCAAAGCACTTTGCATTTGTCAGAGAGACAAAGATTTTACCATGCTGTCGAAATCTTCATTTATTATTCATTATTGATTATTCTGCCTACAGGAATGATAGATAAGAAGCTGTAAACTGCATGCTGGCTACAAAAGAAAAGAATAAAAAGGAAAAGGCAGTGTTGCTATTTTTCATTTGGATCCAGCTCCTCTGGACTGAACTGCCCCAACCAGGCACTGTGAAAGGTTTTGTTGTTTTTTTTTTTCCTGAAATAAGATGGCAGGGGTAAGGGGCCCCAGCTAATCTGATTAGAACAGCTAAAGCTGGATCACATTGCTCCAGTGGGGTCATACGATGGCCTGAGAGAATACTTTCCCCGCTCCTCAGCGTCCGGCATGGTTTTCCGAGCCTCATCCCACCTGCAAGTTTCCATGCTCCTAAATGGCACTGGCAAAAAGGCCAGGCGGGAGGCTTTGCACAAAACCACGGGCACAAAGCAGGCGCAAGCGCTCCGCTGCCTTGGGGAACCTGCATTATTAAACAGGTGCAGAGGCCAGCTGCCGCCCGCGCGGGGAGGAGGCGGCTTCCCGCAGCGCCTCTGCAGAGCCGCGCTCCTGCCAAATGCGGTGGTAAAAGAGCTAACCCCCCAAGGGACGCTCCCGCTGAACCGCCCTTTTACCTGCTCTCCCTCCTTGGCTGGTTTACCTCCCTGCCCTGCTGCAGACCAAGATGATTTGCCAGCAAATAAGACAAAGGATGCTTGCTGCCAAAATCTGTTCTGCAAAGCAAGAACTGGCACTACGCAGGCAAGCAGGGGCATACACTGTGAGCATAGAGATCACTGTTGTTTTGCTAAGTCTCTGTTGACTTTGAGTCCAGGCTCTCTGGGAAAGGTAACAGCTGGTATTAGACAACTGATAAAGCTTGAAAAAAAACAGACAAGCTTTTAGAAACACAAATCCTCTTCCTGGGTGAATTAAAAATCTATAAACATCAAATTAAGCACTGGCTGGAAAGGTTTGCTTTAAGTCTTCCTTTTTTTTTCAGAGGATAAATGATGGTCCACAGTGAAAGAAATTGCCCCTAGAAGCACAGCTAGAGAGGATCCCTGATGAATGAGCTCCCAGGCTCTTCTGCCATGAGATGGGCCTTTCCCATCCATTAAAGCCATGACCATTGCCGGATCCATCGTGCTATGACACTCAAGTAGCAATCTTGTGCAACACTGGCAGGTCTCTGCCCCACTTCATCGTTGCCCACGTGCAGTGCACAAAGGCAACTCAGACCTAGCCTTGTAGGGCAGAGCTGTCAGCATGGCCTATACTGAGCCTGGAGGCTTCTGGTCACCTCATATAACTCCTTCACCTCAGCCCACCACAAACAGGAATCGCATCTTATAAGAAGGGAGTAGCTGGCCGGCGGTGGGGGGAGCCATCGGGGTTGAACAGAGTTTGGGACCCATGCCAGCACTAGAAGAAGCAGATGAGTGAGAGAGGGCATGGCATGATGACACTGTCAGGCTGCAATGATGGCCAACGAGGAAAGCTCTTCTCTGCCAGCTTTCAGGGACAAGCCCCAAGACGTCCCATCCCAGATGCAGCAGCATCCTGGGATCTGTAGGTTTGCTTTAGGCCAGCACGTTAGAGTGGAACTGCAGTCCCTTCTGCCTGTGGGCAGATGCCTTGGCTTCAGTATTGCACGATACAATTCACACCGAAATGTACTGCATTCAGGCATAACAGCCTCACGTGTCACAGGAACAACTAGGCTGCAAATGCTGGCCCTGCAACTTGTGTCTCGGTTCTGCGATTTCCCATTGCACGGTATGGCCATTTTTCTGACCTGCTGCTTCAGGCCTGTCTCACACATCTCCTTCGCCTGTGTTGCAACCCCCTAAGCAATGCTTCCCCAGCAGCCGTGCCATTTTATTTCAGGAGAGAAAAACCCAGAAGGGAGTCAGGCTGCTACCGACAAGCAGGTGTCTCGGGTAGCAACACAAGCGCCCGCATCAATAATGGAGAGGGCAGAGGGAGCGCAATGCAGTGAGGTGGAGGGAGGGAAGCCAATCAAGTTAATGAAATAAGGTGCAAGGTTAGCGAAGGGCTATTTATAGACTCCAGCTGGTTCAGCCCCGTGCACTTAGAGGCTGGTTCAAACTGGCTCCTTAACAGCAGTAATAATCATTACAGAAAAGAAAGGGGAGGGAAAAAAGTGAAAGCTCGGAAAATTCACTGCCGGAGGTAAAGCTTCAGAGCCAGGGCTGGCTGGAGTCAGAAGTAACTGAATTACGGAGAGATTGAAAGGTTAATAGGAAACCAGCTGACACTGAAAGGGAACAATTAGAGAGGTTAAGGGGCTTAATATTAGATTAATGGTTGCCTGGAGGAGCAAAAGCAGAGATTTCAGGAAAATGGTAAATGGTGCACAGAAAGCTGCTTCTCATGGATGGAGATCCCCAGGTCTGCTCCAGAAGCTCCCCAGGGTGAACTAGGCCGTTCCCCACCAGTTTTGTTCAGTGTCCCCAGCGTCCGTCTCTCCTTGTCTCCCATCCCTTCTGCTTGTCTCCTGAACTCCCTTCAGGTTTGCTCTTCCTCTCATGTGCTGTCTGCATGTCTCTTAGTGCCTCCTTTGCGTTCCTCCTGCCGGCTCAAAGGTCAAAATAGTAGAAGGATACCTGGAATTCCCATGGCCCTTACAACCCTCTTCAGCTTATTGCTCTGCAGCGGCAAAATTGTTGGGGATGGGACATGGCATGAGCTGCCAAAGGTTGGATTGCAGGGCCTACCTGACTTCCCAGGGCTGTGCCACAGCAGCTTCTTACCTCTGCATAGATAGATGGACGATACTCACCGCAGAGGAGCTCCTGACTACTAGCAGCCCTTCGAAAGGGCTTTCTTAGCCATAAGAAGTTGGAGATACAGGGAACAGTGATTTAGCAAGATAGGGACTTATAACATGGATCCATGGCACCTCTAGGCCCAAAATGGGGATTGAAGATCCTAAGGAGGAGACATTCAGCCCATGGACTGACTGACTGAGAGAGCACAAGGAACCCAGTCCCGTGGGATGCCAGGCCATGTGCAGGGTGTGCTGAACACTGAAGTGACGACAGGTTGAAACAGGCCTCCTGCAAGAAGGCAACAAAAGGAGAGAGAGCAGAGGATCTGGATGCTCTCCTGAAACGGTCTGCTGAAAAGGGAAGGAAACAAGCCGCTCTCCGCTTCCGTACTGCACGGGAGGCGTAGCGAAGGGCGGGTGGGTTTGTTTCGCTTTGTTTTGTTTTGTTTTGTTTTGTTTTGTTTTGACCTGGGGGATGTGTACAACGCACAGATTCCCCAGCTGTAAGCCCGGCCTGCCCCGTGTGCCCGGAGTCACTGCTGTTGCCAACACGCTCGGTCCCCTGAGGTTCCCCACACCTTGCCGCCCAGCACTGCCGGCTGCCGCTGAGGATGGGGCCGGGAGCACTCAGCTCTTCCCAGCGTTGCCCTGAGGCACCGCTGAGGCGCAGGGAGAAGCCCTTCCCTCCCGCACCGCCCCAGGCTGCCGCGCTCAAGGATCTGCCGAAGGCACGTGCGCTTCCCACGGGACCGGGGGAGCTTTCCCCGAGGGCCTGGCCCTCGGCTGCTGCCTGTGGACTCAAACAAGCACGAGCTGGCTGGATCCATCCCTATCTCAACACTGCTTCCCGCAGCACAGCCTCCCCTCCGAGGAGCGCCCGGGCGAGATTAGAAAGCAATGCGCTCAGCACTTCCTTCTAGGGCTGTAAAAGCCAGCCGGGGCTCAGGCACCGCGCGGGCACCAGATAGAGAAGTTTCCCCGCTTGTGATAATGACAGTGAATGCCCCGGCCTGGGTGGGCTGTGGCCGTTTGCGGTGCCCTAGCTCCAGTGCATGTGAGACGTTGTCCTCAGCCTTGCACAGCCTCTGGAGGCCAGCTGGGGCCTGCCTAAAGGAAGAGGCCAAAGAGACTCTGTCTAGCATGAGAAGGCAGCTCAGACTATTTTCCTCTCATGTGCACAACAGCTGAGCACTAGCTTCTCCACACCACACCTGGGACACAGCTAGAAAGGCCATAAAAATCGCTAGAGATACCATGAAATTCAGGGGATGAGCTTGCTGAGCCTCTCCCCCATGCAGCCACACGTGCTGATGCGCAGCAGCCACGGAGAGGCTCTCCTCCCGCCAGCCTGCTACGTACAGGAACATTTCCTAGGTCTAACACAGCCCTCCCCCATGCCCAGCAGGTCACATCCCCTCCAGATCTGATCCCGGATCTGTGCCAGAGGCGGAGATACCCATCACCACCAGCCATAGCATCTGGGAGCTGAATGCACCTCAGCTAAGGATCTCAAAGTGCTTGTCAAACACCCATTAGTGCCGGAGGCATTCCTAGGAGCCAGGCCTGCATTTATTTGGCACATTATTTGTCTCTGGAACTCGTTGTGCCATTCCCCCAGGCTGGAGAGGAAGAAAGGTAAAACAATCCCCACCATTTCGCAACAAATTGCAAACTAAAAGGACTCCGGGCACAGCCGTTAAGCAAAACTTTACCTTTTCCATAATCACCCCCTGCAGGCAAGAGCCTGAGAAAATGCAGCAACAGCTATTCCCTAGCAGGGAGGCACACTTGGACACAGAGGTTTGGGGATACGCCCTGAGTCAGACAGGCAGCGCAGGGCAGGTTTCTGAGAACAAAAATGAGGAACCCTATCGCTTGGTTTCTTGCTTTACCAACTGTAAATCTCAGCTGTCTTCCACCCTTAAAGATGGCCGTCTAAGGAAAAGAAATACAGCTTAGGCACTTTTTTGTGGTGTGTGCATCTTTCTTTATAATAGAAGCCTGTAGGATTTCAGCCCAAGGGAAAAAGATGAAGTGTTTTTCTGCTTGCTTTCTTACATTAAAAATGCAATTCTTTTGGAGCCTAAAAGTCTCCGGGTTGTCTAGCCTAGATCATGACAAAAACAGGAACAAATGAAAGGCAGGAGAGCAAGAGGAGGGCAAGTAAGGGGAGGGGAAATTGAGTCAGGCTGCCCAAGTGCTTTTTACAAGCTGCAGCTGCATCAGTTGACACGATGACCAAATGACCAAACTAGGGGTAAGAAAAGAGGTGCCATTCAGGACCAGACCCTCCCGCTGCTTCATCGGGGACCTGCAGCAAAGTGCAGAGATTCCCGAAGAGCAGCTATCAAGGCATGAGATCACAGATAAGCTGGACCTGGTCTCCAGGAACGGGAGGGCTAGGGCAGAAAAGCACAGGCCTGGCTGTCCCTTTCCTCTCTCCCTGCTGGCTGGGCTTGTGCTGAGGGCTCCCTGGAGAGGATACGCAGAATGGAAAGAGCATAGAGGCGGGAGGGGGGGACCAGCAGTACAAAAGGCAATTGCAAGGTGAAGCTGAGGTAAGGAAATCTCAGGAAATTGTCCCTCTTCAGAGCACGGAAAGGTCACTCATCTGCTGCTTACTGCCAAAGCCGTGCCTTTTGCAGACTTTCTCTGCCCTTTTCCTGCACTTCCCTACCCCAAAGCCTTTGGTAGGCAGGTTTAGGCCTGCTTGGGTCTAAGCCCAGAAGACAGAAAAGAATAATTTCAGTCAGTTCCAGCTCCCCCTGCCTCCCTCCCCACTTCAGCTGTACCTGTTCAAACTACTTCTGTGGCTGAGAGATGTAATTAGAGCCAGGCTGAAACATACAGGCTTTGGGCTGCTTTGATAGCCTGGCACTGCATCCTGCACAGTCACGTCTGGAAGTGGCCAGGGGGGATGCACAAACTGTGGGGGCACAAGGGGCCTTCCCACACCAGGGAGCGGGTGAGTACCCGCGGTGCCCAGCTGAGAGGCCCCACGGGTCCTGCACGGGCCTCCCGGGCCCGCCTGACGCCTTGAGCTGTGGTCCCACCAGCAGCCCAGCCGCAGGAAGGCGGTGGCGGGCGCCATGAGGAGCTCTCGCCAAGCAGCTGCCGCAGCCGCAAAGCGATTGCTGGTGCAAGAGCAGGGCCTGGTGGCCACTTTGAGCAGAAGCACTTGGAAATTTTTTCGACAAAGGATGAACTTGCGGTCGAGTTTGGGAAAGGTGTTTTTTGATGAATCAGCCTGGTATTTATTGTTGCTTGATCCCCAGACACTCATGATCTTTGTTTAGTTTTAGAGGTTGGGTGATTTTTTAGCCTATCTCAAGGTTATGGGTGTCTTGGTTATTTTGGAATAACCAATGCAGTTTTGATTATGCAGTTTCCTGTGAAAGTCCAGATTCTGGATAGTGTAATTCCAGCAAGCCTCTTAGCCTGATGGAAGCTAAGAACATAAGGCATCCCAAATCACCGAGAGCTTTCGAAAGCTGTGCTCCTCGTTTTAGATACCTGAACAGAAAGCTGCTCAAAATGCCAGCAGACCACAGACGCGCTCAGTAGGCAGAGCAGAAACCTCGAAGGAATGAACTTGAGGGCAAAAAAGTAGAAATGTCATGCCACTTCTGCAGAAATGTACCAAGGGATTACATTAGACTTGGATCTCAGCCTGGAGATTTGGAGGCTATTTATGTATCAATTTAAAAACAGGTAGTGTATCATGTAATTTGTGGATTTATTGCAAAAAAGAACATAGACTTCTAGCAGAAGGTTTGCATTATGTCCTCCTGAGCCTACAGCTGGATAACTACATGCCCTATCCATACACACACACAACACAGAATAGGAAAGACCTCATTTCCAAGACCCTGAAGTCTAAACAGACAAGAGAAATCCACCATTTTATCCATTGGCATGGATAAGGTAATGGCAAAGAAGGCTGTATGCATTTGCCCAGATCTGCCAGGGGATCTCTCAGCTACTTCCTGGCCCGTGTTTCCTCACTGTGGTGCATGACAGCCAGTCTCTAGCTGAGGCTTCCCGTTATTCACAGCTTTGCTCTTTTGCCACACTTGAACTGTCAGCCTGGCACTTTGCATCTTCAGCATATAACAGGGGAGGTGTAGGCAGGGAGTGGGAAGGCAGGCAAAAACAACGCAAAGGCCTTCTTGAAGCACTGAGTGGTATCTCTGCTGATGTCTGAGCTCCTCTGTACTCTATGAAAACCCAAAACATTCAGAATGGAATATGTGTTTAAGGCGGACACTCACCAGGTGTTTGTGTGCGACCTGTAGCCTTCCAGAGTTTATTCATCCTACTCTTTCAGCAGCTGGTAGCACTCCTATCCCCATAGGTGCTCCAGTAGCTTTCAGTGGAGAGTGAAAAACCTGGGAAACAGAGGCCAAATGCTTCACAGCCCAGTACAAGCACTGGTCTTCCAGCAAATATTCCAGTAACTTAAAACCCTTCTACTCTTAAAATTCTTGTACTCTAGAAGGCTATTAAATTACTTCTTTAACATATTCCTCTCTCCTCCATAACCCACACACAGTAAACAGATGTGAACATTCATGAGTGCATGTACAGGACATAAGGATTTGCCCACACCCAAAGCACTGTGTACTGTGGGCAGTCCTGGGCTCCTCGATATGAGAGGGACCCTTCTATAGAGGGTCCAGCGACGTGCAACAAAGATGATTAAGGGAGTTGAACATCTATCATATGAAGAAAGACTAAGCGAGCTGGGCCTGTTTAGCCTGGAGAAGAGAAGACTGAGAGAGGATCTGATCAATATGTACAAATATCTGAGGGGAGAATGTAGGGAGGGTTGGGCCAAATTCTTTTTGGTGGTGGCCAGTGATAGGACAAGGGGTAATGGGTGCAAGTTGAAACACAGGCAGTTCTATGCCCATGTGAGAAAGAACTTCTTTCCTGTGAGGGTGACAGAGCCCTGGAACAGGCTGCCCAGAGAGGTGGTGGAGTCTCCTTCTCTGGAGATCTTCCAAACCTGCCTGGATGCCACCCTGTGCCCCGTGCTCTGGGTGTCCCTGCTGCAGCAGGGGGTTGGACTAGATGACCTCTAGAGGTGCCTTCCAACCTCAACCATCCTGTGATTCTGTGATTCCATGAAAGCACAAGATTTCTAAACGCCACCGCTCTTTACTTAACGAGTGAAAGCATCAGCTCGCAGAGCTCACTTAAAAAGAGCAGTTCTCCCAAATGCAGCATTACACTTTCTGGAAGACAGACAGATGAGAAGGAAGGAGGGAGGGAGGGAAGGAGGGAAAGGGGGAGAGAGAGAGAGAGAGAGACAGAGGAAGGGAGAGAGAGAAACCCATCTTCTCTGTACCTAAACCCACAGAACTTCACTCCCAGACAGAATTTCAGCAGCTATTCAGCAGCTACTTGTATATCCCCTATTTCTCCACATATGCAACAAGAGATGTGACTAGTATAATCTCTGGTTGCTTGCAGCTGTGACTGAAGGTTAATGGAGTTCTGCCCTAACCACATGGTGGCACCTGTGCATGATGGAAAGCCAAGACTACGAATTCAGGTTCCCTAAATCACATCTTACAACCTTGGTCATCGGTTCATTGTGTCTTACGTCTTCTATCTCTGGCATACCATGGGAAGATACTTCCACCTACTAGGGAAAGCAATGGTGGAAAGACTATGAGGATTTAAAGTTGTCAGATGTTATGTTATGGTATCAATATTAAAACACAAAAAAAATGAAAGTAAGTGAATTATTTCACAGTAGGGCTTGGGTTATGCCTAATAAAGAAGGGTAGGGGCTACCCAGAATAAATGTACAAGGTAAAATGAAATATTGAGGCAAGACCCATTTGCTGCCAGAGACAAGAATCCACTGAAAATACACTAATGTCATTTTCAGAATATGTAAGTATAGAGAGAATACGTGAAAATGGTGCAGGAAATCTTAACTGTACATCCACTAATCTGCTAATGTTTGATTTCACTAGAATAATGAGCTTTTATCATCATTTATTTGGCTCTGGAAAAAGAGAACTGACAATCTGACAGAGCTGAAATATTAATACAGAGCACATTCATTGAGATGTTTCAACTCATCACATACTTCTTACTAATGTCATTAGAAAAGAAGTTTTAAATCAGGACGATAGCTTGGAGGAATTTCACATTTAGCTGCTGTGACGGAGCAAAGCTCGTGGTTCAAAGGTATGACAGAGGTAGATAACAATATATTCTAGCTGTATTTGATACGCTGACCTGTTTGGGCCCCACGGTCCCACGTGGTCCCAGATTAGATATGAATTCCTATGACTTTCTTTTCTGCTAGATTGGCCACAGGCACCAGCTTCAGACCCTCTGCAAGACAACTCTTCATCAATACTTGCAGACTTTGGAGCAGAAGCCGCTTGGCCACAGTGCAGGGATAATAACAATAGAACTTGCGTGGAGACTCCTTCACTTCCCAACAAAACAGGCAAAGTTTTGCTGCCCTGGGGCTAGTCTGCTCCCACTGATGGACCAGGAAGGAGAAGCAGTGGATATGGGGAGTGGAAAGGCTCCCAGAGCTTGACACACAAGCATAGGACATCAGCAGTTTATTGGTAATGGAAAATTTGAGCTGCAGTAACCCTGGGTCACCACATCTTTTTGCAAGGCCAACATCCTCCACTCAAGGCTGGCGATCAGCCATACCTCAAAGTCCTGAGGTCAATTCTTTACAGCATTCTTCTTTTGAAATCTTGACTTTTGCCCATCTTGCTTGCTGGGCCTTGTACTACCCTGAAGTCACTACACGGCTTCTGAGATCATTTTCCCAAGAGTCTTAGACCTCTCCCTCTGATGCCAAAACTCAACAAATTTCTAAATATCCTCCACCCCAAAAAATCTTATTGGCCCTTAAAAACATCAGCAACAAAACATCCCACAAGGTGAGCTCCTTCCACCCTCACCAAACGTCCCTTGTCTCGTGACGTGGGTGGAAACCAGCTTTCTGTAGCTATGTGGGAAAAAAATAGCTCACCCATAGCTGATTTATTCCTACAAACTCACAAACTTTTCATTTCTATCCAGAACTATGGCCTTCCCTGCAAACCTTCCCCCTCCAAAGCACAGAGGCGTAGGCAGAGAAGCAACCAGAAAATAATGCCCCACATTGTGGTTATTCTCCACATTCTCCATTCTCTCTGCAGCCCCAAAGGACCTTCCCTGATGAGATTAGTGTAACAGTCGCTTAAAACTGAGCGCTCCAGCCAGAAGTAAAGCTTATGAACAGGCAATTTGCAATCAGAACTAACACGGAAATGCGAATATTAACGGTCAAGACAGGCCTCCTGTGCTGCCAGGACTGTAGGACACAGTCAAGGCAAGCATCTCAAGAGAGCAATTTTATACTAATTTATTTGGAAACCCCATGGAAAGGACTCTCTTTTGCACTGCTATAAACTCTTCCCGCACTTCCCTCTACTTATTTTTCACCACTGACTTTCCCTCTGTTCCTTTTCCCCTTCCCGTTCTCCACTCTCCTCTTGGTTTTGCTTGCTTTTTTTTTTATTTGCTTGTTTTCTCCAACAGAGAAGTAAACAAGGAGAAAAGAACACTCAAAAATGCATGCTTAGAGAGCCCTGGATCCCTCAGGGAAGAGGAATGGCAAACAAGCCTAACTAGACATTATGGGAGCAAAGGAGAAGAGGAAGCACAGTCTAAGAGCAACTTGAGATCTGTAAGGCAGGGAATTAATTTTCCGAGTAGACAGCCATGGTTTGTCTAATAGCTAGAAAAAACAGACAAGTAGTAGGACTCCTCAGATACCTAATAGGGATGAAACACAATCTACGTTATTTGGGTCAGGCAGAACTTGACAAAGCAGAACTGTAGACTCCTCCTTGGGCACAGAGTACACTGATTTCTCCCATGACTGAGCTAGCTGAGCCACAGGAGTCCACAGTGGTCAGCTCTGCTCAGTTCCGTTCACTTCACACCCTCCAGGGCCCACAGGGCAAACTGCATCACCCACCAGCCAAGCCTTCCAACACTCAGCTCCACACACTTTGCGTATCAGGATAGCTCATAAAAATGGCAGGAGAATCGTTACCTGAGGCTAATATTGCAAGGTACTCAAAGATAGGCAGGAGCAAAGCTCTCTTGAGCTATAGTCCTACGGCAAAGCTTCTCAAGATTTTGTTAACATGCCCATCAGGAACCTTAAAATTGTTTGATGTCCTTGTGCCTCTGCTGCAGTTTAAGATGCACCCAGAGACAGTGGAAGCACAGAAGCTTCCCTCCCCCTTGCTGCACTCCCCTCCTTGCACTCCTGCTGCTCTTACCAGCCACAGTTTCAACTCACACGTGCAAGTTTCATGAGCACGCTTGTGTCTAGGCTGCCTGATGCTGTTCCCGCTAGCCTTTGCCTGCAAAACTCTATGAAAAGCTGCTGTCAGGAATTGAAGGCTCTTTCAGATGACATGGCTGCTTCCACACCAGAGGGCTTTCCAATACTCACACGGCCAGTGGCAAAGCAGGGTTGGTCTAATTTTTCACCTTGCACAGCTAAATCCTGAAAGGGTGCCTGCAAACAACTGAAAGATAGTTTATGCATGTCAGCATAAACACAGCTGCCTTCAATGCTGAGGTTCAATAGAGAAAAAAACACAACATCATTTCTATACCAGCATTCTCTCCCATCCCAGTTATCCCAGGATAAATGAGGAGCAACCCCCTCCGCAAACTGTTTCCGTAAGTTAAAAACATTAAAGGAGAGAAGAGTCAAGCGCAAGGCATCACCTGGGATGAGCATCACGAATACAGCATTTATCAGTAGTTCCCACCAACGTGAGGTTCTCCAATACTCAGAACATGGACATTAGCCACAGCTGGAACTCCTGAGTGCTGGAAGGCGGCCTCGCTTCCTGGAACACTGGCCACATTTCCTGGATGCAGTCACACACCAGGGAAGTAATTGCATGCTTCTAAGCTGAACTTCTGCTCTTCCCTACTGAGACCTACTTGTTCTATTCACTGTGAAGAAACACTGGACACATTTTTTTTTTCCTTTGGCACAGAAAGATTTATTCTTCCCAAATTATGTGCAGGAGACATTCAAAAAGGACATGGGGAACAGTACCGTAAACACTGTCACCAAAACTGGCAGGAAAAAAAAACTGGCAGCAAATATGCCCAATCTGTTCTTCCAAATGTCTGGCTTCTCATTCTTTTAAAATAAATAAATAAACCTACCCTTAACGGGCAGGTTAAAGAGCATCTTAAAGAGCAAACATAAATAATTTGTGAGCTTCAATCTTGCATTGAATCATAGAATGCTTAAGGTTGGAAGGGACCTCTAGAGGTCATCTAGTTCAACCTCCCTGCACACGCAGGGTCACCCAGAGCACGTGGCACAGGGTGGTGTCCAGGCGGGTTTGGAAGATCTCCAGAGAAGGAGACTCCACCACCTCTCTGGGCAGCCTGTTCCACGGCTCTGTCACCCTCACTGTTAGGAAATTCTTTCTCAAGTTCCTGTGGAACTTTTGGTGCCTCAGAAACTGCCCAGACTATACCTTGTAGCCATGGTGGAAGTCACTTGCATGCAAAGCAGCTGCAGTGCAAACTGGCTGGGAGAAAATAGGCAGTGAGGCACTGGAAAGCTGCTAGTTCTTGGTCTTCTGCCAGCCTACCATAAAGTGAGTTTCTCTACTTCTGAAGCCTCAGATGCCATGAATTACCTTGAATGCTTCTCCATAACAACTAATAACCAATACAGCTTACTCTTTTGGAGACTACAGGTTTTTCTTTCAGAAACAAAATAGATATCCTTAGGTCTAAGGAGTTTTCAAAACCATACACTATGGAAGACTTTTGCATATTGTTTCATATTAAACTGCACAACATCAATGCAGTGTAATGGATGAACCAGAACTCCCTATCATAATCCTAATAAGTCTGATTTAAGGTGCAACGTAGAAGGACAACTGCGGCAGGAGCTCTTTGACTTAGAAAAAGACAATTTGGGGTTAAAAACACATTGTTTTAGTGAATAAAAAATGTATCTCTATATGGTAAAAAGATATCGCAAATTGCCATTTTTAAAAATATTTTAATAAATTATGAGTAAATACTTATTCAAATATATTTAAATGTAGTAAGACAGCAGCAGAGGTAAGACTGTTTAGCTGTAACCATTCATCTTGCTTAACACACCTGTAGTGCAGTTGCAAAGCAGAAGAAACTGTGTGTGTGCAGGTAAAAACCGAAGTAGTATGTGTAGGTATAATAAAGTTTCAAGTTTTCTGAAGGGAATATCCTTTCTTCAATACAACAGGCCAGGCCATGGGTAGAAGTTACCTATGATACTTCTCATCATCTTAATTCTGCAGAAGCTATGCAGTCTCCATCTTAGATTTTTTTCAAGTATAAATAAAGATTAGAAACCTGTTTTCATTTCAGTGTTGATCCTACTTTGAGCAAGTATTTGGATTACATCCTGAGATCCCTTCCAGACTGAATTCTCTTATGATTTCTAAAACAGCTTTGAGTTCCCTTTCTGTTTCTGGTCTTCTCACTGCCTTATTCACAAACATGAAGCCTTAACATCATTCCATTCAGGACCATTCATAAGTATGATCACTGGTTCTGATCAGGTGTATATGATAACAGCTGACTGAATTTTCAGCTACTTCGCTTGAAGATTTCCTACTGACAAAGTAGCGTAGCAGAACTTAGCACCATGCCAAAATCCCTTTCCACTCCATTTATAAAGTATTTGTTCAGGAATGCAATCTGTACTAAGAGGGTGGACATTCCCTACACTACTACAGGGATCATGCATCATATCATATCTTGATGTTTTGAAAACAGTAATACATGATATTCGTTTCTCTCTGCCTCTTTCTGCACCTCAGCATATATATGAGCTCAGTTTTCAACTTTTCTTTCCAGAAGCAAGCAGTCTAAACCCACAGTATTCTTTAAAAAGGAATAGGTTAACATTCTCTCAGAATAACGTGAAGCAGAAGCTAAGACATAAAAATCAATTCATCCAAAAAATGTAAAAGTGCTGAAATACAAAATAATGAAGAACAAAATACTGCTAACGGCAGACAGCAGCAGCTTTTCTTCATCTTCTTCTTCCAATTGCAACGAAAAAGAAGAGGAGCTCTGTAGCTTTATCTGGTAAGCTCAAAGCCATTGTCAAGAAGTACTGCAATCTGCCACTCTTGTGCTGACTCCAGGGGACTCTTCTTGAAGAGTATTAGTCTGGAACAGTCAGTCAGTGCTGAAGAAGTGAGACGAGCCTATGTAAACTTCCATCCATCGGGAGTTTCTGAAGGATGAACCAGCTTTCTTCTCACTGTAAAAGGTACTCATGTGAAGTTGCATAGAAAGATGGTTAATTTTTAATTTATCCACGTTCGTGTGCATAGATATAACTTTGTTAATCTCTAGGTACAAGTTATTAAAAAAGTAGTCTTAGCTCTTATCGTTTGTATTGGTAGAGCACTCTTTGTTAAAAAATTGATACAAAAGGAGGTTTTTTTCTTTTTTTTCCTTCATGATTCAGCCTGTTCATCTTCATGCAGTGACACCAGAAAAGGAGACTCCACTCTGATAAAACAAACAGGCACTGGAAGCCCCAAAACTAGTCTTCACAACACTTCCATATGGATTATTTCAGTGCTAATCAAAAACTTCCAGGACAAAAAAAACCCAGCTCTTTCATCACTGAATTTGTCCACTTCCATAGGGTCAAAATGTTCTTCAGTCAACCAGGCAATCATCTATTTATGATTTAAGATCTGGACAAAAGAAAAAAACACACACACAGGTAAGTTATTATATCTTCTTTTATAGCTACCCAAATTTTACTAGTTATACAAAATCACTGCAGGTTTTAAGCATTAATAAAGCATGAAGAAAGACTAAGACATAGCTACATAATGCAAAACAATCAAGTTACTACAGCTTAGTGACCTGTGGTAGCTACTAACTTTCCACCACTTAACCTGCTTCAGTTGCAAAGCCCCTATTCAAGCTTGAGCGTATCGGTTAGGGTAATAACATTCTTCATCAGTTACTGCCACCCATCTGATAAGTTTGATGGTTAAGCTTTCAAGCTTAACCTAAAGATGGTAACCTAAAAGATGGTAACCTAAAAGGCTGTTCCATCTCTATGACTTTGGATCACATAACTAGTCCCTTATAACACCTTTTCTTTTTATTTCTTTTTTTTTTTTTTTTTTTTTTTGGCAAAGATTCCTATTTATAATCTTAGCTTTGCACTACACCTCTGTGGGGTGTTGCCACTGTATTTTTCCACACGTTAATGCCGGGTGGAGGCAGTCCCGGAAAGCAGCACATGGTGAGACATGTCAGCCTCTTCCATAGACACGGAGCACTGAAGGTATTTCCATCCTGTGGATAATGTTGCCTTTTTGCAGAGTATCATTTGCTACACTTTTTCTGTCCTCTCTCTTTTCATGATATTTTTGTCAAAAAGATCTTTGGAAGCGCAGTTGATTTGATAGATTTGAAATGCCATTCTTATTAACATGCTTCAGAACATGATACCAAAGTAGAGTAAGAGTTGTGTACCATTAAGTGTTTTTTTCAGTGCTTTGGTGTGCAGCATCCTTTTCTTGTGCACAAGGAATGTGGACTTATGTCTTGAGGTCTGTTGATTCAGAACCTAGGCGGTGTCATTAGAAAGCTCTGCTACATTAATATAGGAGTGGATGTAAAAATGTACATAAGGAATGAGGAGGCGGGTTATTATTCTGTATGTGAGAATCATTACCTTTTTCTGAATGGTTATTGATGAAATTCAGATTGCAAAATGCGATCTATTGCCCAAAAGATTTTTTTTTTCATATTGCATGATTGAGTCAAAATTTTTATTTGCCGATCAGTTTTATATTGTTCTCTTCTCAGGACACAGATGGCCTCCATTCACAGATCTTGGAAACTATTTTACCCTCTGCCTTCTCTGATATATATGCAGAAATGCAGAATGACTGTCTATGAAAGAAGGAGATCCCAGGCAAAACAGTGAATGAAGCAGTAGCACAGTGTTATATCTCAGGCTTGGTCTTTGTGACAGCCAGGTGAAGGTAGTAAAAATTATTTCCCCATCCTAGTAAGTGAAGAAGTGGCCACGTGAAGTGTGGCCATGTGAAACTGCCAGTAATAATCATGGAGTTTTTGACTCCCTGTGAAAACAGCTGAAGTTCATGGCCTGTCTAGAAAAAAAATTCCTTGCAGTCCTGTAAGATTCTCAGAAGTAAATATGTACGTAAATACGTAATAAAACCTTCTTATTGCTCGTCTATTTGTGGAGCTTACACAGCTTACAACAATAGTGAGGGCCACTGCTGAACCTTGAATCCAATGACTAAGGGCACTCAGTTTACCAAGCCTGAGACACAGATGAGTTTTGCTGTAGTTTGGGCACACCTGAGGGAACTCTGCCTTCTCTGTACATGGGTGAAAGATTTACTGCATTTTGAGCACTCTCGAGAATATCCCTAGTTTAACTGAGAATGGGCCTGAAGGTAAAGAACAGAGGTGGTTTCCCAGAGCTTAAGACATCTTTGAGGAGAGAGGTTTTGAAGGAATGTGAAATTAGATCAACTCTAACAAGTAAACTGGGTGGAGGAAGATGAGAATGGAAAAACAATTGCGATATTAGCTGACTGAGAGATTTGCTTCCAAACTTATTAGCAAATTTTAGATTTGACTTAAATGTTTAAAAATAAAAAATAATAAAGCCCGTATGAAACATGCAGTATAAGCCGACGTGGATCAAAGCATATCTGTTTGGAAAGAGATACTGCAGGTTGACTCAAGACAATTTTGATTTCCTCAAACGCATTCTTCAAATTGCCTTCTGAGGAAGGCTGGAGGACAGCGATGCCCTGTGGGCCTCTCTTTCTGTCGGGTGAAGGTAACATCCATGAAGGCAGCATTCATGGTAGCTTCTCACTGCCCCACAGAAGGATTCATCATGTCTTGCTTGTCATAGCCCTTAGTTAAGCAGCTCAACTGAGAGAGTTTCTAAACATTTGCTGCCTTTTTTGGTGCTATAAAGTTCCTCCAAACCTACAGGAATGTACTGGGGTACCTTGGGGCTGCAGTTTTCTGTTCTGTCAGGTTTGATTCTGTTGAGTGACCACATAATCCTGGCCAGATGTTTACTGTAGACGACGTCAAAAGCAAAAACTTTTAGATTGAGTGAAAACAGATGGCTGCAAGGATAAGAGGGAGTGAGGAATGAAGATATGAAACCTGGCTAGAGCTGAAGCAGTTGTGGTCATCTTCAAACAACTGAGTGAGATCTTGTCAGTTGCCAAGAAGTAACACTGAAGACCAAACGAATTAAGATGGTGTATTGTAGCTGGGCTACATGACTTGTTGGTCTGCGCAGATTACTTGAACTTACTACTGTGCCAGTAGGTCATACTTAAATGGTTTGGAGTTTGAAATAGTTTTGCAGCAATGATGCACAACACAAGTCCACTGCACACTGCCATAGTTTCTCTAGCAAGCCACCTCCCTACTCAGCATCACTGCAAAACCCACATCCACCCTGACAAACCCACAGCTCTCTTTTACACCGCTTCTCCACAGGAAGAAGAAGGGGCAGGCAACATGTACGGTCCTGATCAGCACATACCAGCGCTGCCACTCCATACTTCTGAGCTATGCTGCACACTTTGCCCTGGCAAAAGGGCCATCATCCCCACGTACCTTCTTCACTGTGGTCAGGAAATTCATCCAGATGCTGCTGCTTTTCATTTCCTGCAACCTGGGAGACACCTGCAAAGAAGACAGGCAATGCTGACAAAATCCTGGACCGTTCACCACTGCCCATGCTTATACTACAAGCAGCCCTTGTCAGGAAACATGGTGAGATAGAATGGAAGAGGCACAGAGGAAAAGATGGACAGATGGCAGAGCTCAGATGGTTGAAATAAACAGTGCTGAGTCTAGTTGGAGGCCTGTGGCCAAGTGGTGTCCTGCAGGGATTAGTACTGGCTCAGTGCTGTTTGTTTAACTTGTTCATCAATGACTTGGATGAGGGCACAGAGTGCACCCTGAGCAGGACTGTGAGTGATCCAAAACTGGGTTGAGTGGCCGACACTCCAGAGGGCTGTGCTGCCATTCAGAGGAATGTAGACAGGCTGGAAAGTTGGGCAGAGAGGAACCTTATGAGGTTCAACACAGACAAGTGCAGGGTCCTGCACTGCGCAGGAATAACCCCAGGCACCAGTACAGATTAGGGGTTGACCTGCTGGAAAGCAGCTCTGTCAAGAGGGATTTAGGAGCCCTAGTTGACAAGTTACCCATGAGGCAGCAATGTGCCCTTGTGGCCAAGACGACCAGTGGGATCCTGGCCTGTATCAGGAGGAGCGTTGCCAGCAGGTCGAGGGAGGGGATCCTGCCCCTCTGCTCAGCCCTGGTAAGGCCACACCTGGAGTACTGGATGCAGTTCTGGACTCCTCAGTACAAGAGGGACATGGAGTTCCTAGAGAGGGTCCAGTGTAGAGCAACAAAGATGATAAGGGACTATCTTACAAGGAAAGACTAAGTGAGCTGGGCCTCTTTAGCCTGGAAAAGAGAAGTTTGAGAGGGGATCTTAATATGTACAAATGTCTGAGGGGAGAATGTAGGGAGGGTTGGGCCAAACTCTTCTCGGTGGTGGCCAGTGATAGGACAAGGGGTAATGGGTACAAGTTGAAACACAGGCAGTTCTATGCCCATGTGAGGAAGAACTTCTTTCCTGTGAGGGTGACAGAGCCCTGGAAAAGGCTGCCCAAAGAGGTTGTGAAGTCTCCTTCTCTGGAGATCTTCCAAACCTGTCTGGATGCCACCCTGTGCCATGTGCTCTAGGGGTCCCTGCTGGAGCAGGACAGTTGGACTAGATGATCTCCAGAGGTCCCTTCCAATCTCAACTATTCTGTGATTCTGTGAAAACAAAGCCAGCTCTTTCCCTCCAACCCACTGCCCTTCACCCAGTCACACCTCCCACCGCTATGGACTCCTTCACACACTGCCCCAACAAGGGTCAAGAGCAGTCAGACTGAAAGGTGGGCCATCAGCTCAGCATCATCAACACCCCAAACACATGCCCATCTCAACACCTCCCCGCTCTCCTCCCTACTGCACTTGTGCTGGCCTCTCCCTTCCACATCCTGTCAAGATCAAGCCAAGAAGGCCCTCAGGATCTTCAGCATCACCCACAACTTTGCACCAAGAAGTTCCAGGCAAGACGTAACGCACGAGGATCCTGTGCAAAACAGGCACTTACCGCTATCCTTTACGTCATGTTCAGCTGCCTGCATGGTACTCGGGCTGCTCTTTGGCATGTCACCGATATCTGCAGAGAAATCAGAGAACAACTGCAGTTCCCAGTGGGCTGTCCCTTTGCCCAACTTCAAGGGATCGCCCGCTGAAACAAGTGAGATTCCTCCTACAATGCAGCAGGAAGACAACACTCCCAATGACCTAGCGGAAACGAGCCCCATCTTCCACCTCCACACCAGCCCCCCTCAGTTGCTCTGTCCCCACCCGCCACAACCCCACATGGACAGCCCAAGCTTTGAGAAAGCCCCCAGGGGCACTGCTCAGCTGGAGCACCACACCCCACAGCACCTCTCCCACCAGATGCACAGGGGGACAGCTTGTCTCTGCATCAAGGAGCACCAGCCTCCCCGAACACCCATCGGAGCTGCCAAGGCTTCCTTCTGCTCCCGCATGCTCTCATCTCGCTGACAACCACCACAGGACAACCACTATGTCTCCACTGGTGCTCTTCGGCCAGCACCAACAAGCGGAGGGCAGATCACCAAAGGCGGCTGCCCTCTCAAGGATTTCCCACCACATCCTGACTTGCATGCTCACACCTGGGGGCCCACAGGCATCTCCCAACAGGCAGTACAAACTAAATGCCACTACTGCAACAAGCACCATCTTAACACAGATGTAATGTTCACAAAATATGCCATGGCAGCACGCACAGGATCTCAGGGGGAACACTGTCACAATTCCACCTCAATATCATCTCCTGCCCTCCCATACCAGGGCATGGGCAACAACCACAAGAAATCTCTCATCTTTAGAACAGTTTACTTGGCCTCATCCCAGCTTTTCACATCACACATTTTCACAAGCGGGAAAGCAACAACACAGAAAGCAATGCAGGGTCTAAAACACTGCCTCTATCATAGCTACTGTTAAGGATTAGCCAGCAGGTTTCTCTGCCTTCAGGACCCCTTTGCTCCTGGTCAGCAAAGTGTCCACATCCGCTTGTGGTTGGAACACAGGCACGCAGAAATATCGACCGTCCCCCAAGGCCCTGCCACAGTCCCCAGTAACCCTGTGACAGATGAGCACCACCCACCTGCCTTCCCAAGCGTTATTCCCACAGGCCCATCACAACCCCGCCATAGTTTCTCTAGCAAACTGCCCCCCTACTCAGCACCACTACAAAACCCACGCCAACCCTGACAAACCCACAGCTCTCTTTTACACCGCATCTTCATAGGAGCGAGAAGGGGCAGGCAACATGCACGGTCCTGATCAGCACATACCAGCGCTGCCACTCCATACTTCTGAGCTATGCTGCACACTCTGCCCTGGCAAAAGGGCCATCATCCCCACGTACCTTCTTCACTGTGGTCAGGAAATTCATCCAGATGCTGCCGGTTTCCATCTCCTGCAACCTGGGAGGCACCTGCAAGGAAGACAGGCAATGCTGACACAATCCTGGACTGTGCACCACTGCCCATGCTTACACTACAAGCAGCCCTTGTCAGGAAATATGGAGAGACAGAATGGAAAAGGCACAGAGGAAAACAAAGCCAGCTCTTTCCCTCCAACCCACTGCCCTTCACCCAGTCACACCTCCCACCGCTATGGACTCCTTCACACACTGCCCCAACAAGGGTCAAGAGCAGTCAGACTGAAAGGTGGGCCATCAGCTCAGCATCATCAACACCCCAAACACATGCCCATCTCAACACCTCTTCGCTCTCCTCCCTACTGCACTTGTGCTGGCCTCTCCCTTCCACATCCTGTCAAGATCAAGCCCAGAAGGCCCTCAGGATCTTCAGCATCACCCACAACTTTGCACCAAGAAGTTCCAGGCAAGACGTAACACACGAGGATCTTGCGCAAAACAGGCACTTACCGCTCTCCTTTACGTCATGTTCAGCTGCCTGCACGGTACTCGGGCTGCTCTTTGGCATGTCACTGATATCTGCAGAGAAATCAGAGGACAACTGCAGTCCCCAGTGGGCTGTCCCATTGCCCAGCTTCAGGGGATCACTCGTTGACATCTCTTTACCAGGCCCATCACCACGGACCTCAACACTTTTTTTTAACCTCCAAATCTGCAAAAACTTCAATTCAACTGAAGAAATGAAATTAAAAATGTAACAGCCTTCCGCAAAGTTGACCCAGTAGTTCGTAATCCAAGAAACTTCCTTCTCCAACCTTTTGCTAAATTCAGATGATGAAATAAGCTGCCCAAGCCAATAACCCACACCTGCACATTCCATAGAAGAGCATCAAGTACAGAAGCCCTAGGTGAGTAGCGTTCAGGTCATCAGTGGAATCAAAGGAGAGGTCCTTCCTCTGCCCATCTCCTTCCCCCATCTTGACCATTACAAGGGGAAGAAAGGCAAGGAGGTTGTTCAAATTCATAGTGCCCACAAAAACAGAGCAAAAATGAATCAAAAGGTGCTGCTAACAGACTTTTTTTTTTTCCCCCAAAAAAATGATTGGAAGGGGGTAGAAACAGAAAAATAAACAATCGCAACTTGATGCACTGAGGGTGAGCATGTATCTGAGTTTTTCCTTCAACCCAGCCAAAGCAAGGACCAGGCAATTCTGCACACTAGATTAACAGACTGCCTGTCTTTGCTGCTCCTTGGATAGCATTTCAAAATGTAACTGAGACGAACTAACAGTGAACTCCTGAGAGTCTAATGTGGCAATGCTTTTGACAGCCATCATTAAATCTATTACTACATGCCCAGTCACAGCCTCCCTGTGGAAACATCAGCATTCCATGTCAAATCCAATGCACAGATAAACCCCACTGTCTTTCAAGACCAGCCAACACTGCCCAGCCCTAAGCATTTCATATGAATACTGTGTTCTGAAAAATGACAAACCAAATTCCTGAAAGATGTTTATATGAATGGGACAGGCTGCTCAGATTAAAAGAGAAGAAATATCAACCTCCTATTTCATCACATAAATAAGCCTCTGTTCCATTCCTTATCCCAGGAGTTCAGTTCCTTTTCTCCATTGTCAAAAGAGAATTCACCCTGAGGCGACCTACTGACAGAGGCTCCTCTCAGGCCATTCACTTTTGGTAGCTCCCCACCCCGACTAAAGCATACACGAAGTGCAGGTTCATCCTGTCTTTCATTATTGCACCTCATCTTAGACTTTAAGATTGAGTCTTCTCATGCTGAAGATTACCTTAGAACATCTACACAGTGTAAAAAGAGGAAGAGCAGATTAGACACCTTGTTCCAAACAAGAGCAGATGTTAAAGACAGAGAGCTGCTAAGCCAAGAAGTACAACCAGAAGTATTGTTAGAGAGTTAAAGGTAATGACCTGATGCACACTTCTCATCTCATACCTGGGTTGGACTGTTCTTGGCAGTTTTCATTTAATTTTTTCTCCTCATCTCCTATAAAAGAAATAAAACTTTTTGACAAATGTATTAGCCACCTGGAAAAAATCTGTAAAACAACTAAGGCCCAAAAAAGAACATGCTCCTTTACTTCTTCAATGAAAGACAGTACAGCTACAGAAAAGAACACAAGTCTACAAACAAAGTGATGCAATAACCTGAATTCCACACATTCATCACACTCCAGCTCTTACCTGGATCAGGCTTCGGAAAACGGTGCTTACATCTTTTTTTTCTAAATGGACATCCAACTGCACCAAAAACAACAGAAAGGGATAAAGTACTCTAATAAAATCCTGTGCTTTTGTACACCAAGCAACAGCCTCCACCTCCCCCCATAAAGAAAGAATATTCACTGAGTGCAATGGCATGGATGACTCTAGGAAAGAGGCCAGTAAGATATGATTTGGTGCCAAAGAAAAGCCATGAAACCCACTATAGCCAAAAAAGTTCTCATTCATTCCTTCTAGCCTCTAGAATGATGATTCATTTTTCCCCAGAAGCAACAACTATGTTAAGGACCCATAAAAAACAGGACAGCCACCAATACGGACAGGTTCCCGCACTCCTCACTGTCCAAGGAGGAGGTATAGAGCTGCAAATACCCAGTCCCAGCTATCACCTGTTTGCAGGAAAAGATGTGAATGAAAGGCTCTTCTGACCTGCTTACCAGCCCTCATTACAACAAGAGTGTCTCCGGAGGATTTACAGATCTCCTCTCACAATACCAACCGCTCTCATACAGGGAACCACTGCCTCAAATTCCAACACAAGGAACACAACACACAGGAAACGGTGCTTTCCCCTCACACTGCATACACAATCTGTCTCCTTCAAAGCCAACAATCCAACCCGTTTGAACTGTAACATATTCCATAGCCTCCAAAAGCAATGTATTAGGAGTTTCGTGTTCCTTACTATTCATCGTATTTTATACCAGGTGGGTGTTAACATCTAGAGAAAGAAAACGACTTCCTCCCCACCTACAGGGTGCTAGCTGAGAAATCTCAGCCATGTTAATTGGCCTCAAGACGAAAGAGGACGTCTTAGTCCCTAATCCTATGCAGTGTCTGGGACACGTGGCATAAACAGTAAGAGAGCGTCAGCCCAGGACGTAAAGAAAGTGGAAGCTCCAGAACCTCATTACTAATGAAGAGGGAATAACCGCGGTAGCTATTCAGAACGAGGATTTGGCTCTTATTGCCACACTCCACGTTCAAAGAGCCCCAAGTTACACTTGTCCTTGCAAGCTCCCAAATCTGGGTGGTATTGATCAAAATCCTCTAAGTGTTTCCCTTAACATTTACTTAGGAATTCTTCCTGAATCGCTGTCTGGAAGGAAGGTATTATTAGATTGATTTTTTTTTTCCTGAAGACAAAATGAGGACAAAAAAAAAATATCATTATGGTCAAAATTTGCCTTGGTCAAATTTCATTTTCATCACTTCTATTCTCAGACAAAATATAATCCTTAATATTCTCAAACACTCCATTTGATGCATGCAAATTTATTAGTAATTGCTGAGACTGTAGGCTCAATAATATAATCCTTAATATAAAACATTAAAGGATCAATGAAAGGGACCTTCTACAAAAATAACATATAAAAGGACATCTAAGCAAATTTAAAGCAGAATTCTGAAGTTTATGACGTATAGTCTTGTACTAGCATCAACAAACCACATCTTCTGTTTGATGATACACCTGCAGTGCTTGCCCTACTGATGTATGAGAAACGTGCGTCCTACCGTGGTCAGGACCAGCACAATCAATTCTTTACTGTTTCAGAGGAAGCAGCTGGACTGTTTCAGCTCATGGTCAGTTATGAGTGACGTTACTCAGGGGCTGACACTAGGCATAACACTGTTTAGCATCAACAACTCGGACACGGACAGAAGGTCTCCTCAGCCGGCGTGCAGATTCAGCTGCTAGCTGAGAAGGTGGGGACAATGTTGGAGGCTGTGGCTGCCAACCTGAGGGACTTAACTTGGAAGAACGGGCTAGTAGAAAAACACACGATGACCAACAAGTCCTGCACCGTTTGGAATAACGGTGCAGCAGCACTGGCTGAGTACTGACTGGCTAGAAAGCAGCTCCATTTCTAAGGATCCGGGATTCCTCGGGGATGATGATTTGAACATTGGATGGCAACGCGTCCCTGTAGCAAAGAGTATCAGCTATCTACTGGGCTATCTTAGCAGGAGTGCAGCCAGCACGGTAACAGAAATTAATCTTCCCCTCTGTGCAGTATTTGTGAGACCATATCTGGAGTACTGGGTCTAGTTTTGGGTTCCTCCATATATGAAAAATATTAGCATTACTGAAGGAAGTCCAAAGATTCAGCAAGATAGGAGACAGAAACTGTACAAGGAGAGGCTGACAGAACTAAGTTTCATCAACC
Source organism: Eudromia elegans (assembly GCA_003342815.1). Lineage (NCBI taxonomy): Eukaryota > Metazoa > Chordata > Aves > Tinamiformes > Tinamidae > Eudromia > Eudromia elegans. Next base: position 6,709,265 of record PTEX01000003.1, on the reverse strand, counting down.
TGGGGAAAAAAGGAAGAAAGGGAAAAAGAAAAAAACCCACAAGGCTAAGGGGGACCTCCAATTGCAATCTTTAGCTAAATTATAGACAAGACAAAAAAAACTCTCTCTCAGAGGCACACAGCAAAAGGACAAGAAGCACTAGCTGCAAGCCACAGGGGAAACAGTGACAGGATATAAGAGAAAAAGTGTTCTGTTCTTCAAATGAAATATTCAAATTCAGGATAGGAATGGGTCAGTAAACAAATCCAGAGCTCCAGGACGATGGCAGTATAAGCTGGCAGAAGGTACAGAAGTCCTGTCTACCAGAGCACCGCACTGAACTATCAGATCACACGGGGTACAAGGCATTCAACACGCCCTGATGAAAGCCTGCTCCAGCAGGAAATCTGAACTTGAGGGCAGCTTCACGACACACCCACTCGGCAAGCAGAAACACAGAGCAAACAGAACACCCCGTCTCAGGGAGAAACCTGCTAACACGCAGCACTTCAGTGTTGCCCAATTCACACAGCCCAGAGTCTGAATGCAAGTTGTACTGCATCTGGTAACTTAAATACAGCACATTACACGTCCAGGCACTTTCATTCATTCTACAGAACCTCAGGCTAGCATGATGTCGTAGCACATTCGTCACAGTTAAGTGCCATACATACCTTTCTTGTACAAGCACATTAATATCAGAGCTGCACTTGTCAAGCAACAAGCCACAATAAGACCATCCCTACTTCTTCTGTGAGGTATTTCTCCTTTAAAAAGTAAAATAAATTTGATTAGCTAAGAAGTAGCATTTTTACGCTACAGACACAATTTCTCTAGAAATATAACTCTGTGTGTAACCTCAAGAAAGGTAAGCACCAGACTCAGTTATGAGTAACACCTTAAACCATTAAACCAGCTGCAAGAAAGTCCTGTAGTGATTAAGCTCAATGAAGACACATTACTTCTCGTAGGAGTATTCTCGTCCTACGTAAAAAATGCAAGCCTCAAGTTCACTTCAAACTGAGTCAAAATGGCCTGAAATAATATCCAATATGAGTAAAATTCTCCTTTCTCTGCCCAACTGTGAAGGAGAAAGAAGCATGCTCTAAAGCATTACGTCATACACATACTAGATGAGAAGCAATTATCTGATGATGACTCACTTGAAGTGACCAGGCAGTTTCCTTTCAGTTCATGGAAGGCAGTGGTAAGGTACAAAGAGTACCACAGTCACTAGTATTACACTATGTGAAGACCAGAGAATTTAGGAGAGAGATCTGCTAAGGGTACAGAAAACATTCCTCCTCTCTCTGAACTTCTTTATCACTCCTTTAAAAGCAAAAGGTGACATCCTTATTTTGTTAAGAACCCTGAAAAAGGGTCCTTCCACAGAGTAAAAACTGTCAATACAGCACCTTTCACCAACTTTAAATTTTATTTTATTTTATTTTATTTTATTTGTTTAGAAATCAATAGACTTCTGATGCTCCTTTAAATTCAACTTCCTGAGAAGTCAGCACACACTTTGCAGCCTGGTTCTCAGGCTTGCGCACATCACACAACCCATTATTTTTTATTACCTGGAAAGCATTCTGCCAAAGAGAATTCAGAGCGCTTTGCTGTTTGAGAGACTTCAACGAAGCACGTCACTTTCTCCGAAGGATCAACATTCTTCCTAAGGAAGACAACATTTTGCCACTGTTTATAGTCTGTTATGCTACTGAAGTCCCAACTGTATGCCAGAGGTCCCTTGAAATCTGCAGCACATGTTAACACAAGGTGGTCATCACTGACATTGCAACTTATTGTAGGTTCGGAAGGGGGATCTGAAAGAAGAGAAAACATTCCGTATTAGTGCGGTTATCAACAGTCTTGCATTTTAGCCTGTGATCTGGGCACCACGAGCAGCAGGAGAGCGCACAGACAGAAGGGGACTTAGTGGTATGCAAGTCACAGAGAGAGAAAGCTCCAGTACATCTCATGGACCTTCAGCATGAGAGAGAGGAAAAAAAAGGTCTACATTTCTGGAAGTGGTCTCTCTTGTGGTTCTTCAGTGCCTCATGTGAGACACTTTATGGTTGATTTTCTACTGCTCTAAAACACGTGTTGACCCCATCTATTTCCCAAAAAATATCAGTGGAGCTGCGCGGATTTGCACAGGATAACGCCATGTTTTAGGACATCCCAGCACATGTAAGGGCAAACAATGCCTGCAGGAGCATCTTTAACAACAGAGGCACATTGCCCGCAGTAACCGAGTCTTCCCTCTCTTGGAAACGGCACTGTGCCCTTCAGACACACGCTAAAAGCCATTCCAAGGTGAGTAACGATGGGCACACAAGTCACATGGCATCTTTGAAAGGCTTTTTTAAGCCACCAAGCAACTTAACAGCTGAGCCAAATAACTCTGTTTGCTCCCCGGACAAATAAACATTCCTTTTCTTGAAGTCTTAAAGAGGAAAAAAAGATGTACAAACGTTCTTTCCACAGTTCATCCACTACTTACCTAACACAGTAAGTATAAAGGTTAAGACGGGATTGTTTTCATCAAAAGGCAAATACTCTAATGCGTATGTGGCAGTATCATTCTTCTCTAGGTTAAATATGGTCAAGCTGCCAGTCTCATTGTTAAGTGATCCTCTGTTCCTCAGAGAAGGAAAATACACAGGTTGACTTTGTTCTTCCCATTCAGCAATTTTATCTTTGTTTTTCGTCCAAATAATTTCCACTAACGTCTCGTTTATTTTTACTGGAAAAGTATAATTTTCTCCCAAGATGCCAAACACCTCCTCACAGTGGATGTTTGCTACAGGGAGGGAAAAAAAGAAAGAAAAACATTATTTTACCATTTTTTGTTTGTTAAATTTTTTGACCAATGCTATATGCAGTTGCAGGTATATTCAGAGTTAGGATAAAAGCATATCATGGATGTTATAATCTCAAGCATGTCAGTTAAGAGCTATGCAAACCCAGCCTGCCTACACAGGCATGTAACAGGCTTTATACAATAGTCCCATTTCTACATCCAGATCCGAGTCCATCAGAGAAGATCAGGACAGTGATTCTATGCTTTCCCTCTCTCCATCTGAATTACATCATCTGCTCCTGCTCATGGCCTGTTTCTTTTTATTTTTTTTAGCATCTGGTTGGAGAATGCACAGACTGAAATTCCTGCTGATCAATTTTTCAACATCTTATAAGTTGGACAACTGTCCACAGAGTTAGTGAAAGGCACAATTCTGACAAAAAATTACTATCCAGTCCAGCTTGCATTGAAATCATGGGAACATTATGGATTTCCTTTGAAAATGTCAGCTAAGACATTTTTAACAGGGAAAAAGAATGGATTTTCACAGATTTCATTCCCAGAAGCGGCCAAGCCTTTGCGACAGAACATTCGCTCCATTCTGCATTATGTTCATTTCAAAGCCAACACATGCAAAACAGCATCCACCCTGTGAGAACCAGCCACAGATGCAAGCATAAAACGGGAGCTGTCCAGAAACTTAACTATTAGTTGAGGTTCTGGAAACAATCATACTTTACTGAAGAAAACAAACAAATAACAAGAAAAAAAAAACTGTATTATTTGAACTAAACTTAAATACACAGCGTATGTTCAGTACAACTGAATTTAAGACAGGGAAGGTGGGGGACCCTCTTGAAAGTATGCTGCTTCAATCTCAAGTTACAATCTACTGATCCTGAAAGGCTTTAAAAATCACCAAGGGGAAATTCCCAGTGTGTATCATGGAAAACTCCCCTTTAATCATGGATGGTGAAAGTGAACATTTTAGAAGCTTACTCTCTATTTCCACAAACCAACCGTTCCCAAGTGACAACTACTTCCCTTGTTGATTCTTATACATCATCAACTCAAGCGCCTACTGGTCCTTATTCTGCGCTTCCTTTCCCCTGCTTCCCTTGCTACCCTTCCCCTAATGTTATCATCATAGGACAAGAATTCGCCTCCATTTGAAAATCAATGCTGATACTAGAGCTTTATCACCTCAAAACAACAATTCACTTCCCCTCACTCTGAGAGTCCAGAAAACAAACCATGGCTCATACCCAACGTCACATCTTTCCATATGAAAGCAGGCAGCAAGCCAGGCAGGTCAGTCCCGAAGCTGCACTTGCCTGCACTTTACTTATACTGCAAGGTTTTCAAAGCACAGGACTGAGTAAATAAAAAGGGCTCAGCTATCACTCTCATATCGTTTCAACACAACCTGCTTTCCTTTAACCTCTATTCCTTTGTGTACATTTAAACACCTTTAAACTTGTTTCTGCTGATCCACGAGTATCACTATCCATCTATGTCAATCATCAGTTCCCAGAAGAGAAGAGAGTCTGGGACTCCAGTGCTTGTTTTTAGGGATCACTGGAGGGCTAGGTGTTGCTTTGATCTGAGGAAGCTTGGAGTCTTACCAGGGACTCTGGTTTCACCAAGACCACCTCTGTGAGCACACTGCGCTGAAGAAGTCATCTCCTAATGACCTACAGCACTCCCACTGTGGGGCAGACTGTGGAACAATCTGCACATCAAGTGATTGGCAAGAGCAAGACAACAGATCTCTGTACTGGGAGGAGAGCAGCCACATATTGAGAGCTGAAAACACGAGCAGGAGCAGCCACCACAGCTCAGCCTACGCCTAGAAACAGGGCAAGCCTACGTGTGGGTGCATGAAAACCATCAACATCTCTGTTGACTTTCAATTAGTTTTAAGAGACTACTGGGGTTATAAGGGCAACATGGCTTTCCCTTCACACCCAGAAATGGGACTGGAGGAAAGCAGAGCCGAGAGAGATGATGTATTCCCTCTGCACAGCTTTTGTTTGGCAGAGAGGTGCATTTCGGTGCACTCTCCTGTTTCTGGTTGGTGAAAGAAAGGCTCCTCAGCAATGAGCTGAAGGGTTCCTGCTGCACACAAGGACACTGCGGGCTCTGAGGAGCGGGGGGACCCTCACACCTCCTGTCCAAAACCAGGCAGACACTCTTACTTCCCTGCTCTAGTGAAAACAAAGAAAGTTCCCACTCACTCTGGCAAAACTTCCTTTTTACAAAGAAAACACACGTCATGCAGAAATGTTCTCTAAGGTCTCCACAGCAACTTTTTGAGCTTCTAAAAAAAGGATATGGCTTTGGGTTTTTTTCCTAAATTTTCAAAAGAAACATTCCCCTCCTACTTAATTTTACAAGGGAACAGATTTTCCACTTCACACCACTTCTCTACTGCGGACAAACCAGGACTAGGAAGAGTCAAATGCTCTCTCTTACATTCCCTGTTCGGAAGGCTCAAAGTATGAACAATGTTTCTCTCCTTTCTTCCTCTATCCTTATTGCATCCTGTGATGCAGCATGCACTACGGCCTCCAGTAGCCTCTCCAGAAACTATAAAACTTCGATCCCCTCTTTCCTCCTTCAACCCATTTCAAATTCCTTCTCATACTAGATCCTTGCTCTCTATTCCTCAAAACAAACTGCTAACAACAGTGTTATTTATTAAAGAAAAGAGTAACCAGCTCTGTGCAAGCCAAGAATCTTCTACGCCCGCACAAACTCGTTCTGCCTACATCACCTTCCATTTTGCTCCTCCAGCTGCCAGATACCTTTGCCTCACAGCCTCCTCGTCCTCCCCAGGACTCAGAGTCTAGTCAAACTCGGCTGCGCTATGGTGACTGCATGGCTGTACTGTTTGCTTCTGCAACAAGCGGAAGGCCACGAGTTTTAGCTGGGCTTGCAATATATAAAAATTAAAACGTTTCAGACTATTTTATACATTAGCACAAAACCTGCAACTCCACGCTAATGCAATTACTTCTCTGAATAGGTAAGTTAGACTGCAGTCTTTTCAAGACAAGGCAGAGTCCTTCACTCCCTATGTAATACATGGCACGCACACAACCCAGTGCGCTGTACCTGAGTTGTAACATTTACCCAAGCATTTCTTTCTTTTTGGAACTGATGCAATGATTAGGATTTAGGATTGCAGCCCTGGACTTCAAGAGAGCTAACTTTGACCTCCTCAGGGAGCTCCTTGGAGAAACCCCCTGGACCAGGGTCCTAGAAGGAAAGGGCGCCCAGGAGAGCTGGCTTATCTTCAAGCGCCACTTTCTCCAAGCCCAGGATTGCTGTATTCCTACCAGTAAGAAGTCAAGCAAGAGGTGCAAGAGACCTGTATGGATGGGAAAGGAGCTGCTAGGGAAACTTAATGAGAAGAAGAAAACATACGTTAGGTGGAAGAAGGGCCAGGCCATGTGGGAACAATATAGGAACATTGTCAGGGAATGCAGGGGTGTGACGAGGAAGACCAAGGCCCGCTTGGAATTAGAACTAGCGAGGGATGTCAAGGATAATAGGAAGGGCTTCTACAAATACATCAGCAGCAAGAGGAAGACTAAAGAAAATGTCGGTCCGCTGCTGAATGGGGAGGGTGCGTTGGTAACGGAGGATGTGGAGAAGGCGGTTACTAAATGCCTTCTTTGCCTCAGTCTTCACTGCTAGGGCTGGTCCCCAGGAACTACAGAGCCCAGGCAGGGCTGACAACTCTCAAGGGCAGCCCCTTAGCATCCCAGACCCTAGGGAAATGAGAAGGGACCGGAGAGAGGAAGACTTGGTTAGAGAGCACCTGAGGAAACTCCACACCCACAAATCCATGGGCCCCGATGGGATGCACCCCAGAGTGCTACGTGAGCTGGCRGATGTCATAGCCGAGCCGCTCTCCATCATCTTTGAAAGGTCCTGGAGAACGGGGGAGGTGCCRGAGGACTGGAGGAAAGCCAATGTCACCCCGGTCTTCAAAAAAGGCAAGAAGGAGGAGCCGGGCAACTACAGGCCGGTGAGCCTGACCTCTGTCCCTGGGAAGGTAATGGAGCAGGTCATCCTGACTGCTGTCTGCAGGCACATGAAGGAGAAGAAGGTGCTCAGGAGTAGCCAGCATGGGTTCACCAAGGGGAGATCATGCTTGACTAACCTGATAGCCTTCTACGATGGGGTGACTAGATGGATAGATGAGGGCAGAGCGGTGGATGTCATCTATCTGGACTTCGGTAAGGCTTTTGACACCGTCTCTCAGAGCATCCTCCTGGGCAAGCTCCAGAAGAGTGGGTTAGATGAGTGGACAGTGAGGTGGATTAGGAACTGGCTGAATGACAGGGCCCAGGGAGTGGTAATCAGTGGTGCCGAGTCCAGCTGGAGGCCTGTGGTTAGTGGTGTCCCCCAGGGGTCAGTCCTTGGTCCGGTCCTGTTCAATTTATTCATTAACGCCCTGGATGAAGGGATGGAGTGCTCCCTCAGCAAGTTTGCTGATGATACTAAGCTGGGAGGAATAGCTGACAGCCCTGAGGGCTGCGCTGCCATCCAGAGGGACCTGGACAGACTGGACAGCTGGGTGATGAGTAACCTCATGAAGTTCAACAAGGGCAAGTGTAGGGTCCTGCACCTGGGGAGGAATAACCCTAGACATGCCTACAGGCTGGGGACCGACCTCCTGGAGAGCAGCCCCGCAGAGAGGGACCTGGGCGTCATGGCAGATGACAGGTTGACCATGAGGCAGCAGTGTGCCCTCGTGGCCAAGAAGGCCAATGGGATCCTGGCGTGCATTAAGCAGAGCGTCTCCAGCAGGTCGAGGGAGGTGATTCTGCCCCTCTACTCAGCCCTGGTGAGGCCGCACCTCGAGTCCTGTGTGCAGTTCTGGGCTCCCCAGTGCAGGAGGGACGTGGAGCTGCTGGAGAGAGTCCAGCGCAGGGCCACAAAGATGATTAGGGGTCTGGAACATCTGCCCTATGAGGAAAGGCTGAGAGAGCTGGGCCTGTTGAGCCTGGAGAAGAGAAGGCTGAGAGGGGACCTGATCAATGTATATAAATACCTCAAGAGAGGGAGTGAGGAGGAGGGGGCTGGCCTCTTCTCAGTGGTGGCCAGTGATAGAACTAGAGGAAATGGCCACAAATTGAGGCACCAAAAGTTTCACAGGAACTCAGGGAAAAATTTCTTGACAGTGAGGGTGACAGAGCCCTGGAACAGGCTGCCCAGAGAGGTGGTGGAGTCTCCTTCTCTGGAGATCTTCCAAACCCACCTGGATGCCACCCTGTCCCACACGCTCTAGGTGACCCTGCGTGTGCAGGGGGGTTGGACTAGATGACCTCTACAGGTCCCTTCCAACCTTAAGCATTCTGTGATTCTGTGATTCTATGATTAGCTTACATCAAAAACTAACTTTCCTCAATGCCATCACTCTAATCTTTCTAGTAGGGAGTAGCTGTTTGAAATTCCTACGTTAAGCTTATATAAGCATCCGTTAAGTTCCCATATTATAATTATCAAGGTGTTAATGCCCTCATCCGCTGAAGCACAGTATCAAAATCCTTACTGATTACATTATGGCAAGGAACTGCCTACCTCCAAAGTTAGATCTTGTAAAAGGTGGATTTTTATTTTATTTCTTGCAACTGCCCAGCTATCTGCATTTATTTGTAATTATAAATTCCTCAACTACTGTAAGCAGCCCAGTGTACGCTCCATCCTAAAGACCAGAATCCCTAGTTTCAGATAATCCTGGAATAAATGTTCAATCCAGAAGGATCAGAGTATTCACTTCAGACCTTCTATTCACCCAGCGGCCACAGACGGAGCTCTTATCCCAAACCCCCATAAGAATGTGTTTAGACCCACAGGATAGAGGCAGGCACAGCAAATCTACAGTTAGACGCCGCAGGAATGCACAAGGCAAGAAGCAGTACCTAGTATCTCAGGCTACCGCAACAGCACCCCAGGTTTGTAAAGGAGGGACCGGATGAGGAGGACTCCTGCTCTGCGATTCCTACAGCATCATTGGCAAAACACAGCCAAGCAGGGAGCATAACCAGAAAAAAACACAAACATGGTTGGTGTGGGATTTTTTTTTTTTAAGTGAAAAAATAAGGAACAGGAAGGTTAGACTTCCTACATGCGACCTGCTGCACATGTGGGACTGCAGAAACATCAGCGCTGGTGCCTGGGCCACAGCAGAAACAAGCGAGCCACGGAGGGCCCCCGCGACACCTTCCCTTGGCTCAGGCAAACAGGCCAAGTCCGGACTGCACCCACACCCAGGAGCCGGCTCCTTCACGTGGCTACCAGGAAGCGACAGCCGGAGCCGCGTCTCAAGTCCAGCCTCGCGTTCATTGGCTGCGCAGAGGGCTCCTGCCTCCCCGCACGCCAGCTTCACAGCTCTCGACCTTCCCGGGATGGAAGCACGGCTTCCCAAAACACCGTCACACAGAGACCCTGCCGCCCTTCTCTCCAGTAACTCGCTGATCAAACTGCTTGGGACGTTTTCCCACAGCAAACAGATAAATGGCACATTCAGCTGGAAAAGAGCCTAAAATCTTCCCGTGAACATCCTGAATGGGAGACCTAGACACAGCCCCTCCTGAGGCCAGCTGTGTGACAGCCCTCCGGGCACAGCTTGGAAAGGAGGAAGAAAGCAGCACACCCAGCACCACGCACCCAGGGGGCCTCCGGCGGGGCTAGCAGAAGCCTCAGTGAATCCCAGAGGGACATTTTTTTTTGTGGATCCCCACAAAGATCAGGCACATGCAAGATCTGGATGTTTCTGAGGAAAGAGCCCAGGGAGCAGGGAGAGCAGAGGACCCAAACTTCAGCTTCTCAGAAATACAGGTGCCACCAGAGCCAGGCACCAGTTTGGGTGGGTTATTCTGGCTCACGGCTTAAGACTTGTTAATAAAGAGGTGAAAATATATGACAACAATCTGATAAACTCTTTTGAGTTTATCCCCACACACTGACTTTTTGCATGGGAAGTAATTGCAAGAATCTTCAGTATGGAAGGGCTCCTTCTCTCCCCTGGACTCACATTTCTCTTTCACCTGCTGAATCCTGCTGATCACTCCAGCTCCGTCCACTCATTTCCTGCCTTTCCTGCCCTTTCTTTCGCTCTCCTTGTCCTTGACTGCTCTCTCAGTCTCATTCCCACTGGACAAGCAATCAAAGGACAAGGTGAAACTCCAGTGCCTTCACCTCTGAGATAAGGACAAAACCCATTTGATGCAAAATTTTGCAGCTCAGGCCCATTTCTTCAAGACCTGAAGCAGGTGCTCTGAGCTCAGACTTGTGTTCTTGGGCTCTTTTTCCCCAAGGTGTAAAAGCAACTCCGAGGAAGTAGTTCTAAATAAACTGTATGCTTGAAGTGCCCGCCACACTGTACTTCCAGGTTGGAAAGGATACTCTCCTGTCTAGGAATGCAAATACATTTGTGGATTCTTATTTCAGGGTCCTTTTTGCTCAAGCTTTATTTCAGGTTATTTCAAGATATATTTTGTATACTATAGATAAATTCTACAGTAGGCAAACATAGCAGTAAAAATACTCCACATCTGGACAGTCTGTCTGCTCTCACTCTAGGATCAGGGTATGAGTACAGTGTTATCACAGCTACTCTAAAAGCATCAGGAAGAAGAGAGCTTAGCAAGTTTGCTGATATTTTAACCAGCATATCAGCCCGTCTTTTAAGTAACATAGCACTGTGGTCAATATACTCTTCAAACTTGCATTCATACCTTGTCCTTTACTTGGTAATGTTGCACCTAAAGAACAGCAAGGGGAAATTTATGATGCACACAGCATTACTAGCAAACTTAAGTGCTCACACGGATAACTCCACCCTCGACTAAACAGAGTAATTCATTTCTGCTAAGCCAAGATCATACAGTTTGTTATGCTGCTTCTTACCACCATTCCAGCACAAACCTGAACTCAGCTCCATCACCGTGATTTCTAGGGCAATGATGCAGGTTTGTACCAAAGGCTTCTGGCTGTGTGTACAGTCTAGATCTACATCATGAGCTTCAGTTCCCAGAAATTATCTCTATGACTTGATTAATCATTATTCTGTTGCAATTCTATTTTTTTTCTTCTGTAGCATAAAGGACTACAGATGTACAAGACCTTCCGTAGAAGATAAAGAAAGATTGACCCCCTCTTAAGAAAGTCTTCTTGTTCATGGGCTGTTCTAGAGCAGGAAGCTTCGTCTATACCGCAGATGCCGAATATAAGGCCAGTAACACAAAGCTGTTCTCCCAGGAATTCACCACACACAGGAGGGGCCACTGCAGAGCTCTAGCTCCCAAGACTTCTTGTCCTGTGAGAGGCACTGTATGGGGCATCAGTGGAAAAAAAGAGCACAAAAACACATACCTGCGTGTTCTGTAGTTGTTGCATGCAGTTGTTCCCTGCCTATACAAAGTTTGGGAAGTCTAATTAACTACTGCTTCAACAAGATTTATCTAGTAGACTCTTACTGCTGGTTCTTGAAGGCAACCTGGACTGAGCTAGTTGTGTGGTCGGGAACATAACTAGTGAGGTCCTTCTACAGGTCCCACACAGCAGGAGGCTGCCATGTGAGAACTAAAAATCCATCTCCTGACCTCCAGGCTTAGCTCAGGGTGGTTAGACAGGAACTTGAGAAAGAATTTCTTAACGGTGAGGGTGACAGAGCCCTGGAACAGGCTGCCCAGAGAGGTGGTGGAGTCTCGTTCTCTGGAGATCTTCAAAACCCGCCTGGACATCACCCTGTGCCCCATGCTCTAGGGGACCCTGCGTGTGCAGGGGAGTTGGACTAGATGACCTCTATAGGTCCCTTCCAACCTTAAGCATTCTGTGATTCTGTGACAACCAAATGAATCCACTAGCCAGTGAAGGGGAGGTCCTGTTCTCCCTCCCCCTCTACCTGCTTTTCCCCCTCCTTTCTTCTGCAACCTCAGGGTCCCATTCCTTTTTTCAGCCTTACTGGACTGAGCGGATCCCGTTCATTACCTCTCCCATTTGGTGCCAAGCTACACTGTCACTGAGCCACTAAGCTATATTCAGTGAATGACCACACGGGAGCATGAGGGGATGAAGTGGAATAGGGCATTCCTATTGCTGGCAAAGGTTAGCTATTAGGAGTTCACTATTAGGAGTTCTCATCTAAAATTACCTTCAGAGTCAGCACATTTGACCATGCTTGATCTCTATGCTCTGCTCAGGGAGCCAGCGTTGACTTGCATTTTAGCCTACCCTTGACTGGTGAAAAAAAAGTGATGCTGCTTCTCATCCTCTAGCCACTTACTCCCCACATCTGCATCGCACTTCCTGCGCTGCTGCATCGTCACGTAGCTGCGTAACTGTTAGGACTGAGAAAGTAACTCAGATTATTTTCAGCCAAATTATCTCTGCAGTTGTTGTGCATGTTTGCACAGGCAGGATTGTGCAAACACGTCACAGAGGAAACTGGGGTTTGTTTTTTCCTGGGGCAGTAGCAACTTAAACATATACATTAAAACTTGTGTCCCTTCCAAACGTTGTGTCATTTAGATCACACCGCTATGAACACACACAATCCACTCTGATGAAGCTGTAAGCTCAGAGAAAGGTCACTAAAAATTAAATATATGTACACACACATGCACATGGTCAAGTTATCATTTTTTGACAAGCACCATTAACCATACAGTGAACACAAGGGACCACAGGAGTCTGTACACGTAACTCAAAGATGATCTTGAGTTTCTTCAGCCAAGAAACTGCAAAAAAGATTTTTCAGTCTTCGTTCTTCTTGTAATGTTAACCACCAACCTCTTCCCCTTTCCTCCTCCTGAGCCCCACCCTTGTTTTTTCCTCTTTTTTCTCTTTTTTTTTTCTGGAGTCAGTGATTTATAAAGAGCTTTTTAGCAGAAGGTGGGGCACGGGGTATTTTTGCATTTCTCTTTCCTTTGCTAGAAATCCACAACTACTTCTGCCTATTCGGGGCTCATAAGGAAAGTAACAAGACCAGAACATCAGCTGTATGAGGCAGGCACCTGATAACTGAAAATATTGTTCCATTCAGACTACTAGAGGCTCTGCGTTTAACATTTCTGCCACCAAACTGAACTCAAAGCCACAGAAAACCACCAGTTCACTGGTTATGGCAAGTGTGCGGAGATGTCTTCGGCGGGATCCTGCAACGAACCACGACACCTGGGCCGTGGTCCCTATGACTTTTCCACGCGCAGGATCCCAGAG
>PTEX01000003.1:6680191-6695844 GCA_003342815.1 Eudromia elegans | reverse complement strand
GGGACGGGGGGACGGGGGGACGGGGGGACGAGGGGGCAGCCGACTCACCCAGCAGGAAATCCAGCAGCAGCAGCATCTCCCACCGCCCAGGCAAGGCCGGCAGCCGCATCGCTGCTCCACGCGGAGCAACTCTCCAAGGCGAAATGATTAACAAAAAGCGGCCCGGGAACCGCCCGCCCCGCGCCTCATCCGCCTGCGCCCTCCTCTCTGCCCTCCTCGGCCCATCCTCCTCCTCCTGTTCCTCCTCCTGTTCCTCCTGCTGTTCCTCCCGCTCACGGCCGGCAGAGCGCCTGGCGCCGCAGTGCAAGCGCTGCCCTTCGACTAGCGGCGTCTGCACTCAGTCGCCGCCCCCACAAACCTGGATTTAAGGCTTTCGAAAGCGGAATACAAGTCACAAAAGGAATTTCGGTAGCTAATATGCAGCTCCCAGCCCCAGAGGGGGACTCTGATCCCTCACACAGGTCGTGCAACGCCAGCTTTCCCCGCAGGGGACACCTGGCAGTGCCTCCTCCTGAGGACTGGGCATTTGACCATCCATCGCCTCCGAGCCGTGCTCACCGTGCTGCCACGGGCAGCATCGCCACGTGGAAGCGCCCCGGGCTGGGATCGGGCGGGGTAACCGTTCTGCCAGAGCTATGAGGGAAAAGAGTAAGAAAGAAAGAAAACAAGCTGAACTTGGAGGAGTTTCTTCAACCTCCCCTGCTCGAAACCCCATTCACGTTACTAAAACAACCTGAATTAACACTCCCTTGAGCATTTTGAAAGCAAATAGTCTTTCAATACTACAGAGCAGAAAGAAAGGGAAAACACCACAACGCTTGGGGAACCTGAATGAGCAGAGCAGAAAAAGCCAGCTGTCAGTAGGGCCAACTGCACATCTTTTATCCTCAAGGCACGCTCAGTTTCCAGGAGCTCTTCTGTCTGTTCCAGGTGAGACCAGCACAGTGTGAGTGATGGATAGGGAGGCTCTCGGGGCAGCTTCACCCCTCGGCTAACTTTCCCAGGGTGCTCAGTTCGAACGCACACTGCTGAGCATCTGCGTCAGTCCATATACCTCCCCACACGGCAGCTCCGCTCCTCACGCAGCAGTGCCTGCACTAGTTCATAAAGGAAAAAGGAGACAAACACAGGAATCTCCAAGCAGATGGCTTTCCAAATTCAAAGATGCTCCATCACTGAGTCTTTTTTTTTTTTTTTCCCCTCCTAGGAACTGCTGAAAGCTCATTTAATTCATCCCTAAAGGCTGTAGCATGAATGTGAATAACACTGTACTTTGGGCTGAACTATGGCATCTCAATCAGTTTCTGAAAAAAGAAAATACTGCACAGTTCTTCATGGCATTGCTGTAACAACAGGCTTACTTCTGTGGCTCATAACCGGCGTGCAAATAGCATCTGACCCACCCCTTCCTTTGATAGAAACCAGCCTTTTTAAGTGACAGAAATCTCAGTGATAGAAGCCACAGATGACTTTCTGCCATTCAGTTCTCTTTCCCTGTTCTCAGTCTCTGATAGCTGTCAAAAGGAAGTCTCATTCACTGAGGAGGTCCCAAGTCTCAGTGTTTACACAGGAAAAATATGTACGGCCGTCTCCCTACAGTATAATAGTTGCAGGAGCAACTGTTCTGAGCTTTTGACCAGTCCTTTTGCCAAGTAAAAGATTTTCCCAAGATGTCAGAAGTTTGAGGTTGGACCTCATTGCCTGGGAAAATGTCAAGATCCTACCTTAGATACTAGCGGTTCCCTGTAGGCTGTGAGGTGTGGGCTAGCCGAAGGAAGTCTGAAGCGCAGACAAAGAGGGTCACTTAGAGTATTTTAGGTTGAAAGGGGCCACCGGAGATCACACGCACAAGGCAGGTTCAGGTGGTTCCTACTGCAGCTGCTCCTCCTTGTAGAGAACAACTAAGGCCCTGTAGGTGGCAAAAATGAAAGGCAAACTTGAGCGTGGTGGCATGGTAAGGACCCTCAGCAAGGCTCCTCTCCTCTTGGGACAACAGGAATGTTGGTCAAAGCTGTGCTTTCC
This sequence comes from Eudromia elegans, assembly GCA_003342815.1. NCBI lineage: Eukaryota > Metazoa > Chordata > Aves > Tinamiformes > Tinamidae > Eudromia > Eudromia elegans. Next base: position 6,693,822 of record PTEX01000003.1, on the reverse strand, counting down.
TTTTTTTTCCCCATAGTTACGCGTTAGTACTTGGTGAGGAGTGCTTAAAATGTTCAGTAAATATCCACGGCAAAAGCTCGTCTTCCTCCTTTTCTGACAGTGCTGAATCTGACTGGATGATGCATTTCCTCTCTCTTTGGCCACGCTGATCTTTAATGTTTTATTTCCTACTGCCTGTTAAGTAGGACAGTCTTCTGCAAGTCAGGAGCTTGAGTCACTTTCTGCTGAGGCGAGACTCAAATCCACATCCTCTGCCCATCCTGGCGACAACACGTAGGAAACCCAAGTTTAACTCTAAGCTGGGGGTCCTGCTGCAAGGGCAAAAGAGAGAAAATATGGAAGCGGGGATACGAAACATTGCAGTGGCGGGGTGGGTTTAGGCCTTAACATGCAGCGAGCTAAGCTATGTATGTATTTCATATTGTCCCTAAAGTACAAAGGCAACAGGGGTTTAAAATAGCCGTCATTTGCCTAAATCACGTTTGGATTTGCCTCAACACGCCCGGCTACCCAGCTGCATTGCTTCCGTAACCAATTAATAACTTTCACATCGTCGGGAAATTCCCCATGGCCAGAGCTCCACTTGACTGCCAGACATATTGCAAGGCTTATATGTCTCATTCAAGGTGTGCCTGTGTGGGAAATGGCACTTTTCAGCTGAATTAGTCCTGATTTTTGCTTGAATGTGCAGACAGGACAATTTTCAAAATTTGGTTTTGGAAAAGGGTTTGTTCATAAATTGTTTCCTTGCTCTACTTCTCTTCCTCTGACACATTCTCTAGAGAATCGCACTGGGCTTTGTGATAATACACTGCAAGAAAATGTTTTTATAGTTTAAAAGCCACTATTTCTGTTATAAACACTCCCACGGGGCAGTAAAATTAGTGATACCGGCACATTTTCTGAAGCAACCTAGCTGTAGGTACTGAGTAGTTATATTTGTAAACAAAAAAAGAAACACCTTCATAATGAAATAGTTTTACTGGCAAAAGTATTTTAAGCACAGAGGAACTGAATGGCTTTCTGTGACTGCATGAGGGACAAAGACAACATGCTGACACAATCAGAAATTTCCTGGAATTACTAAATCTGAGGTTACAGAACCAAAAAAAACCGCTAAGAAACGTACTTTTCGCTTTTGTGAAGAGGAATCTCTTTTTAGTATAGCAGGGTGTCATTCAGCAACTTTGAAAGTGCACGAAACACATACCCAGGACAAAACTAAATCCTGGGCTGCAGGTTAGTCAAACGGTAAAGCTGTAATCCCTACGGCTACCTTTTAGGTACGGCATTTCCAAAGCTCCGTAGAACTCGGCAGTGACATTTGCATCCTATTACAAAGAAAAAGGTCTTATTTTCCCGATTTTAAGTTTACAATTTGAAAGACGCGTTTGCTGGTTTTTGTTTAGGAGATCCTCTTTGCTTTACTTTAAGGAATAGCCCATTTGCCATTTCACAAGTGTGCTGATGCTCCGGAGGCCAAACTCCCTTTCGTGGAAATGCTGCTGTTTATGGGTATGATTTCACAAGTTTATTTACCTGCTTCTTCATTATGAAGTCATCTGACTCATAATGTTACATTTGTGAGTATAAAGAATGGACCATTTACAGTCATTTGAACCATTTACAGAACCCATTTCTCTGTCTGAATCCTGCACAATCATGAAACCAAGTATTTCTGGATTAAAATGTACATGTATATGTGTCTCTGGGAGGGCAAGGCTTCAGGAGCCCTCCAGGCCAGGCAGCTGCTGCTGCCTAACTTCCCTGGGAGCACAAGAGGAATTTCTCTGAGGATGGAGCAGCCTTGGAAGCAAAGGTCTTCTGCTGATGCCAGCTTCCCTTGCTCACTGCCGTTGGCCCAAGCAAACTGGGGCAAGTAAATGACTGCATTCTCCAATATTTGTAAAGGAAAATAGTATTTGGTGCTTTTGGAAAGGCCTTTACTCACCTCTCTGATCCAGCTGAGCCCTTTTCTCCGGGTGTTGCTCAAATAAGCAGCTATACATTACTGTCTGAACAGGCATGTCCCTCGCACAACTTCTTGCCATTTAACACAAGCCAGGGGAAAGCTGCCTTGTTCTTCCATGAGGAACACCAACATGCACCCGGGAGACTCAGGAAACAGATGTGCCCTTATCTCAAAAGCTAATGCGGCCAGGGAGGAGGTACTGCTGTCCCTTCAACCTAGTGTGACAGGCAGACTCCTGCTCGCACACACACCCGAGTGTGCTCGGGCACTTCAGCTTCCTGATCCGGCTATAGCCAAGCGCTGACGTCTGCTCCAAGCAACAGCATGCATTCTGAACACGGCACAGCGGATTGACCACTGTGGGCCTTTTCGCTTGTCTTCCCTCTCATTCTTCAGAAGCAATCTGTCACTGTCTTCATTTGGCAGTCACTGGAACCGGGTCAAAAATAGAAACACAGGAAAGAGACAACAATGCAAAAAGACAATACACAGGTTCCAGATCCAAGACCTATCCGTTCCCTGCTACAAATCTTCCGGGCATGGACATATTTGTGAAGCCTCATAACTAAGCAGTAAACCCGCCCAGAATTTAGTAGACACAACTAGGCAACAGGGCAACCCTGCCGGTTGCTGCAAGTGGATTCACTAGCCCATTTCTGAGCTGATAAATGCCTCAGGAAAGAGCGTGGGGAGGAAAAGGGACGTCACCATCTTTTTTAACTGAGATGTCAGCGAAGCCCCGTGCTGAAAGAGACTTTGGTCAATCGAGAGAGGTGATTGCCCCTACTCTATTTTTTCCCAAAACAGCACAAGTTGATCATTAACAGCCAAGCTACTGAAGCCACAGTCCTGCCACAGGTTTTTTTTCCCTGCATAGTCCTTGTACTTTCACACTGTGCCCAACAGGAACATGGTTGAGGATCTGAAGAGGAAGCCTTTAATTGTTCTTGCTGTCATCTTGCTGCTCAGCCCGACACAGGCAGGTAAGAAAGACGTGATTACTTGTCAAGTGATTGAAGGTTTTACATAGAAGGCTCTAAATTCAATTCTCCCTAAACAACCTGTGTTCCAACAGGTCCCTGCTATACAATCTTGTTAGAGGCCAGGAGACAGGGCAGTGCAGGAACAGCTCGCTCTTATTCTCTGCGTTGACTCCTCAGTGATTTTGTTCCGCTGACTTGCTTAAAAAAAAAAAAAAAAATCAAGATTGTCCTAAAGAGTGAGGAAGTGGGGAAAGAACTGCTTGGTCTCTGGTGTCAGCATTGTCTGCCTTGAATACTGAGGAAATCTAATCTTCATTAGCCAAAAAGAAATAGAGTGAGGTCTTACGTCCATTTCTTTCTTTAATTATGTCCTCAATGAAAACTGTGTTTCTGATGATCACTACGGCTCTACACCACCTACAGCTTCACAGCAGTGCACCTCTACTGACTTTCATGTACAATATCCATGATTCACAATCCCTTTACGCCACTTCTGGCAGGTAACCTGCTCTCACTGAGCATGCCCTTTCTAGCTAAGCTGACTTATGAGCTATATTTTCCTGAACTGAACCCGGAGACCATCTCTTTCTTCTTCCCCTTCAGTTCTCCAGAAGACCAAAATAGACATCAGTAAGGGATCGTCACATCCAATAGAGAAGATTTGAGAGTGAAATCTCTCTAATCTTACTTCTTCGTGCTGACCCTTGTGCCAGGTTCTGCCTAGGTGCTGTAAAGTACCTTTTGTGGGAATAGTCACCAATTAGAAAGCTCTTTGCTTGATTTTTTTATTTTATTGAATATGCAGATTCAAGACAGCTTCGCTTCCTCTAATCCAGAAAAGGGAAGGGAAATATATTGTCATTTCAGCTGAATGCGTCCATGCCACCCTTTACAGCAGTAGTTCTTAGGCCAGATAACGGGATCATTTAGTCAAGCTAGTCAACTAATTAACATCTTGCTCCTCGTAGACCAAAAAATGTCTAATAAATTTCACCATTAGCCTATCAGTAAATCCAACATTTTGCCCCCAACAGGCCTTCTAAAATGGCAGCCAGTCCTACTCTAAAGTGATCTGAGGTGGATATGAGGAGAATCCAGCTCTTCTGTGGGCAACCTGTTCTACTCACTCGCTGTACATACTGCTTCTTTGCTTGAATTCTAGTCTAAATTTGTCCAGTTTTATACTGGTTGTAGGTTTGCATCCTTGTGGCAAAGAGAGCCAATAGTACCAGGCTGCATTAAGAAGAGTGTTGCTGCAAGTGAAGGGACGAGATCCTTCCCCTTTACTCAGCTCAGTGGAGCCCTGTGTCCACGATTCCCCCATACAAGAGGCAACGGGCACAAATTAAAACAAAGGAAATTTCATTCAAACAAGAGAAAATATTTCTTTTTTGTGTGAGAGTAGTTGGCCATGACAGAATGATATCTCCATTCTTGGAGATATTCAAACCAACTGCATGGGATCCAGGGCAACCTACTGTAGCTGACCCTGCTAGAGCATGGGAATTGAATCGCATGATGTCCAGAGGGGCCATTTCCAATCCCATTCCATGATTCTGGGAGGGCTGGTTAGATGAAAACACCTTGCAGTAGCTATCTTTTTCTTCCCGTAAAATATTTTCATACTGTAAACTGATTGTCATTGAATCATTCTATCAGTGACATTCGGGGACGTTGGACTAGATGATCTCTAGAGGTCCCGTCCAACCCTAAGATTCTGTGATTCTGTGACATTCCCATCTTTATTCCTGAATACACAAATGTCAGTTAGACTTGTACCTTCCATTTAGCCTCACAGAATGCAAACAGAAATATGCTCAATCAATGGTGACTACTTATTAGCCAAGTTTGGAGAATAATAGTCAGCTCTTAATGTACTTAATTACTGTTCCACACGGTTGACGTGGGGAAAAAAATCATATTGTCATTCACTTTGCAGTAAAACAACTTCCAGACTCAAGGCTGTCATCATACATACACTTACCATCCCCAGCCTGAGTTGGAACTTCCTCAAAGGACATAAACAACTTTACTGGACAAGACATGTTTTCCAGAATCAGTTGATACTATATTCCTTTACTCTTTATTAATAGAACTCAAATTGCTGCCTTCATCTTCCTAGGGAATTAAAATGGACTTTTTGTTTTTTCTCCCCATTGCACAGACAAGCTGGTTATGCTTCTCTCATTGCAGGGAATACAGGCAAAGCCTCAGGTCACCTCTGCACTGACTTCCAGAGAGCAAATTTCCTGCGGGGCAGTAAACTTAAGGTCCAGTTTCTTCTATTCTCGTCCTCCAGACCCAGCTGTGGGGAGTTGATTTTTGCTGACGATGGCCTTAGAAACTCCAGTTTCAATAGCAGCCTGGAAACAAAGATCATAATCCATGGCTTCAGGTGAGAGAAAGACGAGCATTGTGGCTAAATTTACACTACCTCTAATTTGAACACCGCTGGGAGGTCTCCCAGGCACGGAGTGGGGCTGGCATGGAAAATCCCTGCCCACATGACCCTTTTAGTTTCCCTAACAGAGTGGCTGTGGGCAAAGTGCCTGCTAAGAACAACGTCTGGAGTGCACCAGCCCCTGAACTGTTTGGCCCTTGAACCATATCAGGGAGTTTTCTGGGAGAGTTCTCATGGGTGAGGACCAGAAGCATGGAAAACCCTTCTAACTATTCTTATTCCAACAAAATTGCGCTTATGGACAGCGTCCCACCGTTTGTGATCAACTGTGTGTCTGGCGTGCATTTTTCATTTTGTGAGTCTAAAACAAAGTGTAGAAAATTACTTATTCTTTCTTCCTTTTAAATTCTTCTCTCTCTTCATCTTTTTTAAAAATTTATTTATTTAATAAGTCTTTTCTTCAAAATACTGTTATCCTTCAATCGATTCCTTGTTATTCAGGTGCTGACTCATCAGTACCTCACATTAGTCAGCCATTATTTAAATCTATCGAGCTTATTTTACCGTGCCATTTTCCAGCCAGCTTGCCAACATACAACATTACTTGTTCTGATGTGCAGAACAGAAAGTGCACAGAAACCCAGAACGAAACCATCCAAAGTGTTACAGGAGCTTTTCAGAACGGAGCTCTTCCCCTCATTTCTCATAGCAACACCTCCCCTTTCCCCCTCAGCATACACACACGAGCCATGTGATGCTAAGGTAAACAGGCAGGGTACAGCCTCCTCAATCTTCCTGATATTCTATATATGCATAGGTATATCTTTTTGTCTCATAAGAGGAGGAAACGCAGCAGTGAGAGATTCGGTAATTTGACCAAGGACTTCCTGACAGTTGATCGCAAAAGAGGGCTCAGGTGTTTCTGGTCAGTTCTCTTTCCCCAAACCAGCCCCAAAACGATAAGCCAGTGGTAGTTTATTGAAGCACAACAGAAAGACCAAGATTTCAGCCCGAAACCTGCAAACATGAGTCTCACTCATTAAAATATCTCGCTCCTTTCTGAATTAGCTCGGGCTGGAGAGCGTTCGTTATTAGACCATAGCAAAGAAATGCCAGGTGTGGCTGTCTTGCAACGGCAAAACACTTTCTCGAGCAATCTGGAAACCCCCTTTCAGGCACATGAAACTCCAGCACCACTGAAGAGCACACTGGAAGATGCCTCACAAACTTGTTTCTGATGACCTGGCAGGGCTTTGGGTACCAAACCGTCCTGGATTGAAGGGCTCGTCCGTGCCATACTACACTCAAGCCAGGCAAATGTGATTGCAGTGGACTGGGTTTACGGGTCTACAGGAACCTACCCGTCTGCAGTGGAAAATGTCACACAGCTGGCCCTCTCCATCTCACACTTCATCAGCAAGCTGCTGGTAAGCTGCTCTGCATTTCCAAGGGTGGAGGAACATGGCCAGAACTCATCCTGCAGGAAAACCATCTCAGAAAGTTGCTCCCAGCCTGCCGTTCCCAGGAGCTGCTCAAGCAGACTCTTTATTCCAGACCTAAAGATTTTTTTCTCATCTTTCTCAGCCAGGTGTGAGTGTGCCACTGCTTTTCTTCTTGAGTTTTGACTCTCTGACAGCATTTCAGTTGTCAGCTGCCCCTCCAAGACCAGGACAAACCTGAAGGATACCTTGGGTCTGTGCTTAACTGGACAGATCTTCTTCCAACATATTTTGTCCAGAGAGCTGGAGGGGGGCGGATTTGAGGCTATTTATATTTTTGGAGCTTCAGATACACACTCTAGTAACAGCAAAACAGTATATGTGTCCCAGCTTGTTCATGTAAAGCACAGCTGAACAACACTTAGGCAATGAGGATGACGTATCTTTACATTTACCAGACATGCATAAAATCTCCACGTGGCATTTTCACTGCAGACCAAGGCTTCACAGTTCCTGGGTATTCACAACACTGTGTGACAGCTCACCTTTCTATGCAGATCTATGGCAACTCTGGGAGCAGCTGTGTCTGACCTAGTTAGGGTTAGTTTTGCATCTGTGGATCCCAAAAAAAGGTTCTGAAAAGCAGTAATGGGAATATCCATAATTTCCAAATCACCTTGATTCTCTGCTATATACACCAAGAGCAATGCTTAAAAGAGTTATGGAGCTGCTGGGTAAACTGGGACTAACTATAACAGTCTGCTACAGAAACACTAAATCGTGTTATCCTCAATCTGCAGGCCCTGGGAGTCTCAGGGACATCCATCCACATTATTGGGGTGAGCCTCGGTGCACATGTCGGGGGCCTGGTGGGGCACTTCCATGGTGGTCAGCTGGGACGGATTACAGGTATTGTAAAACTGGGTCTTGGGTCCTCACCTACTGTTTAAGGGAGAGATGGAAAGATCAGGGATGGGATATCTCCACAGTCATCCCATAACTGCATAAGGCCTCATGAGGTGCAAGTTTATGGGCTGCATCTTAGCTTCAGGAGAGCCGGGCAATGTCTTTACAGCTGCCGTTAGTCCCCCAGCCGCTGTCAAAATAATGTAGGTATTTGCAAACGGGTCCTTCTGCCTCTGCTCCACCCTTTAAGTGCTGCCGGCTTAGAGGAGTACTAGGCTGCAGTGCTCAGCTAGCCCTGGAGACTAATGAAACCCCTCAGCACCCACAGGCCTTGCTTCTACCGTTTAGCACACATGACCTCTGTGGTTCCTAAACCAAAAGCTGACAGTGTAGGTTGTTGTGGGAGAGTGGCAAGAGAAGGCTGCTCCCCAAGGAAAGGTGAGCTGGAAAGCAGAGGTGACAGCAAGGCAGGCACGGTTAGTGGCTCCACGGACAGGGGACATGGTGCTACAGTGCCTGGGCAGGAAGAGCAGAGCAGGTTCTGGTGACTGAAACCAGGGTCAGCCACAATGCTGTGATCACCAGGCCAGTCTGGAGTGATAAGGCCAGTCCGAATTCAAGCAGGAGGTAAGTCAGGAAGCCAAGCGCAGGATCAGGAAGGCACAGGTTTGGGCATGGCATCCTTCCAACACAGCTCAGGTAAGGGCCAGGGCCATAGCAGAGCCAATGTGTGTGTTTGCAGTGGGAGGACAGCAAGGCAACAAGGCAATTTTCATAGCCAGCTGATCCAAGACCATCTGGCTGTGCCATATTGGAGCTGACCGTGATCACAGACAGCCTCGCACTCCGGGTGTGAGGAAGAGGCTGCAGTTGGGTGATTATGGAGGAAGATGGTTACAGGTTGATCACAGCATTTAGAGCTTCTGAGTGCTCTCAGAGCCCTGCCAGCCTTTGGGCCTGAGGCATGTAAAGACACATGTGGGAAGGTGGGAACGGACCTTGGGAGGTCTCTAGACCAAGCCCTCACTCAAAGCAGGGCTGACTTCTAAGTCAGAATAAGGTTGCTGGGGACCTTGTCAAGTCTCCGGAATCTCCAGGAGTGGAGATGCGTTTGAATGGATAGTAAAATACCACAAAGAAGAGAGACAGAAAGGCACTAAAAGACTGAACAAAGTTCCCAGAGCTGCATCACAGAGATACCCTTGGTAAGGGTCTCGGAGCACACTCAGCAGGGTAGAACGCAGAAACGCTGCTTGGCCTTCACACATCACAGCTGCCCACACTGTGTGAAACAGGCATTCCTTACCGGGAGACGAGTTTCATGACGGGCTTCCCTTTAAGCCGGGAATGAAAGTATTAATAGGAGAGGCTTTGGACAATCACACTTCTGCAGCAGCCTTTTGTGATCAGCAATATCTTCAGATCAGCTGAAGAGACTCTTCCAGGGGAAAACATGGCAATCAACCTGAAAGTCAGAGACTCTTTCTTTTTATGTTTTTTATAGGTAATAAAAAAATCTGTAGGTTCATTTATTCCCTTCATTTTCAGCTCGGCCACATGGCAATAATCATCTGTATGAATTCAAATGTACACTGAACCTTGCAGGGTGCAGTTCAGACTTAGGAGCTTAAGACAAGTGGATTCAGACCCAGGATGTCTGTCTGATCTCATCCCCTGCCCCACTGCCATTCATAGAGCACATGTAGAGCAATGTAATCCCAGAGCTGTAGCTTCTTTAAATATTTTCAGTCACCTAAAAGGAGCTGTGGAACAAAAACAAAACAAAACAAAAAAAGAATGAATGTCTTGGAGCTCAGAATAGAAATATTTTTATGAGGTGAGCTTCTCTAACTCAAGCTTGTTTCTGTAGATATCTCCTTTTGCAGGAAGGTGAATGGTAGAGGAATTGGAATGGACGGCCCATACATAAAATTAATGGAGAGCAATTTGTTCCAGTTCTTGCAGAGGAAATGACAAACCTTGAGGGAGTTCAGCTGCATAAAGAGTTAAGGCCTCAGCTTTCTAAGCTGGCGTGGATGTAGATCTCAATAGAGTTCGTGCAACTTGTGCTTGGGGGAGGCAGGGATAGAAAAGTGCTGGACTTGGAGCTAGCACTAGCAGTGCTACAACTAACTAACTGCTGCTAGTCTTAAATACCATCCTCAGGAATAGCTTCTAGCTATGCTGAAGAGCCTGTCAATCTCTTAAAACATTTAGCTAACACTTGATCTGCAGAAGCAGGCAGGGCACTTCCTGGGGCTTTGTGTGTGTGAAGATGAAAAAAAAAAAAGAGTGGAAGAAAGAAAAAAAGAAGCAAATTCTTCTTCTTGCTAGCCTTTAGTTTGAGGGAATTGGAAATACTCCTCCTGCCTCCTTCGCAGGTGAGTGTGTATTTTGTTGATATACCTTCTCCGTACAGAACTAATGAGACAGAGTCCAAGCTAGCAAATCTGGACAGCTTTGAGGCTAAGTGGTATGTAGGTGTAGATGAGAGCTGCTTCGTAAACTGTTGTTCTTGACTGGGGAGTGAAAATGCCTTGTGAGATTGCCTGGGCAAGGTTAAGCCTCAGCTAGAATAAGAAACTAATCTTTAACTTGTTCCTGGGTACCACCAAGGAGAATTTTCTTCATGCCTTTCATCCCCAGATTTTGCTCTAGGAGCAATTTTGAGGCAAAAATGCAGATGGTTGCTTGACAAATAGATTGCATTTGGGAGGTGAGGCCTCAGAAGCCCCTTTGTTTTAAGGATGCTTGATAGGTATCAAACCTTTTTATATTTAGTTTGCTTAATGCTTGGATGCCATCTACCTTACCTTACTCATAGACTTCAGTGACGTTTCTCAGACTCTACAGTTAATGCACGTGACGGTACAAATAGGGAAGGTTTTACAAGTGGTTCTCTTTCATTGCAAGTCCAAAGGACACTCTCCACCCACTTATGTCAGATCTACTTTTAACTTGATCATTGCAAATTTGAGGTTTACATAGGCTGTTTGATAAAGAACTGCTTCATAGGGATGGGTGTCTAGGAGTAGTAGAGGCCAAGGTAAGGAAGCTGTAGTGGAACTTAGTGAGGACAGAGAACATTCTGGAGCATAATCAGTCTAACAGGGATTGGGAATAACTAGGAATAACTTATCACTTCTGCCTAGTAACTTTTTAAATGTTTGGATAAAATAATCAGTCCAGAAAGAAGAAAGAAAAGATCTGAGGAGCATTGGCTGAGATGGTGGTTTGATTTTTTCACAGGCCTGGATCCTGCAGGCCCTGGGTACACCAAAGCCAGCCCTGAGGAACGCTTGGATCCTGGCGATGCCCTCTTTGTGGAAGCCATTCATACCGATGCTGACAGTAGGCTGCTTTCTATCCTCCCCAGACTGTGTTCCCGTTCCTTCTGCCATCATTTCTGCTAAGGACTGTGTCAGTCACTGTCCCCTTTAGACCAAGTGACCACGAGTTCGGGTCAATTTTGAAGATGGTTCGTTATTAGATAGGCTTTTAATTAAAGAGATAAAATCAGGATGACTATATGTATATATATACACCAGAGCGCTTCACTACAAATAGAAACTTCTCTGCTGCAGACACAGGGCAATCCCACAGCACATATTTCTTCCTCATTCCTGCAACACTGGAGGCGTTTCTGCTAGTTCTGCTTGTGTGGCTCCTGTGTGCCTAGAAGGAATTTATATGCCCATTCTCTCTTTGTTTTTTCCTACCTGCTGTCAGAGAGGTGCTATAGGGAATGCCCATGGAAAGAATCACGGTGTCAGACCTACAGGTTGTGAAAGAACAGAGTAACTTTTCTGAAGCACCCAGGGCTGGTCAGTATACATAGAGCGTGCTTGAAGAATAGCCTTTCACACTTTCACCTGCAGAGCACAACACTCTCTACCAACATAACTCAGCCATACCTCATAATCCCCCGTTAGGGTTGTATAGAATCCTAGAGGCATTAAGGTTGGAGAAGACCTTCAAGGTCATTGAGTCCAACCGTAAACCCATCACCACCGGGCCTGCTAAACCATGTCCCTAAGAGCCTCATCTACATGTTTCTTGGACTCTGCCAGGGACAGGAACTCCACCACTTCCCTGGGCAGCCTGTTCTAATCTTGCCTACTCTTTTCCATTGTCAGATGTGTTTGTATTTTACAGAATCAGGAAAATGAGCCACAAACATGGTGATTTAGTCAAAGTTACCAGTCATTTTGATGGCAGGGCCAGCAGCAGAAGACGTGTTGGCACTTTCTGCTCCATGCAGCAGAGCCTGGAGATGGCCCTATGTCTACAATGTGGGCATGTAGGAAAGAAAGGGAAATCTGTTCTTGCTGTATGAAAAAAAAAAAAGAACAGGTAATGGGAGGTTGGCTGGATCCAATATTAGCCCAGCTAATATTTAACCTGATTACTAGGGCATGTGAAAACATGTAAAGTATAGCCTGAGACAACAGAAGGGACAGGAATAAGAATAAAGCAGAATTTCACCTCCTTTTAGATTTCGGGATTCGGATACCTGTAGGCCACATCGATTATTTCGTCAATGGAGGCAAAGATCAGCCAGGATGTCCCCGATTCATCTCTGCAGGTGAGAACACTCTGTTGGGAAATGAAGGGCTTTCATGGACACTTAGCAGCCTGTGAAAATGCTGTTCCCACCGCTAGCTCCCACTGCAGCCAGGGCAGGCACCAAACAGGGTAACACACTTGTAAAGACACATGGCAACAGAGCTTCTTGGCTCCTCTCGCCTTGCAGGAGTACAACAAGCAGCTGAACAGAAAGAACACACAAGTCAGGTCTCTCAGCAGTACTGCTGGCAATGGATGTGATTTTGGTGATATGCCTGTACGAGCCAAAACCTAGCATCTGTAGACTTACAACAACAAGGAAACATTTGTGTTGGAAAGGCTGTCCCGTGCTACCAGCAAGAGCTCATTTTTGTTTTCATGCTGCAGGCTGTTTCTATATTTATACAGTTATTGCCTTTTCCTTCTAGAGGACAGGAATTTACACAGTAAATAATGTGGATGAATACTCAAACACCTTCTGGATGATCAATCCCCACTGAGGGTGGGAGGGGATGCCCAGGTCAGACTGCATCCCACAGCAGGGTCACACTGCAAGCGAGACTTGGGGATATCACCTGCCATAGGGATGGCACGCTGACAGGGGCAAGGCAGCCCTGTGCCTCCCCTGCTCTGCATCACTGTGCTGATGTGGGAGGTGCCCTTGCAACTCCGGCACGACTTCCCTTGGAGAAGTATGCAAGCTTTTAGTCACAGAGGTACTCTGCAGAAACATTACTTGGTGAGAAAGTTGCTGCAGAAGCGGCAGCAGTGTTCCTCGACCATACGTTTGTTGAGAGACATACAGAAAGACTAAAAGCAGCCTGCTCATGACTGCTTTTCCCTGGCTGTATTTATATTGCAGGCTACAAGTATCTGATCTGTGATCACATGAGGGCAGTACATCTCTACGTGAGTGCCTTGAAACATTCCTGTCCTATTGTGGCATTCCCTTGCACAAGTCATCAAGATTTTTTAAATGGACAGTGCCTGGATTGTGTGGACCCCTTCCTGGTCTCCTGTCCTCGAATAGGTATGGTACCACATAACACCTTCATGGGGCAGGGGACAATCCCTTCCTGAGACGGTCTCGGTGCAGAGCTGCAGAGCATAGCAGGTGCAGGTTTCTTGTAGCAGTTTGGTTAGCATTTCTCTGAGGATGACAAGAAACTGTTCTGTTTCCAGGCTTCCAAGGAAACCCTAAAAGTTTATATATTCCTTAGGATAGAACACTAATGCTTCGCACATTTCTGGTCTTTAAGTGTTTCATAGGATCCCAAAATGAGTTGAAAGAGTTCCCAGAATCCCCAGCCTGACAGGGAGGTGATTAGGAAAAAAAAAAAAAAAAAAAAAAAAAAAAAAAAAAA
>PTEX01000003.1:6650569-6680151 GCA_003342815.1 Eudromia elegans | reverse complement strand
AAAAAAAAAAAACCAAAAAAAAACCACACTTGTCTTGTTTAGAGAATTAACTGAAATTTTTAGCCCATGCCTTAATTCCCATTCTTCTGCAAACCACTCACTGTTGTTATGTCAATTCCTTTTCACAAAGCACCTGCCATGACACCCCAAGGATGGCTGTCCCAGAAGCCTGGAAGTGCCCTCTTGTGCTGCCATTTAGAAGTTGTCACCAGAGGAGTATAAGGAGTGGACGATTATATTTCTGGTCCAGGTCATTCATGTTTGTCCTCTCACCTGTACTGGCTTTTTATTTCCTCCTGCAGGTCTGCAGGAGCAGGCAGGGGTTAACATGAGGAAGCTGCCCCAGGAAGTGAAAGTTTATTTAATGACCGGTCCCTCAGCCCCATTCTGTGGTAAGTACCAAAGAGAGGCCATAGCAAGGCCGGAGGCCTTGGGCTGGTCCCTTCTGCAGTATTTGCTCTCACTTCTGTGTCCTTTGCCTTTTGCCTAGTTCATCACAGCCTGGTTGAATTCCACTTGCAGAAGAGAAGAAATACAGTCACAAACCTTGAGATCACTTTCTGCAGCAACGGCACAAAGGACACTGCAAAGATCACTATGTGAGTGCGCATTTCTGGCCTGGTTTTCTAGCTCCACATGCGAGGAGGTTTATCCCAGTCCAGGCAACATACTGCCTACTGCCCTTAATGTAATCACCGTGTGCCAAATTATATTTTTTTTTCTCAAGTTACTTCACATTTACCTTATATGCCCTCACAATCAGGCACGTGCTACCATGACTCAGTATTCTTGGCTAGGGCCATCTGTGCACAGAACAGTGGGTGTACTCTGCGATACCCAAATTTGCACAGTATTTTGTTGTGGCTAAAATGGCTCCTTTCTGCACCAAAATCCAGTGCCAATGCAAATCACAGTCTCTGTCAGAAAGTTATTAATCCTGCTCAGCCAAATTGGGATGGCTACAGCAAGCTGCCATCCACTAGAGATTTCAGATGCACAGACTTGGTGATTCAGACGTTTTCTCTCCATGCTCATAAGGGCAGCAGCTGCAAAGTCAGGAGTATGCCACGGAATCACCCAACAGTTGAGGTTAAGAGGGACCTCTGGAGGTCTTCTAGACCGAAACCTCTGCTCAAGCAGGGTAATGTAGAGCGTCTTGCTGCCTCTGCAGTAACTTAGCAAACTCCTAGGCTCCCATTGTAGGCAAAAAAAAGCCTGTGGGTAGGGGAGCTACACCACTTATGTGGAGTGTCAGATCTCTTTTGAACTGACCACTCACTTCCAAACAATATGCGAACTATAAGACCAGACCCAGGCTGCGGTTCCCTTCCACACTTGCGTAACTGGGGATCTTCCTACCACAGAGGAGTTCCCCCGAAGACTTCCTCCTTCGCCTGCCTGGCCACTGCTGCAGCTCAGGAGCCATGGAGCAGACTTGCAGCTAGTGCACACTGCTGACAGCTTCGGAAAAGCTGGGGGACTGTCTGCTGAGGACTCCGGTCAGCTCTCACTAGACCCCTGGGGCTCCGGCACTGGCTCCCACTCAGCCCTTCCTGCTAGGGCAAGAGATTGTGGCGTGAAACTTGGAGCTGCATTCACTTAGTCCTTGCCACTAGGAGGCAAGGCGAGGTGAGATATGGAGAAGAGGAAACCTGCTCCAGGCTGCTCTCCCACCATTGCTTTGCCATGGGTTTCCAGCCTACCATTGCAACTTGGAGTTTAAGCTCCAGCCTGATGGAGCTAAGTTTAACCCCTGGCAAAGGCATGTCCAGCAGCTCTGGTAACGTGGAGGCCAAATACACCTCTCTGAAGATGCGGGAGGGAGGAAACAGCATCACGCAGCACATGTGCTCAGCTGCAGCCCTTCCCTTTGCCCTTTTCAGACACCATGTGCTCGAGGTGTCCAGCAGGAGGCATGTGAGCCCTGGAGAGGAGCCTGCCCTGGGGAAGTGTGCACCCCGGCAGTGCCAAGCTTTACCCTAGCAGCGAGGTCTAATGTGACAGCAGGGTTAGAGGAGGGTAACCTGGCCAGCAGACACCTTTAGCTTAGGACAACAGCAAACCTGTCTGATTCATCTAGACCTCTCTCCTAGACATCACAAGTCCACTGTACATTGAGACAACCCTTTTAATTCACATTATAGCTAACAGCAAAGAAACTTCCCTCTCCAGGAGAGGCCAAGTTGTTCACTGCAGTCGAGCACACACTGTCAAAAACAGGCATCTAAAGATATCTTCTTCCACTGTGATTTAGGTGCTGATTAATCAGTGATATCATTCCAGCAGATCTGACTTGCATTTCAGCCTCTAGCTCCCAGGAACTGCACAGGGACTGGGGAACATTCGTCTCACACCTTCAGCTGGTGACTTGACTTGCATGGTCACCCCCTGTCTCATTTTCTCTTTCTCCAACACCATTCCTCATCTCGCTCCTTGGGAGACCACTACCCAAGGAGGCTGTTCCAAGTGCCACAAGAGGCACGTTCCCAGGCCCCACAGCTGCCATGGGACTGACAGAGCAAGTAGTTTATTGCATAGCACATTTCCCCACTGCAAGACGGTTTTGTCCCCCATATCCAAGAAAACATATTTCGGAAGGTCTGTTCAGTTAGTCAGAGTCCCACATCCAAAGGTTTTGTAGATTTGGACCAAATGTTAATCCCAGGAGTAAATTTCATCAACCCACTTAACCTTATTATGCCTCTCTGTCCTCCAGTAGGATTGGGTCCTGCTGATGGAGACATGCGTATGAGAAAACTTCTGCTCAGTTTCACGTTCATTATTCCCATTGATAGACACAATTTGATGTTTCCTATTTCTGGTAGATCCAGGCCAGACACAAACACATGTACTGCCCATGACCAGTGCAGTCCAAGGAAGAACTGGTTGCTATCACTTTGGTTAGTGCCTCTGGCCTAGAAGGACTTTGGCCTCGGCCTGCTCCCTGGAGCAATTTTAACTAGCAGAATTGTAGCCTGTTTTAGACCCTTTTCTCATTTCTTCCCTTTCCTTACTACCACATTCCTGATAAAGGCAAAGTCAGGCAGGCACTTTGGGGATTGTACTGAGTCAGTTATTCTTTACAAGCACAGGGAAGTTGATGTTCCTGGAAATGCCCAGTGAACAGCCATAAGACGGCCAACAGGCTACGCTCCATTTAAGCGAGGCAGTCGACCTCGGTAAAACACTGGGCAGTGCTGCTGTGTAGCACAAGGTCTGCCGCTCACCTCTGATCATGGCCTGCGTACGCCACATCTGGCACCTCTCAGTTCATGAGAAGGGCGTAGGAATGGACAAAGGTCCCTCTATGTAAGGAACCCATTGCAAACACGGTCAAGCAGGGTTGGACTAGATGATCTCTTGAGGTCCCTTCTAACCTCAGCCATTCTGTGATTCTGTGAAAAGCAAATGCCTCAGTAAGAGTATAAAAAGGCAATGTAAACATGTAGCAATACTCTCTCCAAGTATTTTCCCAATGTCTAAATAATTACATCTCTGAGACTTTCTGAGCCAAAGGTGAAATCTTGATTTTTAATAACTACCATTGACTTTTATCTTCCACGAGCTTGTCTAGCCCCGCTCTCCTGAGCTCACTTCAGCTTTTTAGTACCTGCCACATCCTGCAGCCAAGATTTTTACAGCTTGAATGGAACGGTACCTTGTGCAGTGTGCGGGCCAGTTTTAACCTGACGCTTGTTAGCTTCCTGTGATGATCTCCAGTTCTCGTACTGAAAGAAATGCCGAACCACCGATCCCTATCCATGGGATTCATGACTTCATAGATGCTGAACATCTCTACCACTTACCTCTCTATAGCAATCTGGGCAGTGTTGCAATCTATAGACAAAAGCAGGTAGAGCTGTTGCAGTTGTGTCACAGAAGAAAGGATATTTTTATGCAGATGTTCCTGATTACAGAGATGATGCAATGAGAGGGGGACAAAAATAATGTATTAGATCCCACATTCTCTTGCAACGGCTTGATTTCTACAGCTGAGCTGTCTCACTCATCTTATTATGTTAGGGGTTTACATTAATATCTGCTGGTTCCTCCAGTCTTTTAACAAATCTGAATCCCGCGGTCTTCATGGACTGCCTCTGCGGTTTGATTAAACGCTCTCCCCCACAACTCCCATTCTGCCTTGCAGACAGAAGCAGCAGCATATAGGCAAACGGCTTCTGGCCCACAGAGTTCCTCTCTGCCAGATAAACAATGTGACGCTGAAGTACCTCCCCAGGGATCGATTTTGGAGGAAGGATGAGTCATCCATCACTGGCAAGTTCTGCACAGCCTCGCTGCCTCTCGCTGACAAGTAAGCTGCAGAAATATCTCTCAGGGATCCACTGCACCTGTGGGTACAGCCTGTGACTTGAACAAAAAAATGCATTCTCACATCTGCTTAGATAAATGTGTAAAGGGGTCTCTCCCATCCCTTCCATATCCCTATGTAAACGGTTTCCTATCTGTGAGAGAGAAAAACTGCTGAGGTCAGGAGTTTTCTTCAATTCTTTGTGCCAAGTGTTGTGCCATGGGAGGAAAATAGCTGTCATTCACACCTTGAATACACCAAAGTCATAAACCATGACAAAAGCCGATCCAGCTAGGTATCGCTCTTTTGCCCTTGCTTGCTCCCTCCTTCTTTCCCCTGACTACAATAGGACCCATTTTGAGACACGCCAGGCACTCATTTTTCAGGATGAGACAGCAGAAGATACATTTCCATTTTTCATACTGCACAGGTTTATAAAGCGCTGAGTCTAAACACAAGCACTTTGACGTGGTCTGGGCCAGACACTGCAGAGAACTTTCCTTTGGCCATAATTAATTTCTCCAGGGTAGAGGCAGGCAAGTCCTTCTAACCTTGAGAGAGGTAACGGTCTTCTCCACAATGCAGTATTTTTTGCCATTAGTGTTGCAGACCCGGAGTTCTTGCAAGCAGGGCAAAATAGCTGTGTCTATACTGACATATTAAACTCCGATTACCCAAGTTGCTGGTGAGTTGATTCTAATTCTGCCTAACATTCAAGTTCTGTCTCCACAGGCAGTAAAAACACTCAAGCACAAGGCAGTCAAAATGAAGCCAGGAAGCCCAGACAGGAATAGATCTTTCTAAATAAATACCAAATACTCCCTTGAGCATAAAGATTATTCCTTACTAGCTTGTTCTGCAGGGCAAAGCACTCCAAAGATGAGATGTAGGTGCACGGCTTTATGCCGCTTATGAACGGGACAACGCGACAGGCTGCCCGGAGCGTGCGCTAACCTGCGTCCCTGGACACGCTGCCCTCAGCTGCGATGCTGCAAGTGGAGAACCGCAGGATTGCAGAGCTTCACAGCTGCTCTTGTCCCTCAACACCAGACACAGAGCAAGAAAGATGCTGCTGGGAGGGGGTGGTGGGCGAGAGAAAAGCAGCCCAAGGTCCATCAGCAGCTTGGCTGCCTCTGGGTTAGGAGAGCAGCCCCTGCGTGCTGCAGCACAGCCTGACGTCCCTGTGCTCCTCTCACAGCAGGAGCACCTTCTGCCTGCCCTGGAACCTCACCCTGCCCAGCAACACAGACGTCTCCTTCGAGGTGCCCGCTGCCTGTGCCTAGCACTGCCTGCCGAGCATGCAAGAGTGCCCGAGGTGGAGAGGAATCCAAAAACTGCTGCTTCCCTCCGCTCATGGACAACGCCTTGACCACAAGGGATTGAAATAGTTGGGTTTTTTTCCCTCCGTCCACTAGGGACAGGTTGGCTTGGAAAAGTAGCATGCAGTAGGTTAACAGAGGCAAGATGTATTTGTTACAACAAGATCTCCCAGTTAAAAGGGTGGTCTGAGACTTCTGTCTCACTGATTCCATTACCAGCTCTGAGAGCAACTCTGGGCAAGTCATTTAATCTCAATGTTTGTATAAGAAAGAAAAAATGGAGATAAATGTCACTCCTCATACACAGAGTGTTGGGATGATTCATTTGTGTTTTATTAAACGATCTTCCAACAATTAAAGGTGCAAAGTATAATTTTTGCTCAGCACGGGAGAACTGTTGCGGTTAGTGAGCTTCCCCAAGGCAAAACTCACTAGTCCCTCCTACAAGACACTTTCAGAGTAAAACCCTATTGATTTCACGATAGTACTCCGGGCCAAGTAATCAGAGCAGATCCTGCTCCCACACAGGACTGGAGCAGCTCTTCTGGCTGCAGTCCTGTTATCTTGAAACTCACATGCAGTAAAACAGATGCCAGGAGCACAGTAACGTGCTCACATCCATCTTGCACTGCTTTGAACAACTGCCCCACATAGATGGTAATAGGAGGGGAAAAGAGCATCCTTGCTGCAGGGCCATCAAACACAAACTAGGCGCAGGAACTCAGCACAGCCCCTCAGACCTGGAAGGGTCTGGAAGGAATTGGCCGGGAGAATATCATGGGAGGGAGGCTCTGACATACACAGAGACAGCTCTCGTTCATCCACCCACTTTCCACTCTCCATCCCTCCACCACCTAGATGTATTTTCAGATCAAAGGAGACAATTCTTGCATTACTTTTGGCCCACATCTTCTGTCGACCACCTTCTCTGGATCCCTGGATTGGCTTCACTGGGTGACCCAAAAGTGCACCAGTGACAATATGGTCAGGAAAGAGGGGTGCGCTAAAGGCATTTCAGCCTTGAGGAAGTCTTGAGTTCAGGTCCCTACCTGCCTAAACCTGCCCCCAGCTTCTGGGAAAACACAGAAATGCAGTCCCAGTTCTTCCCCTTTCTTATTCCAAATGAATTAACTCAGCCAATCTGCCATCTGCTTCAGACACTGTAATTTCATTAATAAGTGATGTTTATCATCTATGAGAAGGGCAAGTCCATGGAAATGGAATTTCAGGTCTGATTAGAGCAGATACCCATTAAGACACATTCCACCAAACCTCCACCTAAAGCTCTATTGTCACACGTCCGTTACCAAAGCCTTCAGCCTCCCGCCATCCACTGTCCTTTCCCCATGCCTTGAGAACACCTCGCACCTTTTGAACAGTGCACCTCCTTCTCCAAACCCTCAAACACCAGCAATTTCATCTCTGTCTTTAATGGGAGCCATCAAATCAAAGGGCAAACAGACTCTGTGAGCAGGTTAGTATTGTTCCTGGGTGACAGGAGTGCACCTTGCTATCCGAGCCGCCAACACCCCTCGGAAGGGCAGGCCTAGAAGGCCGAAGAGGGAAGTGCAGCGAGGCGGGCAGCTGTGGTGAACAGGCCGTGGGGTGGGAGGTGCTGGGGTGCCCCGCTGCAGTCTCACGGGGTGCTTCACGTGCTCCTCGGTGCGCTTGTTCGCCGGCAGACGTTTCGGTGCGTGCTAGAGAGTGCGTGGTCAGAAAGAAACGTGAGCACACGCGGCCCCAGAGGGGCTTCGGGATCCACACAGCCTGCTGTTCCCTACAGTTCAGGGGTCTGGGTGGGAGCCAGAGGGGCCTGTCCTTTGAAGAGAGGATGAGGATAGTTCCCAAGGCCTCCAGGGGCTGCAGAAGGAAAGACGGGGAGGGGAAGGAAAAAGAGACAGAGGAAAAGAGAGAGAAAAACCACCATTATTATCATATCAGTAATTCCTACCTGCCTTCCAAACTTTTCCAGCACGCAAGCCGCACAGATCCCACCGTTACCCGCCCTTCTCTCCTCTGCGGGCATGCAAAATTACATCATTCTTCCACACATGGTAAACCAGAACTGGGGCTGCAGACCCATTCTGAGAGAGCAAAAGCAAATCTCTCACAAGCACCTCACGTCACACGAGCGACCCCAAGGCCGCGGTTCCTTTGCTTTTACTCTCAGAGCAGTTCTTACTAGTTCAGATACCAGGCTACGGGCCACCAAGCACCGGTGGGTGACCCTTACCCTGCGCCCACCAAAGCCAACTCAACAGATGTAACCGTACAGCAGTTCCACACCCAGCAAGCATCCTGCAACTACAGCATGGAGCAAATGCTATATGAAAGGGAGAATACACAGGTGGCTCTTTTCTCTTTTCTTTTCTTTTCTTTTCTTTTCTTTTCTTTTCTTTTCTTTTCTTTTCTTTTCTTTTCTTTCTATCTCTTTAAAATACAAAACCTAATTTGTTAGGCAGCATTACTTATAGCACAGTACACTGCCAAAAGTAAGCTTTGAACAGAGTCCTAACCAGGGAGCCGGTAAGTTATTGAAACAACTCTCCTTAGGAAAAGAAGGTGCTCAGCAATCGGATATCACAGTCCGTCTTATTCTTCATCAGACAAGAAACTCTTTCAAGGAATTAGGTGACAAATGCAGTAGGTCAATATATCTGCCAAGAACACATCTTGTTCTTCATGATCTGTACAGCACTGGACAGCAAGGTGGCTATTGCAGCAACGGATAATGAAAAGGAACGGGACAGGTTGAAACACTTCAGCAAGGGGAATTTGGAGAGGCAGAAAACCTGGGTTAGAAGCTGCAGGGGAAGCAAATGTGAACACACGAGAGGGGAAAGCCCCAGGGAAGCTCTGACCTCTGGTACCACAGCCATGTCTCGCTTCAAACAACGGGACGGAAGGGAATATCTGCCTTTGCTGTTTATGTTTCCAGCGCTCGCGAAGGAGAGGTTAGGAAATTGCCCTCCCCGGGCCGCAGCCAGCCTGCTAAGACTGTCTGTTGTGCTGCGGTGAGAGCGTCTCCAGAGCAGAGAGCTGCAGCTGCTCTTTGTCACTAATCGGTGGCAGAAGGAGCTCGGGTCACTATGAAATACAGTCCTAACACTGACTTGCTGTTGAAGGCAGTTGCTGCTGTGGGGTGACATGCCTAGGAACACCTAAGGGGTGAGCAGAATAGCAAGGAAATTACCTTTTTGTTATGGCACCATATTAAACAGTTTGCATTTCCTGTCTAAGAACCTCAGAAATGAAAATACCACATAAGGCTATGATCTGAGTGCTGCTGGGCAAGGAAGGTCCTTCCTATCCCCAACATGCCCATCTCTGAAACATCTGGATTTGCACCGCAGGTCTCCAAACATTAGCACACGTTCATACTGCCTCATTCACAGGGTCCCCCCTTTTTAAATTTCTTTTGAAATTGAGATTTTGGTGTGCGTGATCAACCAGGAGGCCTTGCTGATGACCTGAGAATGGGCATCCTTCTGCTGAGAAAACAGCATAAAAGCAAAATCTAGGCAAAGTGACTTTACTTCATTTACAATACTGACTGCGTTTATTTTTGATAGCGGCTGTTCAGCATGAATGCCTTGCAGTTAAGAGGATGTCTGTCTCATAAATGGTTCGGTATTCCTACCTCTCCAAGTAAGGACTGAGAAAGCTGCAAATCCAAGTTTCTAAGTACTCTACTAGGAAAGCAGGGACCTGTTAAACTTGACTTTCCTAAGGCTTCTAAGCTAGAAAACAAAGGAAGGATAAACCTTTTATTCTTTATCCCTTTCTTTAAAAAAGAAAAAAAAAAGAAAAAAAGGAGGAGGCAGGAGAAAAGGAAGAAAAAAGGCACCCTGGATCATATTTGGTTTTTTATCCAATTCAGGGAAAACCAGATATATTTGTTACTTTTCTGGTCAGTTCTTTAATATGCCAGGTTTAAAGTCTGGAGGCATGGAAGCAGCTCAGGAACGGGCGAGTGACCCAAAGCACAACTGCACAAAACAGGAAGATCTTCCAGCTTGTTTTCAAAGTCTACGAACACTAACCGAGGGAACAGCCAGCAAGGCCTCTCCCACCGTAGGCCCGTTGCACACGGCGGCTGCTATCACATCCCAAGATCTTGTGCATTTGGACGCCCTAGAAGGGCTGATGCCCTTGCTGCAGCAGCAGGCGAGCCTGCACAGCCCTGCACAGCAGGGAAGGTTACTGCAGACTTGCCAGGCGTTGGGCTAGGAGTCCGTGTGTCCTGTTTCGTGCTCCCCTCTGGCGAGGTCCCAGCCCAAACAGCAGCAGCAGCAGCACTTCAGACCCTCTCCCCTTCTCAAACCGCTCACTGGGAGCCCTAGCTGGGTGCAGGGCAGGTTACAGTGCTGGGTGCAGGGCAGGTTACAGCGCTGGAGCACGTGGTGTTCAAGGATCCCTGCTGGAAGACAAATGTCCCCAGCCACAGCCCAGCACCACAACTCCCTCCCTGCCCCACGGAACCAGCTGTCACACACAGTGAAGAGGAGAAAATGGGGAAATCTGCTCTTGCGGGGCGCAGCTCTCCTGCGCGGGGGCTGCCCATTGAGAAGCACTGGGAGATCGCAGAATGCAGGCGAGCCCCAAGAGCCACTACTTGCCCCATGGTGGTGGTCATGCCCCCGACAGAAACCCTGGGCCCAAGCTCAGTGTCGGGCCACGGATGCCAGAAAGCAGCTATCGGAGGGTGGTGACAGGAATGCACATTCAGGGCCTGCAGCTGGCAGGCAGCAGCTGGCTAAAAGTAGCTCAGCACAGAATTTAACTCTTGGCCATCTGAATCTGGATTTCAAGCACAATCACCCTACCATCTATTTCTGTTTGCCTGTGTTGCTCCTCTGCCCCTACATTCACCAGGCCCAGGAATTTTTCCCTTACAGAAAAAGACGCTGGCATTTTACCATAGAACACATTATTTCCACTCCTCAGAAGACAGGAAGAACATTCCTGCAGTATTTCCCATGTGGATTTGAACAGGGGAGTTTGGGACATGTTAAAACAACACTTGTCAGCCCAGACAGGGTCATTGGATGCACAGAGCAAATCTGACAGGGTCAAAGCTCAACAGACCAAGAAGGGCAGAGCAAGTGCTGTGGTTTGCCAGCATGGGCAGGGAGAGGAAGGACTCCATGCTCTCTTCGTGCTGCTCAGATCGCACACTTGCAAGAAGTGCAGCAGCCCCCACTGCAAATCCCCCTTCAACCCAGCAGCTGTTTACATCAACATCGACCACAGTTGTCTGCTCTATTGACTACCATGGTCTTCGTCAGTTCAAAATGGGGATATCCCCAGCACAGCTCTACCTCGCAGCAAGCCAGGCAAAACTCAGTGCTGTCTCTCTGGACACTCCCATGATTCCTTTTCATAGGCACGATTGTCACTCTGTGCTACAACGAGGGGATGGCTTCCTTTAGTCAAGTTACCCATGCTTCTTCCCTACCACCACGTGATGCCTGGAATTAAGTTTTTACCACGTTTTTTCTGAAGAAAAACCACGCTGATCCAGCACATCTTCTGGGATCCTTCGTGGAAGCAAGTGAAAAATGCTGCAGCACAACAAATCTGACAGCAGAGGTACAGACTTTGCTAGCATAATTATGATCAGGTATGTACATCTGGTAGTAAGTGAAGGTTATTTTGGGTAATTTCCATGAAAGGAAAAAAAAAGGAAAGAAAAAAAAAAGGAACAAGGCTGATACCTAGTTACAGACCTATCTATATAACCATAGACAGAGACAGTATTCTGTGCTAGTTTTAACTATTCTGTGCCAGTAAACTACCAGGAGGGAACTGATAAGGCCTACAAGCCTCCTTCCGGGCTGCTGGGCATCTCACTGTGTGTAAGTCAGTCCCTCAGGATCTGAAAGAAGCTGATGACACAAACTGGGAGGAGTGACTGATGCCCTAGAAGGCCGTGTGACATTCAGAGGTTCCACAACAGGCTGGAGAGATGGATGGAGAGGAATCTCCCATGTAGTTCAACAAAGGCAAGGGCAGGGCCCCGCATCTGGGCAGGAATAACCCCAAGTACTGGTACAGATTAGGGGCTGACCTGCTGGAGAACAGCTCTGAGGACCTGGGAGTCCTGGTGGACAATGGTATCCTGGATTACTTTAGGAAGAATGTGGCTAGCAGGTCTTTGGAGGGGATCCGGCCCCTCTACTCAGCCCTGGTGAGGCTGCACCTCGAGTCCTGTGTGCAGTTCTGGGCTCCCCAGTACAAGAGGGATGTGGAGCTGCTAGAGAGAGTCCAGCGCAGGGCTAAAAGGATGATCAGGGTCCTGGAACATCTGTCCTATGAGGAGATGCTAAAAGAGTGGGGCCTGTTCAGCCTAGAGAAGAGAAGGCTGAGAAGGGATCTTATCGGTGTGTTTAAATACCTTAAGGAAGGGTGTCAAGGATGGGGCCAGTATTTTTCAGTGGTAGCCAGTGACAGGACAAGAGGCAATGGCCACAGACTGAAATACAGGAAGTTCCTTCTGAATTTGAGAAAAAAACTTCTAGACTGGGAGGGTGACAGAGCTCTGGAACAGGCTGCCCAGAGAGACTGTGGAGTCTTCTTCTCTGGAGAACTTCCAAACCCGCCTGGATGCCACCCTGTGCCACATGCTCATTGTGACCCTGCTTGTGCAGGGGGGTTGGACTAGATGATCTCCAAAGGTCTCTTCCAACCTTAATCATTCTGTGAAGCCACCTGAACTTCTACCACTTTCTCAGGTTTGCAAAGAATCAAACCTAGGGCAAATCGGGCCAGAGACTGGGGTGTGTTAGGCCTCACCTCTTCCAGGCAGAGTTAGTGCTAAGCTTTGCACAGGCAACTGCATTGCGAAGGGCCAGGCGGACATAGAAGAATCTGCTTCAGCAAGCAAGTACTTACACGGGAATCCCAGAAAGGGTGACGCGTGCCTGTGCTAGGAGTGCCCTCACTTCATATACTCCCCTTCGCTCACATAGTCCATAAAAGACCCTGGCAACTCAGCAAAATCTTCCAAGACAAGACTGGTAGAGTCCTCACCCAGCAGGTCACTGTCGGGCCGGGAGGCCCTGGGGTGTGGAGCAGGTGGCGGCGGTGGTGGCTGTGGAGGAGGCTCTGAGGTGCTGGACTGCACGCAGCCAGGTGAAGGGTGAGGTGGCAACTCCTCGTGCTCCTCCAGCTCCCCCTCTGCCTCGGAGGAAGACGGTCCTAGGACGTGGTAGAGGCTCGGCAGGCGGATATCAAAGCGAAGGCCAAACTTGGCAAAGAGCTTCTCGTTGAGGGAGTACAGCTTCTCCGAGATGTCGTAGCCAAGATGCGATGAGAAGAGGCGGGCAATGTAGCGGTCTTTCCTCAAGAGGAGGTACAGCTTCTTCCTTGGCCAGGTGACAAAACTGCAATCGGTTTCGGCCGTCAGCGTGACCTGCAGGACAGGGGAAGGAGCAGCACAAGTGAGGAACTGAGTAAGTCTCGTTGCTCTGACAGGAATCACCCACCATGGGGATGTGCGGCTCCTCTCTGACGAAGGCCTTATGTCCTTTGATATCTGCTTTGTTCAGGAATGGAAGAAGCGCACAGCAAGAGCATCAAATCTGTATGATTAGATAGATCTTTACCTTCTTCTGCTTCTTTCCCTGCCAAAAAATGGATATCAGGTTTTCCTATGTTTTTACTTTCTCAATTTCAAAGCATGATCATTCTTTACTCCTGAGGGTGGCAGAGACAGCATGGAGGTCCCTATCCGTGCACAGAAACAGAGGGGCAGTTCTGCTCATCAGGCAGGGGCAGATCACTAGGTGCCACCCCTCCTCCAAGCAGGTCACACTATCCCAAGCTTTGAGAAGGTCTGGGCCATGGGAAATACCACCTGGCACTTTTTCTTTCCCTGGAGGGACCCTCTTTCTCACCAGCTCTCACAGGTGCTGTAGGGCAGAACAGCATTTAGCAATGCATAGCAGCCCAGGACAGTTTAGCGAGAGGGGAAGACTGTCATAAGCAGCTTTTAACCACGTTTGCACATAGAGAGGGAATGGACAATTAGAGAATGTCAGGCATAATAATCCATCACTGTCCCTCTCAGGCTATTAGAAGTTTCATTTGGTAGATTCTAAGTGCAATCATTTTGCTTTGGGTTTTGCAAACATTAAAGGCTATTTTCCCTAGCCCTAAGACTAGGCTAAGGATAATAATTTTAAAAGATCATATGTAGTATATGTGTGGGGGTTGAAATATAGATATAATAATAAAAAACAAACCATAAGATAAACATATAAAGGATCAGACTGCCTTGGGCCAGAGAAGAACATCCGAGTGTAATGGAGACACTGGAATGCGAACAAGTGATAGAGCCAAAATATCCTGGGGGCTCCCTTTCACTCTCTATCCAGGGGTCTCCTTGGCCAGCTACCATGGCAGAAGGCCACTGTGAAGCTAAACATGGCTTGGCTACAAGCGGGTGTCCTTGGGTTTGATATTTAACGCCACAGCCATTGCAAGCAGCTGCCTTATGAAAGAAATATAGAAGTGAAAACCTGACAACTTTCCCAGGTCGAGGTGAGAGTGAGTAAGGATTGCACAGAAATTTGAATGACCACATTCTCATTTTCCAAACCAGTGTCTGGCAACAATCTGCTTCTTACAAGGGATAAGTAAAGCAAAATGTAAACCCAAAACCTCTCCCTTAACCAGGGCAGCAGGACATAATTCACTTGTGAATGCCCCTGACACACATGCTCCTGCATTGCATCAGAGCTCATAGTTCAGGCTTCTGGGTGAAAGTGTGCCAGTCATGAAACTCAACTCCTCCAGACACTGGGAAGTAGCAATTTCATTGGAAGAAGACCCAACTAAAACAGAAAGCGTAAGGAAATTGAATTGTCTTATTAAATGAGTCAGACTTTTGCCATTTTTTGCTATGCCCAGAACTGAAGCTGCTCAACCTAGACAGCCATAAGGCATGCTTGAAGAAGAAAACTCTTCCCTTCCTTCCTCCAACAAAGCCCTAGAATCAAACACGCGTTCTTCACCCAAATGACTTTGGTGTTGGGTTTGAGAAAAACAATGGAGTTTTGTTAACTGCTCATATAAGAGGAACTGATGGGTTGAACAGCTGCCAAAGGCAGCACATCACCATAACTAAGCACGGTTGTCAAAAATAATGCCCTGCCAGGAACATGGATTTGTCGCGTCTTGCTTAATGAATGCCAGTCTCACATAGCCTGCTCTTTGCTCATGCTCCTAAGTAAGCAGACCTGGTTTTGAGGCATTTCCAAAATATCACCAGTCTTCCCACCACCTAGGACCCTTCCCCTCCCTTCCTGGTGCCAGGCACAACTGATCTCCCTGACCAGTTCCATCTCATTCAGCAGGACAGGGGCCAGGAATGGGGTGCTTTGCAGGACTCTGCTGTAGCCCCAGCCCCAGCTTGCTCTGGAGCTGTCTCACATATTACACAAAGAGACACTCCAAGGTCTGGGAACATTCAATTCCACAGAAATTTCAATGGAAAACCATGCAGATATCCTTGCAGGTTGCATGTCATCCATCAAGTTACCTCCTCCCTTAGAGAGAGTATTGTCCCCCAAGAAGCATTAGGCAGATATTCCTTCTGTTGGCTCTTGTGGAGCCTGGGGGCTAGCAGCAATTTGCTCCTGGACTGGAGACGTGTGCATGGGGCACCACCACCACCATCACAGTTATACTGCTCCCTTATCTGCCCCATTAACTTGGTGTTACATCCCAGTTTCTGCTGCCTACCTCCGTGCAAGTTGTAGCCCTGTGCCTCATTCCCAAGGTCAGTCATCACCTGCAAAACTCTTGCAAAACCTTACTCATTGGTATTAGCCTACAGGAGTTACTGCCCTGAACCCTCGCATAGTACAAGGGAGAAGTTCAGAGCTGAGCAGTTTATTTTCTCAGAGCTGCCCTGTTTTAACCAAGTCTGAGCTTGGCTGCTCTTGTTTTTTTAAAAAAAAAAAAAAAAAAAAAAAAAAAAAAAAAAAAANAAAAAAAAAAAAAAAAAACATCATCATTCCCTCATGAGTGTCCCAAGAGATTAGCAAAATCCCTCCTTATATGCCCTAACTGGCCTATTCTAGATTCACATCCTGATAGGGATCAGCCTATCCTGATTTAAGGTAATTAATGAGTTAAAGGCAGAAAGATGTGTGCTTGAGTAATCTCCTCCAGGAGAAAAGCCAAACAAATACTGTGGTGTTGACAGCAAGGGCAAAACCCTATTTTTCAGTTGCTGCAAAGAAGAATTGGTCTGACCTCTAAAGAAGGGATTCTTGCTCTCAGAAAGAACCATATGCAGGTGTGAATCATCCTTTCTACTTCTTCACCCTGAACACATCATCATCAGAAACTTCTGTGTGGAATGAGCTATTTAGGGATTTACATCACTGTTACGTTTTGCCAGAGTTGCCATCCTCATCATGAAATGATGCATCCCTCTGGGAGCACACAGGGTAAACACATCAACATAAGTATGAGAGATCACCGTAATGGAAATGAGCCAACAGTCCGATGCTTTGTCTCCCTGTGAACCTGCAGCCAGCACTCTGGTCTTTCCTTCATCCTTCAGAGGAAGGTAGAAGCAGAACACAGCTCATCATGCCGTCCTATGATGTCAGCCATGAGGAGGGGCAGGAAATTATTCCTGATTGTCTTCCAATAGCAGACATGAACCGACTCTATCCCTTTCCAAGACACATAACTAAGTTGTACGGAACAAGCTGAGGCTACTACAGAGCCAAGGCAGTTGCACAGAGTTACCTGGAAAGTTCCTTCTTCAGAGGGTCGCAGTGATTCCCATTCTGGAGAGTCCAAGAACTGGTATGGAAATATATAGTGCAGGAATTGTCCGTCCTGGCTCACTCGGATCCTGCAGAGAAGACAAATGAGACACAGACTTAAGCCACAAAACAGATGTTGCGTGAACCTGACCAGCTCACCAAATACGCAGGCAGCCTATCCCTAGCAGGGAGGAGAGGTCTTCTCCCCACCTGGTGCATGTCTTATGTCCCAACGGGTATTTGCAAATGCTTCAGTCCAATGGACTGTCCCTCCTTTCTCTGTGGGGAACCATCTTCATGGAGGTCACTGTCCTTCTCCTCTATTCTATTTATGTTTCTTACAGGAAAGAAAAAAGGAAAAGGAAAAAAAGAAAAAGAAAAAGAAAAAGAAAAAGAAAAAGAAAAAGAAAAAGAAAAAGAAAAAATCCCCACAGGTGCAATACTTGCTCAAGAACCAGAGCTTCTCATTGCTCTTTGTACTTACCTCTTCTTCCTCCTCTCCTCATATTTGGGAGAGGCAGGGTAGAAACACACTGCCTCAGTGATGGGAAGCCTCTACACCCAGAGCCCCCCAGATGCCACTGACCATCCTTCCTGGCACATCAAACTGCATGGTCATAGTTTGCTGCCATTTATCATTCAATCTCTTTAGGCCTCTTTGCCTTCCAAGCATCCCTTTCTTCTATTTTTGCTGCCATTTCCTGGCAATATCAAGGTCAAAGTTGCACCCAGCTCTGCTGTGGAGTGGAAAGGAAGAGCTGAGACTGTGGTAGGCAGTTTTTCACTCTGGGGAACACAAGATCCATTTCTGATTCTGCACCACCACAGTGCTGTGTGATCTGGGGCCTCTTGCGCCTGTGTTCCCCAGCTGCACGGTGCACAAAGGCAGTTCTAGCCTTCAGGAGTCATAAGGCTCCATTCACTGTTAATAAGCCAGAGGGTTGCAAGGTAGGCTTTCTGATCCAGGCCTCGATACTCCTCTCTTTGGAAGGAGAGCAGTTTATTAAGGGGAGCAATGGTCTGCTGCATCTGCAAGGATCTCACAAGCTCATTGCAAGGCAGTAGATGGGGCACCAGGAAATACAAATCCAAACCCATCTCTACTGGCCACCCTTTCCACTACGAAAGCAAACAGAACTGCCCCTCCAGCACGGGCTGGCTGCTGCAGCACTCCCGTGTCCCCAGAGACACATCAGAGCACCCAGGCTGAGGTGAGGCAGCACGAACTTTCCCGCTACCCGTATTTGCAAATGAGGTTCACAACAGGGGAAGCTGCTCAGCACAGCTGCTTGGTGAAGGAAAGGGCACCTAATAGAAACTCTTGTACCCAGCTTCCTTCCCCAGCAGTTTCTTAGTGGATTAGCTCTTCTTCAGATAGTGTAAACAAGAGGGCTGGCAAGTGCTCACATGTGCTTTACTCAGAGAGCAGCTACTTTTTACACAGTTTCCTATTTCCAGCACAGCCTCAAGGCATAGATGCAAGGCAAGAAGAAGATGTGAGCAGAACAGAGACGTGAGGTTCAAGCTGTGACTTCTCATTCTTTTCCTGCAATGAACTTTACATTTCTCCTCTTTAGACTTCAGTCTTTGCCTTTCTAAAATTAAAAATAAAACCACAACTCAAAGGTGAGAAGATTTGAATTCTTGGACCAGGAGAGCTGAACAAGCACTCTGAATAATCAGTCTTGAATCAATGAGCACTTTTTGAGCACTCAGTAGTTGGGCTAGGTATGTTCAGATAGTCACCTGCAAAGGACTCTTTTAAAGGTGTTATTTATGAAGTGTTTTGAGATCACCACAGACGAGTTGTTAGCAAAGGGTTTGCTGCTGCCTTTTGCCATTTGGCATTGGACAGTGGTCCCAGGATGCTTTTAACAAGTCCTAGATAAGGTAGGAATGGAGCAAACACCAAGAAAAGGCAGGACAACCTTTCTTCTTTACACACCCCTACGCCTACCAGGACGGATGGACAACAGCAGTAAAAGACACAGGCTCCAGAATGACACTGAGTTTGTCTTCCAAAAGGAAAATCCTCGTGGGACCCAGCTCCTTGACGTCCTTGGCATTTACTGGTCTCACTCCTTTCCCACTCTCAATTGATGTCAACACCGAGTCTATGACAATAGGTGTAAAGCGCCTTTCTATACAGCACTACTATACAGCACTACCTTTCTATACTTTGATTTTGTAAATTGGAAAAGAGAGAAGCTCACAGAAGCATGGATCTCTGCCAGCCACTGGATCTCAAAGGCACAAAACTGGTTACCTTATTAACACAGATCACTCTGTCATCAGCCCCCACTGAACGAACAGCAACTGAACATTGCTTGCAGGGCACAAGCTGCAACCATGCACGGGTCTTTGGGGTCCTCCTCGATAGTCCAGAGGAAGGAACAATGTGAATAGATGAGAGCACAGGGAAAGAAAGAGACCTAGTAAGCTAAGATCCATTGCAGGAGAGCTCTTCTTAATGAAATGACTGTCCAGGTCAAAAGTTTCCAAGCCTTGGGAATAGAGGGTGGGACCATTCCCTTCGACACTGGGAACTCATCCTACTCATGCACTCATCATACTTAAGAGCATGGCCATTCATATCTCAGACTTGTGTCCAGTAGCCATAGAGACCCCAGGTTCAGGCACATCCTCCTGATTTGAAAAACAGCCTCTCCAAGTCCTCCTCTGTCAGGAAAAGCATCACTTTAAAATGACAGAAAAAGAGTTAAGAATTCCCCAACAGTGTCACAAGCAGGGCTTGTGCTGGCAGCTTCACTGCGTAAAATGTGATTAACCGTGAAATATTCAAACTTTAAAAGACTACCCCCTTAGATCGCAAAACAAAACTCATCCCCATCTCAAAGGCCTTTCAGAGGGAGGAAACCATCACTACCCACTTATACAGAGGGAGGAAGCCTAATGCACAGCAGAGCAAGCCACAGCGCTTTCCCATGAACCCCTGTGCAGAGGAAGGGAGGCCCTTACCTGCCGGACAGCAGCAGCGAGAGGCGGTCGATGGGCGTCTTGCCCTCCACGGCGTAGTTCTGGTCCCTCACTAGCGACTGCACTTGTTCTTCGCAGCACTTCACGACTTCCTTGTAGACTTCCAGGGACACCTGCAAGGGCAGGTACATGGTCTTGTAGAGAAGGTCAAACTCTTCTGGGATGGTGTCTTTGCGGAGCCGGTAAGTCAGGTGAGCCAGCTGAAGCAAGCAGACCAGGACAAGCAGCACGTTCCAGATGAAGATATCCAGCCCGCAGGCGCTCAGCCAGCCCCACAGAGCGTAGCAGAAGTAGCCTGGGGCCAGCAGGCCAAAGATGTAGAAGGAGCCAAAGATGCCGCTTCCCCCCATGTACCCCAGGAGCACAATGCAGCTGGCCAGCTGGTAGGCTGCTCCCTCCGTGTGCTCCTTCCAGGCATCGCACACGGGCGGCTGGAGAACGGCCTGCTCCCAGGAGAGGCTGCTTCCACTCATCCTGCCCCACGCCCGCCCTCCCTGTCCGTGCTGCTTTAAGGATGGATTGGCATACAAAGCGCCTGCGGATATGGGCAAGCAGAGCCTCCAGGTAGCTGTTCCTCCTCCTCTCGAGCGCCAGCCAGCCGGTCCCACGGCAGCGGTACGGTGCCTCTGGGCGCTTTCTCTCCGGACAGATCCAGAAGATTTGCTTTTCCTCTTTACGGATCAAAAACCGGTGTCTGGCCCCCACATTAGCCCTAGCGGTACTGAGCAAAGCTGGCAAAAACAAGACCAAGGAGCTCGCGTAGAGCAAGCGCGGAGGCCATGAGCGAGAAAACTCCAAGAGGAGAGGGCTGGGGAGAGATCTTGTTGCACTGTCTCTGTCCCCAGCCCTCTGGCAGTGAAAACGGAGCCTGTGAGAGGCAGCGGGGCGGGGAGGGGGGCAGAGCACAGGGAGCTTGTGTTGGATTTGGAATGTATATCACTTGGCAACGGAAAGTGGAGAGACCCCAACTGGATAACCATGTTTGGAATTGAAATCCAAGGAGCAAAAGCGGCGAGGAGAATAGAGAACAGGCACGCACCCGCTACTTGACATAACTCAGACGCCCAGATAAGCTCGGCGCGCTACGAAGAGGAACGGGGGGGAAACGGCGAGTCTGTCGCTGGGGACCGCAGCCGCGTGCAGGGTTGCACAGGGCTGTTCTCCCGGGCAGAAGGGTGCCTTTCATCCAGCACAAAAAAGGCAAAAGGTCCTCTCCCCCTTGAGCTGTAGCTGGGAGGGATGGCAGGAACTTTGCAGCAAAAGGGAGAGTTTTCTTGGGGAAATGTTTTCCCAATGACAGTCTGCGTAGCACAACCCCCCTGTAGAGAAAGTGGCAGCTCCATTTTGTGGCACACTTTAGAGCAAGGGATAAAAGGTAGGATTCGCCATGGCATCACAACTTGCGAGCGTAAGGGATAAAGTTAAGGTAAATGAGTCTTTAAGGCACAACTATGTCTATCAGGAAGACAACATTATCCTGCCTAAAAAGTCCAGGAGTGTAACACATGGAAATGTGCTTTCCTGGGAAAATTTCATCAAGAGAGGGTTCTCTTATCGCATGGATTACAGTTTGTGGAAAAGTTCCTTTTTTGATCTCTTATGGAGCAGAAAGGATGTTGGGCAGGGATGAGGCACCTCAGGCAGGTCGTCTGTTTGCATCTCCATAAAATCCATAGTGATTCTGATAGTGCCATGAAAGTAAAGACTGGGCTGGTATTGCTTGATGTTGGCAGAAGACTAACTCTTCGGAAAACAGCATCATTTTTTCTTTTTAATAGCTAT
Source organism: Eudromia elegans (assembly GCA_003342815.1). Taxonomy (NCBI): domain Eukaryota; kingdom Metazoa; phylum Chordata; class Aves; order Tinamiformes; family Tinamidae; genus Eudromia; species Eudromia elegans. The sequence goes on along the minus strand of PTEX01000003.1, from coordinate 6,658,957 downwards.
TTAGAAACAGCCTGGGCTTTCAATTAATTTAAAGGGAAAATTCAAACACCTGTAGATCAGGTGATGTAAAAAGATCCATTTTGTTCAGTGCTCCACAGCTGGCATGGAAAAAGTATCTAAGGGAAAAGGGTGCACAGAACCAGCACTCTACCAACCCAGGTACTCTAAAGCTGCAGAACGTTTCCAACAGTCTCAGTCAGACTAGAAAGCTCTAATGAAAGACTCCTCCTTAAAAAATATAAAAATAAAATAAAATAAAATAAAATAAAATAAAATAAAATAAAATAAAATAAAATAAAATAAAATAAAATAAAATAAAATAAAATAAAATAAAATAAAATAAAATAAAATAAAATAAAATAAAATAAAATAAAATAAAATAAAATAAATAAAAAATTGCCATAGATAGAGCAGGAGAAAGCAGCCATCATTGACATAGGTTTTTGCTGGGCACTTTTCTAGTGAAAAGGTAGATCGAGAAGTATTAGTTAATGGTCCCGCCATGCTTCTCCTTGATGCAAGGGTCCTGCACATTCGCCTTGGTTCTCACAGGGCCTGTCATAGAACAGCAAAACAGAGTAACTCCTCTCCTGCTTCTAGTCCAACGCCATCAGTCATAAAGGCAGCAAGCATATGCCCAGCTGCCAGGAAGTGGCTACATTTTGGGCATTGACACAACCTATGTGGTCAGTCAGGAGTATGAAGTCAGCCTGCATGGGTCAGTGGAGTAGCGATAGGGTTTCAAGACTGGTTGTGTTTCAGGATGAACTTGCAGCTGCCCTGCCTTGCATACCGTTCCCATTGGCACCGTTCGCTTAAAGATAACACAATCAGCTCTTCCACTAATAGTGCTCTGGAATAACCGTATCTGCTGAAAGAGGCTAAAGTAATGTCTCAAGGTAACCTTAAAAAGAAAAAATGAGTCATGGTTTTGGATGGTGCAGCCAGCCTCTGCAATGATTAATCCATGTGGGACATTGAATAGTACTGCTGTAAAAATATCACAGGCTGTGCCCTCTTGAAACACTGCCATAAAGTAAGGCAACCACACAAATTAAAATCATAGAAAGCAATTCACTCCAAAAGATGCTTTCTGCTATGGGTGAAATGAAAGTAGGAGCCGTGTGATCAGTGATCCCATATTTAAGTGAGGAAACCACTCCTATGACTCAAGCAGTGAAGTTCTCCTACTCCTGCCTTTGCCATTTAGTTGGCAGGTAGTCCCAACAATAACTTGTCTGTGTTTAGACATATGGAAAATCAATATTATAATGGAACCTCTTTCTGGATTGACTGACATTTGATACAAGGGACTAATAAAGCACTTTACCTATGCAGATGAGGAGGTTCCAATAGAAAGATTGGGAATGCTCTTCAGAAAGGTAATAAATTGATCATCTTCATAAGATATGCAAGACAAAAACCAAACTACCTGAACTCTTGAACTACATTAAGGGAAGAACTCCGAAAGGCAAATTTGCAGTAATAATACTGCCAAGTGTGATCTGCTGCACTTGAATGAGAGGCACCGCTTCACAGCCCAGCCTTGGCATAGTTTGTAAAATACTTTAGAGCATCTCTGTAAAGATGGAGAGCAGCCCCGCAGAAAGGGACCTGGGCGTCATGGCAGATGACAGGTTGACCATGAGGCAGCAGTGTGCCCTCGTGACCAAGAAGGCCAATGGGATCCTGGGGTGCATTAAGCAGAGCGTCTCCAGCAGGTTGAGGGAGGTGATTCTGCCCCTCTACTCAGCCCTGGTGAGGCCGCACCTCGAGTACTGTGTGCAGTTCTGGGCTCCCCAGTGCAGGAGGGATGTGGAGCTGCTGGAGAGAGTCCAGCGCAGGGCTACAAAGATGATCAGGGGTCTGGAACATCTGCCCTATGAGCAAAGGCTGAGAGAGCTGGGCCTCTTCAGCCTGGAGAAGAGAAGGCTGAGAGGGGATCTGATCAATGTATATAAATATCTCAAGAAAGGGAGTGAGGAGGAGGGGGCTGGCCTCAGTGGTGGGCAGTGATAGGACTAGCGGAAACGGTCACAAACTGAAGCACCAAAAGTTCCACGGGAACTTAAGGAAAAATTTCTTCACAGTGAGGGTGACAGAGCCCTGGAACAGGCTGCCCAGAGAGGTGGTGGAGTCTCCTGCTCTGGAGATCTTCCAAACCTGCCTGGATGCCACCCTGTGCCCCGTGCTCTGGGTGTCCCTGCTGGAGCAGGGGGGTTGGACTGGATGATCTCTAGAGGTCCCTTTCAACTTTAAGCATTCTATGATTCTATGATCTCCTTTGCCTCATTTCAGATCCTGTTTCTGTGTGTAACCTCACACCATAGTTTCTCCCCAACTTTCTGTCCAAAGTCATCTGAGAGAACAAAGAAATGACAAAATATTTTACTAATTTCACTCCTCAAGTTGGGCAATTCATGAACTAGCAGATGGTTGGAAACACCACATTAACAATTCCTGCATGTGCAGAGGGGGTGTACTAGATGATCTCTAAAGGTCCCTTCCAACCTTAACAATTCTATGATTCTGTGATTCAGTAGGACAAAGAAAGCGCTTAATTTGGTACCGTCCAGAATACATCTTACCGAGAAAAGAACAGCAGTAGCAGTAATTGCAGTCTTCAAGATTGCATGTAGTATGTTTCAGATTGGGATTTCCTTTGTTTTCAGTTTTGCCCTCTGATTCTTGATATGAATGCAAGCACAGGCAAGGAAGAAGAGAGGAAGTCAGGAAGAGAATAAAAACATAACTCACTAATCATATTTCAAAGCCTCTGAAACACTGAAGATACAGAATGGAAAGCCCCAAACGTGTAGGAGAGCTAAAGTTGTTGTGGTTGTTTCAAGTATAAGTCTGTATCAGCTGGGTTGAAGGTGTCTGGTGAGTGACCTGTGAGGAGTAGAGCTTTGGCTGTATTAAGGAATTCCTGAACCACCTTTTGGGATCTTGCCCAGCCACTGTCTCAATGCTATTAAGTATATAGGTTAACAAATTGTTCATTAGCAAGTAGACCAAAGAGAGGGGCTGTAGGTGGTGGTGCACGGCCACACATTCCCAGGAGCAGGAGGCTCACTGGTCAGTTGGCAGCGTATAGAAATGCACTTTGTGATCCACTAACCCTGACCTTCAGATATGCCGAGTAATTCCTTTCAATGAGGAAGATGGACAGAAGGCTTTAATCACACAGCAGTAACAGCACAAAGCTCCCCCTATAACCAGCTTTGCTCCTGGGGCTGACTGAGATGCTGGCAGAAAACATCACACCTCTTTGAAAAGTTAGACTACCAAGCACAGGTCAGTGGTTAGTTAGGTGGCCCAGTTTATTTATGGAAGTAATGTGGGAACTACCAAGGCTCAGGATCAAGGATTCGCAAGGATCTTTCTTTATCCCTTGAGAGTACAGTGGCTACACAGACCATCTTCATTAGGCAGCAGATTCAGGTTTCCATATAGCAAGAATTCAGAGAGTTGCCTGAACTTTCCAGATAAGTTATTTTCACGGCTTGGCTAGGGTGAGAATACATGCCTTCCATCTGGAAGGTTGCAGGGCTTCACCTGGAAGGAGAGCACACAGGCCAGCACCGGCTCAATGGAAGCCACATGAATATTAGAAGGGAAGATAACAGGGGTCAGAACAATTAGGGCTCAAGAGAGCAAGTACGTGGAAAACACTTGAGCAGCCTTAAAAGCCTTCACTGGAGAGAGGACTTCATTGAAGTGATGTGTAAACAGTTACTCTACTGCATTAGTTTGACTTAGCCATATTAATACTCTTTCCCATTTTTTAAGTCTTTCTGGGAGGTTTCCCACTGTGTTAAGCCTCACACATATAATGAATTCTGCCAGTGGCACTAAGTTGCATGCACTGATGCCGTCCAGGCACGGCCTGCCTTGTGCTTGGCAAGTCCATTGGCATACTTGGCATTAACCTGTATCCTTGAGGACAGCCAGGTACCAGGAGATTAGCAGTCCTAGATCCCACAGTAACAACATGGCTGGTTATTTTGAGAACCGTCAGGAAGATCTTGATGGCTTCAAGTCGGAGAGGGCATAATAACACTTCCTTTGTCATTTGTTCTACAGTGCATTACTGATTAGAACTAGAAATCAAAAATGAAGGGCACTGCACTCAGCTGATACTCACACACTAATAAAATCTGCAGATTCAGAAGAAGTCATATTGGCTTTACAGTGATCGGGAGGGGACTAAAGCCTGCTCCACATGTGGTCATGGAGAGTCAGAGAGGGGCAAAATGACATCCCCTTTCCTTAGGTGAACTACTGCTGTACTGTTTAGTCAAGTTTCCTGCTACTGATGCATTTCATGCCTTCACAGCTTCTTTGACCACCCTGTGCAAGACAGAATCTGTCACCAGCTTCACCAGATAAGCAGTAACATGGAGCAAATAAAAAACAAACCGCTAGACCTTGGATGCACTAGTATTCCTACAGTAGGAATTCTGTAGTAAAGTCTCAGAAAGTAATCTGATTTCACTAGTTTTTTCCTGTTGTTTCTAAGTCTGTAGCTGCCCAGTATCTCTTCAGTACCTGCCGTGCACTGGTATCACAGCATCCCACTGAAGACCTTTCTTCTAAAGTGCTTCTAAAACATCTACCATGATCTTACCTTCGGAGAGGGCTGGATGTCCTATTTCTCAGGCTTAAAGCATTTGAGTTTATTTCTATAGAGCTGTTGTTTCTTTATTCATCCTCATTTAACTAACTCCCCTCTCACTTGACCCCTGCCACCCTCTGCCCTGCTCTTCGCAACACGACTTCCAGCCTCACACGTAGGGGACGTGCTGCCCCTAGGCCAGTGCTCTCCTGCCTTTCTGCCTCTCAACATCCTCTTCAGCCCAAAAGCTCTAATGCCACAAGCTTTGACAACAGATGAACTAGTACAGTCCAAGTTCCTAGTGTCAAGACAGCAAATGCTAAGAGTATGTGGTCTTGCTAAGAGCACGGAGCTGCTCCCAATCAGCTACAAAACCACAACTTTTTTGTTGTTGTTTGCCTTGTTTTAAATAAAAAAAAAAAAGCAGCACACCAGTGTCCATTCTCATAGGTGGCAAGCCAGGACAGGCACAACTCCTACCTCGGTACTGCAGCGTAGACCAGCAGCATTGAGTTCAGTCTCACACCACTGTTTAGTGCAAGGATGTTGGGAGCACGTTACCTCAGGACCTTCACGGAACAGCCCAAGAAGCAGAGACTGAGGCCCCGTCACACAGCTGGCAAGCCTCGGCAGAGGCAGCACCGAGTGTCACTGTGCACATCCTGCTCTTGCCTGGCTCCGAATGTGCAAACCCTGCAGGTAAAGTAAGGATCACAACAGCCCCCATCCTTGCACTGGGAGCAAAGTTCCCACCTCCGATTTCTGAAAAGTCTGTAGCAGCAAAGGAAGTAATCATAGAATCATAATGGTTGGAGAAGACCTTCAAGACTGAATTCAGCCATAAACCCATCACCACCTGATCTGCTAAACCATGTCCCTAAGTGCCTCATCTACACGGTTCTTGAATGCTGCCAGTGATGGGGACTCCACCGCTTCCCTGGACAACCCGTTCCAAGGCTTCACCACTCTCTCCATGTAGAAATTCTTCCTAATGTCCAATCTGAAGCTCCCCTGGTGCAACTTGAGGCCATTTCCTTTCGTCCTATTTTCAATAGTTTTTCTGGAGAGACTGACCCCCGCCTCACTGCACCCTCCTTACAATCAGTGGTAGAGAGCGCCAAGGTCTCCCCTGAAGCTCCTCTTCTCCAGACTAAACAACCCCAGCTCCCTCAGCTGCTCCCCGTAAGGCCTGTGCTCCAGCCCCTTCACCAGCTTCAATCCCTGACTCCATCTTAAAGTCAATTGGCAAAGAATGAACAACCTTAGGCGCCTCACAGAGACATACCACAGAACAGAGCCACACACAATAAACCCCAACAGTGGCACTTCTTTGCACTCGATCATAAGAAGGCAGCAGAAGCCACGACCAGCTTCTTCCTCTTGTCTACTATATGTAAAGAAAAAGGCAAGAGAACAAAATCCCATATGCTGCAAGCACAAGAGCAATACAAGAAAAAATGGCATCAGAATTGCTCTTATTTTAGAGAAGTGGCTTGTACCAACATACGCTTCCATTCTCCTCCCCTTCCTTTGAAAAGGACTTAACACAGGAAGTTTTTAGCTTTCCATTGTAAAGAATGAAGCTTGAAACCTAGTGTGAAATTGTGCTATTAGAATCATTTCAAGCAAGGATAAGGCAAAGTAAAGCCAATATCAACACTAGGAAAACTTTGATTCATTAGAGTGGTTATCTTTGTACAAATAGTTACATCCAAGTCACAAACAGTGCCACATGCTTCAGCATGCTCATGCTTTTTGATTACAACACCATCACCAACATAATTTCTCAATTTGCATCAGAGGGAAAATTCACTGAAGACCCATCTGTTCAACCACAAAGCTCATTAATCTCCACTCTGCGTTCAGTGAGTAAAGAAGCTCTTCTCATTCTCTCCCTTCCTAGAGCACACTGTTTGAGTGAGGGGGACATGGCCACTATACTCTTAAAAAGAAACAGAGGTCAGGAAGACTGGTCATTTTTAGATTTTTATTAGATGGGAAAAAAATATATTTTCTATAGCAGCAATCAAGAACTAACAGTGGAAAAGCCAAAGACTGATAGAGTATAACATTAGATATTCCTCATAAATAGATTCTTTATTCATCTTCTGTCCTTTGAAACGGCTTCCCGAAATAATATAAAATTTTTCAGTTTTCCAGAACACCAGTCACACAGCAGACATCACCTGGAAGAGAGGGTACCAACAACTTCATGAATATGGATTTCCACAGGGTATCAAGGGACAGCACAGCATTCCCAAGGCATCCAAACATTGTATATAAACAACTTGGGTCTGCTCCTAGGCAGGCTTCCAGAATTTCCTTCTGAACACCAGGAGTGCATAATGCGAGATGCACCTTTCCAGTGAGGGAAAGATTTTCTTCTCTCTCCTTTTTTTTTGTTTTTATGTTTCAAAATGAACCCAAACGATCACTGTCCTAACCATTAAAAATCTAAGCCAAAGTCATCAGGCAGAGGCAGATTGATATCGTCGTTCTGAAGAGCTGCTCACAAAGACTGTCTATTTCTAGAAAGCTTCACTTGCCTCACATGGCCAGCATCAGTCAATCCAGTGCCTATGAGGTCTGCTTTCTCTTCCCCCTCTTTTAAGATGCCTCTTCTCTTACTGACAGTACTCTGAGTTTTCTAGCAGCATCCACTTGGATGCCAGGGATCCTCAGAAGCAGAGGTCAAGTAATGAGCATGTTCCTGAAGTCCATACTTACCACATTCACAGTTCTGCTCATCTCACTCATATCTTGAAGCCCAGAGCTCTCATGCACTCCTTGTGAGCTTCAATAAGGTGCCCACAGTTTTCTTCACCCTTCTCAATGATGCTGCAAAACAAGACGATTATCAGGGTTCAATAAAAAAATGCTGTTATTAGTCAAAGGCACAAAACTTAAAAGCTATTGGAAGTGATCAGAAGAGCCTGTTGGGCTTCAGATACCACCTTTTGTCTGTCTTGTCAAGAGCAACACAGTTAAGAACACTGTCTCAAGGGGGTGCGCAAGCTTGTAGCAAAACACTCGCAGGACTCCAGTTAGATCCACAACAGAATTACTAACAAAAAGCCAGCGTCTATGCAGCGCAAGTGCAGACTCAGCTTTGTTATGTAACATGGGACCGTCACTCCGCTTCATCCAGAACACTAATGCCATCAGCAGCAAGTAGCAAATCACGCTGAGGGGAAAGGAGGCGGCTTCACCAAGTGATTTTTGGCGTCACTCGTATTTCCAAGCAGGTAACACACATTCAGCCCGTGGTGAAGTCTGCCAAGGCCTGCGCAGGAGATCCCATGCTGGGGTTCGCCTGCAGAGCGAGTCACGTCCCCTGCGACGGGGCTCCAACACGCTGCAGCAGGCGGCTCACAGGTCTCATCAGGCCTCCCCATCACTATTTTCACTCTACAGACGTGTGAGCACCTAAAAGGTTTCCCCACCCCCTCATCACTTAATTCTCATCACTGTAAGTGTGGCCAGAGGTGCTGGCCGCTCTGGGAAGCTCCACCCGATCCATGGCTTCCACCCACCACCGTTTCCGGAGAAGGCCCTGCCTTTTCTGTCGCGCAATTAGATGTTCGCCTCTCGCTCTGAGGAAAAACAGTGTCTCCTGCTAGGTCACCTAGCGGGAAAGCCCTGCTCCAGCCGGAAGGCAAAACCGCAGTATTTACAGAGCCCCGCGGCGCGGGGCCGGCCGGGGCGGCAGACTCACCAGACATCGCGGGCCTTCTTGGTCTCGGGGCAGGCGCAGCAGGGCTTGAGCGGCT
>PTEX01000003.1:6426907-6650486 GCA_003342815.1 Eudromia elegans | reverse complement strand
GGGCGGGAACAGGCGGCGCGGCGCGGGCCATCGGCGGCGCGCCGGGGGGGTGCACGCGTCTCCCCCCCGCTCCGGGCCGCGGTGGAACCGTCCGCGCGCGCTGCGCTTGCGCCTTGCCGACGCCCTCGCATCCACGCCCCCGGGGGCGGGTGAGCGGCGCGGCGGCTCGTGCGCATGCGCGGGAGGTTCCGTGCGGCCTGTGCGCGGCGGGGCCGGGGCCAAGGGCGGGACAGGGACGCGGGGCCACCCGCACCCGGCCCGGGCGGTGCCCGGTGCTGCGGGACGGTAAAGTCACTCCTGGCGAAAGGACAGGCTTCCTTCCCACTCTTGGCCTTGGCTCTACTGTGAAAGAGTCGCTCCCACAGGAGAGGTGTCCCGCCCTCCGCCGCAGCAGAGCTCGGGTGCAGGGCAGTGACTTGCTGCGGTTGTGAGCGCTCCAGTCGGATAAAACACTGAAAACGTCCTGCCCTCGAAACGTGAAATGTGCGTATGTCAAGCAGCCTTCCTCCTCATCTCCCTTTTTTTCCTCAGAAAAGCCATCAAGAAGATAGTGATTGTGGTAGTCAGCTGTCACCTTTCAATAAGCCAAGTGAGAAGTGAGATGAGCTTCTCTTGGGAGAGGTTGCTCTTGCTCGGGAGCACCAGGGTGAATGCTGACACCACCGATGCCTGCTGCCCGCAGGAGTAATGACACGTGAGGAACTCCTCTGAGATCCTCTCAGAAAGAGGGGAATTACAACCAACTTTTCCAGAAGGGCCAAACTCCTTGTTTCCATCACGCGGGTAGACGAGACTGTCCCATTTTCAGAGTCGAAACACTGATGTGTCAGTGTCAGTCCTGTCAGTGCGGCTCCTCAAAACATACGTCCTATGCATTGCCATCCTTCCTCGAAAAACTCTCCCACCCAGCCAGTCACCTACTTAGTTACCTGTTGATCTCAGATCAGTGGCCTGTCCCCAGGGATTCTTTTTTGTCTGGCAAAACTATGCAACTTGATCTGCACACGTATATTATCATATCATGTTAATATTTTAAACATGTTTTTCCTTTCAAACTAACTTGTTTGGCTTTGTCTTCCTAGAGCTCTATCCACTTCTTCAAGACTTGGGAGTTGATGATAGCAACGCAAATTCTGAGAGAAAGCCTGTGGTTTAAAAAATAAAAATTAAAAATAAAAATAAAAATAAAAATAAAAATGGAGGAGGGAGGGGGGCAATTTCTAAGTCTGCAATTGAACAATATCTGACATCTTTGATTTTGCCTGCAGAAACCAGCCCAAACACACTGTATACTCCTGCCAGAGCAGTGGAATAACAAGGAGGGGAGGAAGGTAAAACTTAGTCTACTTCTTGCATTCTCGGCACAAAGGTATTGCCTTTGCAGACTAAGCATGCCTGCATGAAGCACTCCTTTTTGATTCTATCAGCTTCCAAAAGCTGGAGAGTAAGGAGGGGTACAGTTATCATATGGTTACAGTTTGTGACAGAATCACCATGGAAGAAGGCGTCACTTGCTGGGGACCTGGGGGGAATAGTGGCACAAGGCAGAGTGTAGTTAACACACTGATCAACACACTGATGAACACACTGACTGCGCTCTGGAGCACAGCACAGAGGGGAGGTGCACAGCATTTTCTCTTCTGACACTAGCTTGTACATACAGATGCATCCTTAGGTGGGTGCTTCCACCCCATCCTCTGCCTGCCGAACAGCAGTGTGAGCTGAATGAACATGCTCAGCTATGACTTGAAGAGGAATGACTGAGGGCAGCATTCTGAGCTGAGGCTGATGGAAAATTGTCAGATCCAGCACTCAAGAAAGGTGATACGGTGAAAATAGCAGCCACTCTGAAGGAGATTGTGAATAAAAACATCTCTATCACATCTCTTAGCCTGGTGCCGCATTATCAGAGTATCAGAAATACAGAGAATGCTGCAGATCTACAGCTCTGGGTTGAGAGAAACAGTTGGCTAAGTGGAGTTTATGTCCATGAGTTTATGAATTGTTTTCCCTGTACAGTCTTCAGAATTAAACACCATACAGCAGTAACTCATAATGTGTGAGCATTATACTAGCACTGCAGGCAGCCACTTGACAAAAGGGTGAACACATCCCCAGAAGTTCATTGCTACCCAGAAAAAACAACAGCTTGTCTTGAGTGAGCTTCAAGTGCAGGGTCTTGCACCTGTGCAGGAATAACCCCAGGCACCAGCACAGATTAGGGGCTGATCTGCTGGAAAGCAGCTCCACAGAGAGGGATCTGGGAGTCCTGGTTGACAAGAAGTTCCCCATGAGGCAGCAATGTGCCCTCGTGGCCAAGGAGGCCAATGGGATCCTGGCCTGCATCAGGAGGAGTGTTGCCAGCAGGTCGAGGGAAGGGATCCTGCCCCTCTGCTCAGCCCTGGTGAGGCCGCATCTGGAGTATTGGGTGCACTTCTGGGCTCCCCAGTACAGCAGAGACATGGAGCTCCTAGAGAGGGTCCAGTGATGAGCAACAAAGATGATTAAGGGGCTGGAACTTCTATTGTATGAAGAAAGATAAAACAAGCTGGGCCCGTTTAGCCTAGAGAAGACTGAGAGGAGATCTGATCAACATGTACAAATACCCGAGGGGAGAGGGGAGGCCAAACTCTTCTTGGTGGTGGCCAATGACTGGACAAGGGGTAATGGGTACAAGTTGAAACCCAGGCAGTTCCATCTCCATGTGAGGAAGAACTACTTTCCTGTGAGGGTGACAGAGCCCTGGGACAGGCTGCCCAGAGAGGCTGTGGAGTCTCCTGCTCTGGAGATCTTCCAAACCCGCCTGGATGCCACCCTGTGCCAGGTGCTCTGGTTGTCCCTGCTGGAACAGAGGGGTTGGACTAGATGATCTCTAGAGGTCCCTCCCAACCTCAACCATTCTGTGATGCTGCGACTTTTCAAGGAATCCCCAAAATATATTTATGGTCATAACTACTGCTTTGAAGGGTAAACCCCTACTGACATCATTTGAAATTAGTAGTCTGATGTAATCTGGGGTTTTCCCAATTTCTTACACTTCTGTTACATAGACTATATAAGTGAACAGAGCTATGGAAAATCTGAGTAGTGAAACAGATTTGAACATATTTTGGTATCTTCCTCATAATGTCTATTCTTGAAACTAACTCTAATAACTCTACCAAAAAAAAAAAAATCAGTATTACTGTAGAAAAATATTTTTGTCTTTCACTTAGTATAGAGACAGCCACTGCCACAGTAATCCAGTCAACCACACACTACTTTTAATTGTTGAAAAAGATGCCTATATTTTGACCAACAGATACTCATGCTAAGGAAAAACAACTCTAGATGTCTGTAAGATGATTGTTCAAACCCTGTTGCCTGGTACCTTAACTGCCCAGGTACAACATATATAGGTTTTCTGTCTTTTAAGAGATGCAGATATATGCATTTTAAGAGATGTATAAGAGATGCAGATTTGTGCCTGCCAAATACTATCTGCTCAGCAGTGTGACCTGAGAGAGCATGGATATTGGGACAGGAGGAGACTGGTTCTAATCTTGTACATGGAAGAGGCTCTAAGGTGCTTAGTTACATCTCCCCAAAGTTTTAAAATCCAGGTTCAGGTAAAAGCAAGTGGCTTCCTCAGCTAAAATAACTTCAAAAATAAAGGAGAAGCTCATTGTTTCAGGACCATGGCATGATGTTTGTACAAAGGCACTCTGCACCACAGCACAGAATCCTTCTGTCCTCCAAGATCATCACTGAAGTCTGTAAGGAGAGAGGACGTAACTCCTTCAGTTCTGGAAACAAGACTTTGAACAAACAATAGTAGAATCAAAATCACTTTTAAAACATTTCTGCATTTTTTCAGTACTCTAGGGGCTAGTACAACAACAAATCATCCTTTGCCAAATCTTCAGATTGTCAAAGGCCAGAGATGGAAAGCAGTTTGCAGACTGCAGTCACTTTCCATTTTAGAAACAGAACTGCTATCTCTGAATTTGTGGGACTTTGCCAACAGCATTGCAGGGATTTGGAAATCTCACAGAGAGACCAAGACCCTATAGCAAATCTCTCCTCCATAAAGACGGTAATCCCTGCACAACAACAGGCAGAACACAGAAACTTCTGTCCCTGTCAAATTTGCCGCGAAATAAATTTTAAGCATTGACACCATGACTTACACTACCTAGGAAACCATTTTTGTTATACAGTATATATATATGTATATGTATATATATATACTGTATATATATATATGCAATGTATAACTTTTCCATGGAAATCTGGATGTCTGTGCAGAAAATAAATGGATATCAGTGCTTCCTCTTGCATAAACTTAGAAGACCTCATGTATTTCTAACATTTTTCCTGTACATCTGTCTCTACAGTCTGTGTTAAGGTTATAACCAGCACTGCTTTGCTGTTTTCCTCTTCTCTGCCTGCCAAAAGCGTATCCAGAGATATTGGTAAAGATGTGAGTTTTAACTCAGCAAACATTTAACACTGCAAGAGGCAGATCATCAAATTCAGTATGCATTCTCCCTGGAAATATCACAAAAGGAGGAAGCTGGGATTTTGTGCCCAGCTCCCAAGTAACTTCCCTGTTCCACATGCATTTGAAGCCAGAATTATCGAGTCTGAGGCATGCTGGCAGCTTTTTGTTGATGCGGATGTGCAGCAGCTGATGCTGGGTGAGCATTTTAGGCACACTAAAGCTTAGTTCAGTGCTGAGGTGGCTGATCCCCTTGACAGAGGGAATATTCATACGAATCCATACATTCTGGGATGCCCCATTGCACAGACTGGTGGGAAGGAAGAGCCAGATGTTGGCACATGAAGAGCTGCGTCTTATACCAATACAACACATGAACATGGGTGAGGAAGACAAGCCCATGTTGTCTGACAGCCTCTCTGCTTAGTAACCGATGGAATCCTAACCTGGATTTGAAATACCATCACTAGTCCTCCAAAAGCCATGAATCTGCAGACATGTCTACCTACTCTAGTAAGACTCGTGGCTTTCAGTTAAAAATCACAAAGCACAAATGCTCAGTTTTCAGAGAAGTTCAGGCATGCACAAGATGCACATTATTCACTCAGAAGGGAGTTTTGCTATAGTCAGAATTTTATTTCTTCTACTCAGGTTTTGTAACTGCAGGGTTAACCAAGACAACTGGCTATATAATCCTTCCTAAACAGGAAACCTCCCTTATTCTCACTTCTCATGACTTTTGAAAGAGTAAGACTTTCAAACTTCTGCAATTTTTTACAAAAAAAAAGTCAGAACCGCTCCGTATACGACCCCAAGCAGTCAGACAGCTGAGCAACTGTTAATATAAAGCCACCACACAGAAAGCAAGTACTGCCTGCTGCCTACACTTAAAGGAGATCTCACTTACAGTGAGCACAAGTTCACTTGTTTGCTTAAGCAGTGATAGACTAGGCCAACTTCTTTTCTGCTGCACACAATGACCTTTTTTTTTTTTCCCCTAAAAGATGCTGTCATTAACAATTTTGCTCTACCTCGTGGTGTGCAGATATCAGTGCACATTTTTGATGTCAGTGTCAAATACAAGACTGGCCATTTCAATCTACTCAAGGCTTTCTTGATCATGTTTTGTGAAATGTGAAACTCCACAATAGTAAAAAGCTTAACAGTCATGAAAAACTGCAGGAGTTAAATGGAAGCCTGGAAGGAATCATGAGTATGTACAGGGAGAAGAGTCCTTCCATTTCTGAGGGGTTACTGATTGCCGCTGCATTCTCCCCTGCACTTAAGTCCCTGAATCTCACACCTTTTACATACTGTATCAAGGCAGATGCTGTATAACTCTGTAAGCTGCTTATCAAGAGCAGGTATCGCTACAAGTCTTCTGCATCCGTTTAGACCCTTCACAGCTGTTACTCAATGGACAAAGCTATAAAATGATGTATAAAATTTAGACTCTCTTAAGTCATTTCTTTCACTTTAGCAGAGAAGATAGGTTTAAACTTTGAACACTTGATTCTCTCGCACTTATTTTTTTCTGCTGTTCTTGTCAATTCAAGACAAGGACTTTTAAATGTGTCTAATGAGCATTACTGAAACTTTATATAGTAGACCTTCAGGAACCTAATTCCCACTAAATCAGTAGGATGTGATTTTCAAGTGCCTAAGAGTCAAACTTGAAGAAGCACTAGGGCATCTCTACAAATAGGGCAAGGGATTCTCACAACAGCCTATCCAAATTGACAGCTGCCTAAATACCATTACTAGCTGGAGTATAATTATTTTGCATGAGTGACACGGGAAGAGGAACAGAAGTCATCCACACGGCAGAAATAATTCATCTAAAGCTTTAGCTCCAGCCTGTATCCTAAGTATTTTGCCTTGGTTTTCAATAGCAGCATCCTGCACAGTATTACCTCCAAGTTCTGAGTGCGTGCTGGGAAATTTCAGAGACCTGAAGAAACCGCAGCCTTGACTTTTACACAAAGGAAATGCTGCCTCTGCACTCTTCCCTAGCCCTTGAAAGGGATCCCTTCTGCTCCCACCTCATTCCAGGATATTTCTACCCATGAGCTAAGCATTCCACCACTGATGATCTCTCACCATGAGATTTCTGGTGGGCCTTCCCCTGAGCCCTTGGATGTGCAACAGCTCTCAGCCTATCTCCCTCCAGGAGGCAACAGCTCTAAGGCTGATCAAAAAAAGTTTTTTGGATTTTTTTTATTTTATTTTTTGAGAGGTTTAATAGAGAGAATTAAGGTCATGTTGCACTGGTGTTTGAGGGGAAATAAGAGATTGGTTTATGGAAGAGTTCTGCTGCATTTACAATTACCAGCAGAAATGAAGCTCTATAACACTTTTGCCCAGCTTTAATTTCCCTGAACAAAGCAGCTGAAAAAGGCACTGAAAACGCAGAGTCCCTAGCATTCCCTATACCTCAGGTTTTTCTACAGACACATTCACTCCCTGGGAAAGTTTTCCAACTGCTTGGCGGCCAGACTCGACCAGGCCCTTTGACCAACAATAGGAGGAAGCGCACAGATAGCCGAAATGCTGCGGATGCCAGCAGTAAATACAGTAGCACATGTCTCTGCATTTCCTGAGCTGTTAAGCTATGCTGAGCTCATGTGGGGTTTCATACAAACTATCCATCACACAGCCAGTAAAAATCTACCTGTTGAGCTCCTGCGGAAAGGTCAATAGCTCAATAGCTTCTGCAGAAGGAGACTACCTCCTCTCAAGGGCTTTTGATGTTCTTCTAGTCTCCTCTCTCAGACATATTTGACTTCTGCATAAGAAGAGCTCATGGACTGAGTCAATAATCCAGGCTAGGCCGGGCTGGTGTTCTTTGGTGGCAGCCCCCTCCCTGACCCTGTGCAGCCTCAACACTGCTCAAAAATCAGAGATATCAGTACTTCAGCGGGGTTCTCCTCAGACCTTATAAGTAAAGCAGGGTAAAACATTCACCACAGCCAAACTGTTAACAGGCTTCAATCTGTTTTCACGATTGTCCCTTTAAAGAACAAACTGTTCTTCCTCATTCCGGCAAGGTGCTGACAGGAAGCATCTTGCTTTGCAGAGCAAGGAGTCAGTGGCACCTGGAATGCTTCTACTAACTCAAATAGTCCCCATCCCTCCTTAGGCTCCTTCCTGATACAGCTGCTTCTTGCTCCATTTCCTCTCCTCCCTGCACTCATACTCCCTTTTCTCTTCCCTACACTCCTAGAGACAGATTCCAGCAAATGCAGTATTTATTTATTATTATTATTACTTATGCACTTCTTTTCAAAGCGCAGAAACAGATGACAGAGCTGGAGCTGATCCTTCATAAAAAGCAGATACGCTCTGAACACACCGCAGCTATATGCACATCCCTCATCCATGTCTCCAGGAGCAAGGAGTAGCTCAATAGCTCTGAAGATGCGAGTGGAGGAGCAAGGAAGAGAGGGAACGTAAGCTTCATCTTTGAAATACTTGAACACATAGGAACTTGAAAGCTGCAAACTACCATGCTGGCATTGCCACTTTCTCTGAGTATTGCATGGGAAGGTTGACAGCACTACTCTGCCCCAGGAATTCACTAGTTCCACAAGGAATTTGACCCAACCCCCTCTTGCGACTGAGGTTAGACAAGAAACCTGACTTTAGCCCAGGACACCAGCTAAATGTCTGCTTCAGTCTTTCCCTGATCACAGAGAATCTTTATCCAGGACTTACACAAGTAAAATGAGGTTTAAGAATGCCTAACTACATTGCTGTACTTGGCTTTTTGTCATTAAGCTGCCCAAGAGCAAGAAAATGTCCTTAACTGCCACTTTCCTCTCCCTTCTCTCTCTCTCTCTCTTTTGGTTTTGAATGGTTTTGAAGTGCCAATTCAAAACCATTACAGGAATCTTGCAGTGTGCTTTAGAGTAACTCCTTTAACTGTGGATACGAAGTAGGGCTGCTTTATTTTTTTGAGCTTTGACTTTTGAGTTTACCCTCATTTGCACATTTGCACGTCATTTTTAGCACAGGAAACCTACTAAGAGTCATGCTAGGAAAAGAAGAGCAAGAGAACCGGAGGTCTCCTATAAAGAGTTTCATCTTTATCTCTGCTCCATTTCAGTAGTTCTGTCTTATGATGCATCCCTCGGTAGAGTTCTTCATAAAAACAGGACAAAGAAATCAAAGATCTCACCTTGGCAAAGCTGCCTTTATCACAGTCAGTGCTTTAAGGCCATGCTTACAGAAGATCTCACAAATTACAAGCAAAGGGTTCCACAGTGCCTTACTGTGGTCAAAAGCA
Source organism: Eudromia elegans (assembly GCA_003342815.1). Classification (NCBI taxonomy): domain Eukaryota; kingdom Metazoa; phylum Chordata; class Aves; order Tinamiformes; family Tinamidae; genus Eudromia; species Eudromia elegans. The sequence continues at coordinate 6,641,721 of PTEX01000003.1, read as the reverse complement.
GGAGACAAGGGTTAGATCTACAAAGCAACACATATTTCACCATGTCTAATTCATTTAAGTAGATGCCCATGTATTTATAAACTGTCACCTCCTGTGTTTCTGGATGGAAAGCAGTCATATAAACACATCTCAGCATGTGTTATTACATCCCCAGCAGGAGACAAAACAGAGACCACATTACCAGTATCTGCTTCTCACACCTTTCTAAGAACTACCTCTTTTGACTGCCTCAAAGAGCAACCGTGTCAAATTCATTTAATATAATTTCACATTTAACAGCATGGCTTCACCCACGCCACCCACAGTAGGCTATGAGAGACCATGCATGGAGAAACTGTGACATCCTGTGGCAAGATGGGGCAACAACAGTCCAGCGTAACCTCTAATGACTCTGAATGGACTCCTTGAATTTGGGGCATTTCCTGACACCAAAACCTCAATAGTGCTTTTAAGTGCACAGCTCTGGTGCTTGTGACTTACCTTATATGGGCAGACTCATTATCTGTCCAGCTTGATTTTTTGCCTTCTCTCCTCAATCCTGACTTTCCACAGTTTTCACCACTTTTTCAGCTCTTCATCTCACTGTCCCATTTCTTGCCAGGACAACTCCAGTTCCTCCATACTGACTCTTCACTCTGCCTCTCCTTACTTTACCTGCATGCTTGTTCTCTACATCACTCCCTTCTTCTCACCTACTAATTTTTCATTGCTCAGCCAGCCTATCCTCTCCTCTAAAATCACAATTCCATGTCCAATTCATTTTCTCTTTGTCCAGCTACTATTCTGCTCTCAACTAATGCCTAAGTTCCTCTCCTTTTCTGAGTTTTCCACTTCTCTGTCCAATTTTATAGTTCAAACATAACAGCAAGTTATCATAACATAACAAGTCCCTCAACAGAGCAGCAGTAAGTAAACTTGCAGGAAATCACACTGCCTTATCTTAAGGTTAACATTAGGCAAAAGGCATTTAGCCCTGCATCTTTTGTGGGCAGTAAAATCAGTGCATTTCTCCATAGAAGTGCAACTTGCTAACTAAGAGTTAGTCCCTGCAAACCACCAGTGCAGAGCAACTCCCAAACCTATAGACAGTTTACTTACTTACCTGAACTCTTGGTGTTGCTCCATGGCTAAATAACTGCAAGATACCATCTTATAGACCGGATCCTAACTCAGCCATACAGTCTTGCTCTGGGAAAGGTATTGCTAGAAGAAAAAATAAATCATCCTTAGGCCACCAGCCCTAAGGAGGATGAGGTGATCCCATGACTGAGGTTTCAGCTGGAGATTTCAGCTAAGAAGCAGAAGAACCTTTTCTTTGCTTGCTTACAACTTGGTCGCTTTGAACTCATTTTCACCGGAGGGTTGGGACACATCCTTGACATAGACCCAGACCTTTTAAATAAGCTTTGAGCCTCTTTTCCAAAGACCTGTTCACAGACAAGGTTACCAGGGTTTACTGTCTGGCATCAAACATTTTCTTTCAGTCTTTCATTGTTTTGGGATCTTCAGAATTAAGCAGATCTGCATTAAAAGAAACACTGGTACAGGGTAAATACCGGTGCTTTACCATTCCAGGGTATCCAGTAGCACACAACAGCTTCCAAAGAGCCGAAGCGGATTTCACCTAGTTGCATGTCTGCAAGAAACAGAAGACTTTGAGCAAAGATGCTCAAGATGTTCAAAAATATACTAATAATCAGAACATCTACAAATTCTCTAAGGGGTTCACTGCCAACATCTCTAATTCACAGACAATTCTCAGATATATTAGTTAAAAATATATCAATATTCCCCTCACCTCTCCTGTAATCTAATCTGAGCAAGTTCCGTGAACCTGAACCTTGAGCTTTTTATCTCAGCCACACGTAACTGCTACCTCCATTGAGCTGCCGCTGGTATTCAGGCAGTTATTTGTTGACCTCAGATCTAATCTGTTATTTTCTGACAGGGTGCTTTTCAGTCACATGGGTCTCCTGATCCTCATTGTCACACAGTCTTCCAGCTGCCAGCACCAAGAGGTCAGGGTCAGCAGGGCAACGCAGCTCATGGAAAGCAAAGAGGAAGGCAGAGCCATCTCTTTAGGCAACGCCATCTCTTTAGGCAGCATCTTGTGCTTAGCTGAGTTGAAAGTGGCTAAAGGTAATAGTGGAACTGTGCGTTTTTCATCTTCCATCAAATACTCATCTATTAGGCCATATCCTGCGATTTTTCTGGCGTCTCCATCAAGTCCTGCGGAAACTGTTCCATCGCTCTTCCTCCATGGTCTGGTTTTCATCCAGGCATTCCCTCATCACAAAAACAGAAGACAAGGCCACGTGTTTTGAGTCTTCCCTGAGACTTTTAAGGGGGAATAAAAAAGTGAGAAGGGGGAACTGAGGGAGGATCATTTGGGGGGCATCAACATACAGTTGATATACCTCATCAAATTGAGGCGTCCAGTATGGAAAATATCCGCCTGCAAATATGAAGTTATAATTGAATGAGATACAAAAAGGAAAGCAGAATCCAATCAGAGGGAATGTTGGATAACACTAAAACGTGAAGTTCCCAAACAATAACTGCAATAAAGTTTCGCTAACTTAAGTTCTTTATTAAAACACAAGCTATTACACCCACCGCAGCTCCAAAGGCAGTATTTAGAGCGTGGAAATGCTGTGAAAAGTAGTGTGCAACACAGCTGCAACGGCACTTCTTGTTTAAGACTATCATATCGGAGGCTTCAGTTGACATATTTTCTTTGTTCATGAATTACCCTAAGAAATACCTACTTGCTCCCAACAGCTATGAGGCCTTTTAGAGGAAATGTGAGCCAGCATTCAAAGCTGAATTAAACGTGTACGTGTCGCTTCCCTGAGCCACAGGAAGCCCTCTCCTGCGATGAAGCTCTGAGGGCCCTACGCTTTCCTTCAGACAGACCCCACTTTCAGTAATTATTTGGATTTAGTATCTTCCTGCTCCGATTAATGAATCCAGAGTATCTACTTTAGGACCACAGGCAAGGGAGGTGGCCCATTTGCATTTCTCCCCCTTAAACTGCAAGGCCAGTTTTTCCAAGTTTGTTCCTCAGGATGACAGTCTCCTTTAAAAAAGGGAAAATAAAAACAAAACAAAAACACCTACTGATATGACTCGGTTAACAGCATTAGGGCTTCATTTGTGCACATCTCCTCAGCTATAAATTTTTTTATATAATTTTTTTTAATAAGTTTCTGCATTTATAAAGATAAAGGCAGAAAGGCCATAGCCTCTCTCAGAGGCAGACTCCAAACCTCTCTGCACCATTTCATTTCAGCCTAAGCAGGAACAGCAGGGCCAGAAACGAGCACATCCAGCCCTTCGTTCACCATCATCCCCATCCCCAGAGGGCAGGCACCAAACTGCAGTCTCTTAGGCACAGCGCCAGGCTGCAGAGGAAGGGGGACACACGATTAACTGCAACTCCAGCAAAATCTGACAAAATGTAAAAATATAGAGAGAAGCGGGGGGGGGGGTGTCTAGCCCCCTCATCCCTCTTCTAGGACGAGAGGGGCCACTATCCTTCCTAAAAGACATACCTAAATCCCCTAGATGGCCGTGGCATTACACGCCCCACGGAGCTCCTCTCCCTGCAGCCCCAGCCTCCACGTGGGGCAGGGCAGGGAAGGGCGGTGCCCGCGGCCGCCCCACAAGATGGCGGAGAGCGGGCGCCGCCGCCGCCATGAAGCCCCCGCGCGCGGAGGGGCGGGGCGTGGCCGGCCGGGGCCCCGCCCGCTGGTCGCCATGGGGACGGCGGCGCCGAGCGGGGCCGGGCGGCGCCATCAGGAGCCGCACCGCGGCCATGGGGGCGCCGCTGCGCGGGGGCGGCCACGGCCACGGCCACGGCCACATGGGTCCCGGGCGGACCTTCGACTGCTTCTACGGTACCGGGAGCCTCTCTCGCTTCGCCCGCGCCTGGGGGAGGCCGCGTGTTATCCCTCCCCTTGAGGGGAGGCGGCTGCCGGGGGGCTGCTGGGGGCGGGAGAAGACAGTGACGTTTCTTTAATGTGAAGACGTGCGCTTCGTTTCGTTCTCCTCCTTATTTTCCTTTTTTTTTTTTTTTTTTTTTTTAATGTGTGTATATATATGTATCTATATTCTCTCATGGAAAGACTTTCAAAAGAGGGAAGGGAGGCCTGACTGGTGTTGCCCGGCAGCTTCTCCAACACGTTATTAATTCCATTTATTCGCTTGTATTTCAGACCCTGTGTACTCGTTATCAAGTGAGAAGGACCATTCAAAAGCAAGTGTCTATGCTCAGCTTGCCTGGCATAACATGGTAGGTGTCAGCCCAGGGCAGCTCACGCGGGCTCCACGCCTCCCTGTGTGTGGTAGGCATGCACACGTGCACATGGCTAGAAACACGGCTACAGCCTCATCTCCAAGCTGCTCTTTTAAAACAGCGCAAATCTAAAGCAATGCAAGCGGCTGTGCTTAATACAAGACTTACCACATGGAGCAGTAGTGATCACTGGCCTCGGATGACTCTGTCGCAGCCTGGAAATGGGCAGTTCCATGCGCTTTGCAGTTCCCTAAGTTGTCTGTCAGTGTCACAGAATGGTGGAGGTCGGAAGGGACCTCTAGAGATCATCTAGTCCAACCCCCCTGCTCCAGCAGGGACACCCAGAGCACAGGGCACAGGGTGGCATCCAGGCGGGTTTGGAAGGTCTCCAGAGAAGGAGACTCCACCGCCTCTCTGGGCAGCCTGTTCCAGGGCTCTGTCACCCTCACAGGAAAGAAGTTCTTTTTCATATGGAGATGGAACTGCCTGGGTTTAAACCTGTACCCATTAACCCTTGTCCTGTCACTAGCCACTACTGAGAACAGTTTGTCCCCTTCCTCCCTACAATCATTCCTCGAGAACTTATACATATTGATCAGATCCCATCTCAGCCTTCTCTAGGCTAAACAGTTCCAGGTCATTTTATCTTTCTTTATACAATAGAAGTTTCAGCCCCTTAATCATCTTTGTTGCTCATCACTGGACCCTCTCTGGGAGCTCCGCGTCCCTCCTGTACTGGGGAGCCCAGAACTGCACCCAATACTCCAGGTGCGGCCTCACCAGGGCTGAGTAGAGGGGCAGGATCCCATTGGCCCTTGCCTCACTGGGCACAGTGGGCACAGAGGGCACATTGCTGCCTCATGGGGAACTTGTTGTCAACCAGGACTCCCAGATCCCTCTCTGTGGAGCTGCTTTCCAGCAGGTCAGTCCCTAATCTGTGCTGGTGCCTGGAGTTATTCCTCCCCAAGTGCAGGACCCTTGTTGAACCTCATGAGGTTCCTCTCTTCCCAACTCTTCAAAGTGTCTTTAATAAAATACTCCTGGATGCTGTTAAAAATAGTTGTTGTACATTAAATTATAATAGAGGATATAATAGTACAAGTCAGTTGTTCAGGTAGAACTGTTAAAATGTATTTCACACAGTGCCCCCTCACTTCAGGATAAACTTACACTGCAGCTCAAGGCAGCATACTAAAACAGTGGGAAAGAACACAGTGCTAACAGCCAAGCAGCCCGTAGTAGGTTGCAACCCCATCCTAACTCTTCAGACCAGTTTAGCACATCTTAGATTACCTAAGCTCCCTGCTGCTCATTATCTGCCCTAGCTAGTTTTAAACCAGCTAGAACCTGTCTATGGGAGTTGCAGGCAAAGCTTTTGACTGTAGGGATTGATATCTGGATAGGATGCATTTCGGTATAATGCCAAAGAAAAGCAGACCTGGTACAACTGAATAGTGAATTGGATTTTAAACAAAGAAATTTTCCTGAAACTGGAATCTGACTGGAATCCTGAACTCTGAAAATCCATTCCTATACAACAGGATGAAATTTCCCAAAGAGCATTGCAACAATAGAATCAAGAAACGTTTCCAAAAGATGTTTCTGGATCTTGCTATCTTTAGGCTCTTTTGTATATAAATGTATCTGATATGTAGGAAAGAAGGTTGTCTATCTGTACAGAGACACACACACAGAGATGGTAGCTTGCCTGTCATCACAGAGATCCTTGCAATATGGCTGTGAACTGTTGTTCAGGCCAGAAAAAGTAGGCTTACTGTCACTAAGCTTGTGTCTTTATTAGGTGTAGTGTTACTAGTAGGTATAATACACTTACTTACATAAAAAAAGTTCTAAACATTTGACTAAGCAAGTGCATAATGTACAATACAAAACAACCTGTCTATAGCCTCATTAGGGTTGACAGAGGTTGCAATAATTTTTGGTTAACATTTTTTTCCAAATTCTTAAAAGTCGAATCCCCTTTCCAGAGAAATAAAACCAGAATGCAGTCTCATGTATAGCAAGCAGTTGCTCATGATAGGTTGTATGGATCTTCATAATTTGACACTTCTTAAACTCTGATGAGATAGTGTGCTTGAAATGTCACTGATATCCTATGTGCATCTGAGTTGGTAACCACTGAAATGAAAGTGGTAATTCACAATTCAGTTCTGATTTCAGACTTTTCAGGAACTCAAGCCAATACAGCTACATCATTTACAGTTGAGTCACAGTTCTGAAGATTTATTTGCAACCATAATTTTAGTGGTTTAAGGCATATCTGCCCAGGGAAGTCAGTGCTCAGATGGATGGGTGTGGATTTCTAATGCAGTAACTTTGTATACTAACACCCATGGAAACACTTATAGTGCATGCTAGAATTGCTGTCCCATAAAATGACGTATTTTAGCCTGTGAGTGGAATATATTACTTCACTTCTGGAGTGCACAAAATGGGAGGGAGTTTACATAGGGTACTGTGCTGGAAATTCACATCTTAAGTTACTGCACACTATCTTCCTCATGTAATAAAGTGTTAGGCCCTTAGATCTTAAGTTGAGACTCTGGAAAACAGCCAGAAGATATACTTGTACATCCGCTGCTAGTCTGGTATGCCCCGCATCTTGAGAAATCCCATCCAACTAGTTGACATCATTAGTGTATGCCCCCTTCTTTCCTTATCCTGAATATGCCACCCTATAATTCACAGACAGCTGTTCTATATACTGATCATATGTATACACTCACTAGCAGCTGAAACTCTGATCTGTTTAACAGCATTTGAAGTCACTAAATCAGTGCCTCTTCTCTTCTTTGTCCACATGAACATTAGGTAAAGGTACCAATTTACAGAAGCATGTTTAGTACTCTTATCCATTTCCCTGGCTACAATCTGTGCTTGGAAGGCAAAGACCCAGTGCCTCCATTTATTGACCGAAGATGGAGAGGGAGGGATCAGCAGCGCCTGGAAGCTCTTCAGCTGCTTGCTATGTAAGTGTCCTATGATTGGATAATTTAAAACAAACACACAGACAAAACCAACAAAAACCCATACACACTGAAGTGGAGATGACTGCAATTTGCTCCTGCTTACATTTCCCTTGAAATTAAGAGATCACAGCTGTTGTGGAGTATGGCTGCCCATCTGTTTCTTAGGGCGTGGATGTTGCACATTCCTTCATCCCTATGCTATCTGCTCTGCAGCAGTTGCCAGGAAAGAGAACAGAGTTATTTCTGTCTTTCATAGATAATTTTTAAGGAGTTCAGCTGACCCACGTGTGTTATTTCAGTGGTAGCTGCTTCCTTTCCATCCCCGGAAGCCGCAGCTGGTTAGATGCTGCTGCTGTTCGTTCAGGTGTGTATGGCACTTGAGCTAGGGCACCACATTTTTAGTCCAGGGACTTCTTAGTTAAACTTTCTCATGGTACCACATTAGTGTTTCTGATTCAGAAAGGATGTAAGCTTCCATTTACATGTTTCTGCTGCACCGTGCATTTTTGAAGTTCTCTTATAACTGTACTGAAGATTTCAGACTTCAGCCTAACTAGTGGTCAGAGGTTTTTTTTCTGCATTAACAAGCTAACTTTAGACCTTGGTCTTTTCTTACGATATATTGCTCTGGGACTGCAGGTAACGGTTTTACCATGTACTTGACAGTAATCAAATATATTGAAGAGAGATGCAGGATTTCCCACCTATCTTTTTGAGTTTCTAAAGCATATTCTTATCATTTCTTATCATTTCTACATTCAAAAAGAATTGTGGAAGTTTTTTGGTGTGGGTTTTTTTTTTTGTTTTTGTTTTTTGTTTTGTTTTGTTTTGTTTTGTTTTTTTTCTTCTAGTTTTCAGCACTTCAGATTGCCCCTACCACATGAAAACTGAGTGGCTTGTTGTGATGTGCCTATGGCTCTGTAATAGGAACTTATTTGTCATCTGAGCTGCTTAAAAATGCATTAGTATTTCAACAAGTACTTGCAAAATGTCTTGCAACTAACAACAATTAAAAAAGTGAAATATTTCTCCTCTATTTCAAACTGTACTGACAGTGTTGCCCATATAGAAGATAGTATTCCCCAGCTGTCATCTGAATAGTTGTGTTGCTTGTGCAAGGTTACCAGCAGTAAATGCTCACTTGTAGCAGCAAAGTCAGCAATTACAAATCAAGGACATGCAAGAGGCAGGATCTGTGGAATAAAAAAGGGCTATTTCACTGGGTTCCCTTTATGCCTATAACTATACCATAACAAGCTGAGCAGCTTATGCTAATAAAGTTGCATCATAAGAGTAAGTGCCCACCTGTGCCTAATGAAACACACACCCCATCTGGAAGGCACTGCACACTGATGTGCAAAGAGATGGCTAGTGGGACTAGCCATCGGCTCAATTAACTCATCTGAATTACAAACACCACAACCTTACAACAATAGGTTGATTAGAGCCAAGCACCTATCTCAGGTTACAGTGCTGCATCTTGAATCCTTCTCCTGGCTTTTCTTGTGTGATATGAGGGAAGGTGCTAGGAAAGGAATGACTTTAAACTCACCTTGGCAGTAATCTGTGTGTCACACGAGGTTAATAAAGCATCTCACTGTGCTGTATTTGCTATGATGAGTAGTCATACTATGGCCCTCAAGGTCCGCAGCGCTGCTCTCAGGGCCATGCAGTGAGGTCTTTGAAGATAACTGATCTCGGCGTGCAGTTCTGTTTTTGTCCCATCTGTAAAGCAACAGACAATCCTAGAATCATTACGGTTGGGGAAGACCTTCAAGATCATCGAGTCCAACCATAAACCCATCACCACCGTGCCTGCTAAACCATGTCCCTGAGTGCCTCATCTGCACGTTTCTTGAACGTGGTACATTGTTAACTGTAACTCTGTAGTGCCTCCATGTTTAAAGTTAGGCAGCAGCAGCCACCTTTAGTACACAGAATCCCATACATTTAAAGTCTTGTAAGGTGCCAAAAACATGACATGCAGGACTTGCCATGAATACAGATTAAGGGAATGACTTACCTTAAGCCATGATGCGGGCTACTTTTAAGAACTTCTGTCTCTTGTCTTTAACTGTCTTAAAAATTGAAAAGATGAAGACTGGAGCTATGAAAACAAACAGCAATCCTGAGGCATAGTTTTCCATGAACTCTGTTCTACCTACTTGCACACCAAACCTTTAAAACAAAGAAAGCCCTCGGGATGTTATCGTGAAAAAAAATTTCAAAACAAAACGAACTCCAGGATGTTGTAGTGAAATTTTTTAATAACTTTAAATTCAAGATGGGAAAACAAAAAATCTCGGAGAAGATGTACTCCTTCCAGCATAATTTTGAAAGCATATGGTCATATGGTCAGACTATTTTTTTTCCTCTACTGGAGAATTCAAGTTGAAGTTGCTGGCTCTATTTCTTTTTCCACATTTGCTCATGTAGAAATAGCCTGAAGCTATTTCTATAGTTATAGCTATTTTTGAAAGTTAGCAGAAAAAAAAGTGGTAGTCTTCTCCATGGTCACTACTCTCCTTCCCAGGTATTTTCTGTTATGGAAAGTTTTTCACTCTCTTATGAAAATGAGATTACTCCTCCCTTCTCCAAGCAAAAGCAGTTCCTTTGTAATGTCCAACATTTACAAAATGTTTCTTTCTGTAACAAGCTCATAAAAAGTTAAGATTTTTTAAAGACTGGAAGTGGTGCCCATGGACAATGTGGAATATTCATAAACTGTCTTGCTATATATAAAATTATGAAAAAAATGCAAAATGCAATTGTACAGTTGCTTGTATACACATGGAGATTGTGGAATTTGTAATATTTCTAGTTTGATTGTGCAATAAGAGAGAGAAATAAAGAATAAGTAAAAAGGTCAGAACAGCTCCAAACATACTTCTTACACAATAGTAAATAACCCTGTGTTTTTGCTTTAGAACTAAACCTTCTCTTCAGATAACTCAAATTTTGTATGAAGATCCTGAAATTTGTGGAAGGAATCGCTACAAATACTTTGGGCGGTAAGGAATGAACTGGTTTAACACAGAGTTTAAAATTTGCTCTCTTCTGTAGTTTAAAGAGCACCTAAATAAATTAAATGCCAAAACCTTCCTTTTTTTTTTTTTTTCTTTTCTTTTTTTTTTTTTGGTCAATTGTTTGTTTGCTGGTATAAAAAATATAAATAGTAACCAAATCATATATTACAAGGTCTTTTAACGGTCACATTATCTCTGAATTTTCAGATAATGATTTACTGAATAATCAAAAGTAGCAGGCATTCTGCACTTAACAGTTCTTTGTAAAAAGTGTTGAGCTGTAGATGCTCCTGCACAACAGAAGATGTTCACCAAAAGCATTGTAGTTCTCCAAAATCCTGGAAATGTGTCTTAGCAAGATATAGCCATTACCTCCCAGTTTCTGGGAAAAAAAATTAATAAAAATGAATTAACGTTCTTTATGGCAATTTTAACAAAAGAATGACAAAGGAAGTTCAGCTTTAAAGTCTCTCAGAGACTAAGGAAAATTGATAGTGAATTGCAATATGTAAAATATAGTAATTTCTAGGAAGGAATTATTAATATGAATACTTTATCTTTGAGTCCATATAGTTTTCAAGTTACTTCAGAAATTACTACAGAGAAGGGAAGAATCAAATTAGGTAATTCCACAATGGCTTACCTTATAAACTGAATGTAGGGATTTATTTCAGGATTTCAAGAAGTTATAGAAAAAAATCTCACAACACTTCAAACCAAAAAAAAGAAAAATCAACTAACTAGTGAAACCCATACCTATATATAATTCTATGACCATACGCAAAATTAATCTCTTTTAATTATTGCCTTGCTTTTCAATTCCTATTTTTAATATAACAAGATTTTAGTAAATGCTTTATTGTGAGTGTCAAACACTTAAAACATTTCTCTTACTGAATGCTGATAAAGAGTGGACACACCTGCATAACTAACTGGGTCCCTCCCTCTTGATGGCAACTTGCTGTTAGGTTGGCTTCATTGTAAGCATCAAATAGCACCCTTTGGAGGTGGACATGAGAAACACCAGTCTGGGCTGTTTGCTAAAGGTCTAGAGCACCTTTTTTATGAAGTGATCCCCTCTCTCCATATTGCTCCTTAACCAGGGAAGAATTATTTCATATACAGACACAATACCACACATGTAGGTAAAGAACCTCAGTCATGATTGATTAGCGAAACTTCATTGAAATTAGTGGAATGTAGTTTTCCTAAACCATAACAGTATTTTATGCTCATGGCTGTTGTCTAACCTCTCTGTTCTCTCTTTTCAGACCTCTCATGACTTTTAGTAAACCGTTTCCACTAAATTTTGCTTATGCAATGCCAAAGTAAGTAGTGAGTTCGGTGGCTGCACCATTGTAATCGATTATATCTAGCACACACACACAAAAAAAGACTGCTTATCTGGTTATTTAGTGAGCAATATTTTCATACTAAATCAATAGGAAGAATTTTTTAAGTGATATGGAGGCCTCAGTATTAAAAACAACCCTTTAAAATGTATATATTGGGAAGATGTGCATGTAACTATTTTAGAGAGCTGAGACCAGGAGACTTCTGAGTGGCTTATCTAAGAGGAAGGGAGTCCAAGTGCTAACTGTGGCCTCGATCTGCTTTTACTAAAGATAGAGGAGTTAACATCAATGGGAGCAATATTAAGGTAAAAGAAAGCACATTTGAATATTAGTTTTTAAAATAGTTTTTAATGAATGTGACAGGTGTTTTGCCATCTGGCTTTAGTTTATTTTATTTTATTTTTTTTTTTTTAAGGACAAAGCCCTTTGTTTGTTCAGAGGCCAGAGATGATGAGGTCTTTGCTCCCCAGATACGAACTGTGGGTACACAGACAGATTACAGGGACGGTGAAGCCCAGACTGACCCCTATTCCCCTGAATACGTCGTTCTCTCTGCCTCAATCCCTGAACTTCTGACACTTGCTACTCTGACTTGGGGTGAGTTATGGAATCAAAATACAATATTATCATAATGATACTGCTACTTTCTTCAGCAGGACATTCTATTCAGTCAGATTGCAAGGCTATTGCCAGATTTTACAATCTGTTTGCTTTGGGATACATTATTTTTATATTCTTAAACTATATATTAAACTACTTAGTAGCACTGTTCTGGGACCTTTCATTAGGAGTTCTGAGATCTTTTAATATAAAAAGGTCATATGTTTTACCAATACAATCTAGGTTTTCCATTTACCTGCTGCATTTCAATGATTCTGAGTCAATCATTAATAAGGAAATAGTAAGAATACTGCTGTCTCACAACATACCTGTGATCCTCCTGTTCCAGTGTCCTGGCTTATATAGCAATTGATACTGGACATGCCAAAGAAAATGCTAATGCTGATTCTCAGAATGTATCTACCTGGAAATGTTTTTTGCCCCTTCCATCCTGCAAGAGAGGAATGGACAGCTGAAGAATAGCCACTGCAGGTCATACCATCATATATATTTTAAAATTTTACTGACCTTGGAAGTGTTTACTTCTGTTTATTGTCAATTCTGCTTGTGTTTAACCTATAGGTTTATGCCCATGCAACCCTGTAGTATCTTAGTGTGCAGACAGTGGATATTGGCTGGATTTTCCATTTTTTTAAAGAGCTACTGTTTCTTGTTCCTATAAGGCCGAGGACTACCAGCAGGACTAGCTGAGGTGGAGATGATTGAACGTGCCCGGGCAAAACGAGCATGGGAAGCAACTCTTCCACCCCTGGACAGTGCCTCACAAATCACAAAGAGGAGGAAAATGATGGATGATATGGAGAAGAAGGAGTGGGTCTTTAGAGAACAGGAAATAGAAAAGTAAGAGTCCATTTATACACTTCAGTGCTTTTAATTGTCAGGAGAATAGAGAAGGAAGAAGGTTTGGGATCTGACTGGAGGGTAACAAGCTTTTTATCTTTGTGGAAAAAAAATTAAAATCCACTGATATTTTTGTTGAATAAGAGGCAGAATACTTTTCATTAGTGATAAACTCCATTCTAAAAATGAAAGAGTAAGTATGGGATGCAGCTTGAACTCTCCGAAAAGTATTCAGGTGGGATGCAGTTTTGATGAGGACAGCAGTTCGCAGAACACTGGAGAATAGTGTAGTTCATACCTGGCCTTTCCTTGCAGGTTGCAGGAGCTTCGACTGGAAGTCTTGAAGAAGCTGCTGTGGAGGAGAAAGGAGAAACAGAATGAGTTGGATTTCAAGCGCTTGGATGCCCAGTGGCAAAATCATCAGAAAGCTATAGAAGAGAAAATAAAAAAAAATCAGCAGAACTATGCACTGAGTAAGTTGAAGAACCAGAAGTATGAAGCAGAAGTAGGAAGGCAGAAGTATTAGGCTTAGGTTTCAAACAACCCACAAGACTGCAATCTTGAATCAAGACAAAACAGCTAGCATCCACATATAGATATGCATTGCCAGCATTTTTTTCTGATCAAACAGAATGGGATGTACCACAAAAGCCTTTGTACATTTCTTAAGATGAAGCCCTTTCTTTTTTTATTTAGAATTACTTGTTTGAAGAATCTTCTCACATTTTTATTTTCCTTTTAGTGATCAGAAAGCTGGTAGCTAAGAGAAAGAATGTGGGAGGGAAGCTGGCGAGACGAGATATCATTGAAGACTACGCTGACTTTGCATCACAAACATATGCTCCTCTGTCCAGAATTGGTTATTTCCCAGACAACCATGCTGAACGCTATGTGGTAAAAAACTACTATCTTAACACCTTTGCAGGTAAAGCATTTTGCAAGATTTAATTTGTATGAGATAATTATGTTAGTAAACCCCTCAATTTCTCTCTTCACTGTTCCGTTACATACTCTGTGTTTCTTAGGATTGTGTCAACTGGAAGCATCTCTCCCAGATTCTGTTACCCAGATCCAGATTCAAGCTCCGAAACCTAAATGCAGTACCACTAAGACTGGATTTATTAAAAGGTCAGCAAGGCTAGAGGCAGAGCTGGCACAAGTTCACCAGGTATGGGACTGCAGCCATCAGTTCCTCACAATTTTGAACTGCTCAGAAATGCCATTGAGAAAACATATGTGAACTTTCTTCCAGTTGTCTGTGCTAAATTCATGAGTTTTATTATTTCAGCAGAGAATGTCTAAGACATTCAAACTGTTGTAGGCATGACCATTTCTTCTCTGGAGTTCAGTCTGTCAGTATTCTCTCTCCCTAGCATCTGCATTCTGCTCCAACCCTATGGAAAACAAGGATAACTGCTTGCATATTCTTTTAAAATCACAAAACATTTCCATTAGAGGAGTTGTTTATAAATCTGTTATGCCAAGTTTAGCTGCTATTTTTAGATATTGTGATGTAGAAACCAGACTCGTCAGTCCAGATAAGCTGAAAACTGTGATACCCATAAAGACCCGAATTGCCTCAGCTACAGTAAGGCTTCTGTTCAGAGCAACAAGAGCAAAAAATGAACAGTTTTATCCTAACAATCGACTTAAGAGATTTCACAGCATCACAGAATGGTTGAGGCTGGAAGGGACCTCTAGAGATCATCTAGTCCAACCTCCCCTGCTCCAGCAGGGACCCCTAGAGCACGTGGCACAGGGTTTGGCGGGTTTAGAAGATCTCCAGAGAAGGAGACTCCACAACCATTCTGGGCAGCCTGTTTCAAGCATTGCTTCTCTCATTACTTAGCCTCTGGGTTCTGCAGTGACACTGTGGGTCACATGAATGTCTTTTGCTCTGTGAGTTTGGTGGCCATAGCACTTTTTGGCTTAACGGGACCCATCTGGCAGGTACACCTCGTAGGCTACAGGAGTTGTTGAGAAGCAGGCAGTGAAGGCAGCAGAGTACTTGAGTTAACAGAACTTAGTTAGACCGGTTGGTGTTACCAGCCCCGATCCTGCCAAAAGCCTCCTCCGGTACAGAAAGTATGAAGAGAAGTTTAAAGCAGGCAATTAGGGATCATCTCAGAATGGCTCTGTATTGCTTTGCATTACTTCTATAGCAGAACATCTGGACCAGTTTTCAGAACTCTCCTTTTAGCGCTGCCTGAGTATTCTCTAAGTCTAGACACTTTCTCTGCAAATCCTAGAAGTATAACAGAACTCTAGAAAATTTGGAGCGTACACTGTGATCTAGTTCTGGAATGAGTTTCTTCCATTCTCTGGTGTTAACCTGGGATAGCTGGAAGTGGCAAAGACAAGTGCTAGATTTTGTCTTCAGAGGTAATTTCTCTGAGTCAGGGAGGTTTCCAAGACTTACTTTCCAGGCCAAATAAGTAATGGACTGTCCTCCTCGTTATCTTCCTCTTGTTTTGCCATGCTGCAGGTTTTCATGAGGTTAGGGCTGCAAAGTGAGACTGAAGAATATCCTGGGATCCACAGAAAGGATCGTTGTCCTATTAAGAATAAAATCATCTTCCTCTACACTTGAAACTAATCTCAAAAGATAGGATTTTAGAAGCAGGCTTTTTGGGGAGTATCCTGAAACCTTTTGCAAGGATATTATATATACTCAGTGTTCTTCAAATAGCTCTCTAAAGCAGGAGAACATGAGAGAAACAGGAGTGACCCAGGATTTACAGAGAAAAACAAGGAGCTGTATCTTAAACCAAGTCTGTAAAAGGACAAGAAAAGCCAGTTCCTAGACAGAGGAGATGCTGATGCTTTAGGGAATGTGAGCCATTACATAAGAAGCCTTACATGAAACTGCAAGGAATTTAGGTAGCTCAAAAAGAGATAGCACACTGGTAGAGTTAATTAATATAGGAAAAAAAATGCTCACTTCTTGAATAAATGAAGGAGTAGAGGAGATAGTACAAGATCATGTCTGTTTTCCTTTATCTTGTTGCTGGAAGGAGGTGGCGAAGTAAGAGGGACAAGAATATCTGTGAAGAGATCTGTGCCAGCTTCAAAGAGTAGGAAAACCTGTTCAAGCAGTAATTGCATCAAGAACAGATCTCCAACACACTGTTAGTTGGCTCATGCTCAGACAAGCTTTAAGACTTATTATGGCACTCCTAATGAACCAAGATACAGCTGCTGCATTGCTAAGTAGGTACTCAGCGTGTCCTTGATCTCACCTTCTTTAGTCATGGGCAAAGAGGAAGAAAGAGAACCATGACTGCATATGCGGGTGCCACACATGGAAATGTGCATGGTGTCTTGAGAAAAAGAGAAGATTAAAGAGTATATAAGGAAGAAACCAAAGCATAATCACTCTGAATGGAAAACTGGTTTCCAAGCCACCATCCCATCAAGACTTCTGCTTCTATCAGAAGCCATCAAAAAAGCTAAACGGTATGGCCAAAATCAAGAAGGCTGTTTGCTGTTCACAGCATTCACTGGGAAAAAGAAAAGAAAATGGAAAGCTGAGGTAGTCCTTCACTGTCCATCCCATGAGATTATACCATGACAGAAAGAAAAAAAAAAGTCTACATGAAAAAAATAAAATAATGTAGCCCCTTTCAGAAAATTTAGTGTGCAATATGTAGATGGTCCCATATAAAATATGTCCTTCAGAAATTTAGTACATATTTATTTTTCTCTCCTCATCTTAAAGTCTTAAAATAACCTAAAACTTCAATATAGACAATAGTAACCACTCCTGACTTAGTGAAGGTAATAAAGTCACTGGATTCTACTGATGTACAAACAAAACTATTTCCAAGAACTGCAGTATTTCTCAGATTTACATTAGTAAGAATTCCCTCTTGTGCTCTTAGACTTGTCTTTAAAAATTGTCATTCTGGTTGCATTGTGTTCTTTTGCTTATCAAAAAATATTTTTGTAGGCTAACGTGTTATTAGGAAAACTCTTATGAATGCAACATTATGCTAATAAACATAGGAATCATTGTTTTTAAGATAAACACAATTCCAATGGCTTTTTCTTTTCAAGTTTTCCCTCATCATGCAAAACACCTTATAAACCATGTCAAACACTGTTATAATCTTCTTGCCAGAGAGCTCTAAAATGATCGAATACAAGAAGCAATTGAGAAAATCTCTAACTTTGTTCAGCTACAAGCATTTCACGTGATTTATAAGCACTTTATAGGCTTTGATTTTTGTATTAAACCAGTCTAGTTCAGAAGTTTCTAATAGTAACGTGTTTTTCTCCCTCCACCTAAAATTCTCTGTCTCCTTTTTCTGAGCTTTTAATTATCCTGGCCAGAAAGGTCAGATCCAGCTTATAAGATGAGTTTTATATGTTGACCATAGGAGTTTTAAAACTTCATCATTTTTGCAGTTAAATTTTATGCAAGTCCTTTCCTTGGTATTGGAGAGAAGAAATTCAATGTGTGATTTTTTTTTTTTTTTTATTAAGTTACTTTCTTATTTCCCTCCCTGGTAAGATACTGTTTTTGAATATCTCTTTCTAACAGTCCTGTACTCCTTTTCTGTAATAAAGAAAAAAAGAGGGAGAGAAAGCAAGCAGATACACCTCACCTTGTGCAAATACGTCTGTTCTTCCAGTACTGAAGAGTACAGATCGAGCCCGGGTGACAGCAGGATCACAGTTTTGAAAGAGATTTAAACTTATATATTTTGCTCCTTTTTCTTTGTAAGCGGTATTGAGATGTCTACAGTAGGCAGACATTTCTGTGCAGCAGAAACTGATTATTGGAATCTTTTTCTAACGAGCCTCCAATGGGAAGTTGGCTCTCTAAAAGCTGCCTGAAAGCATCCGTGGCTTTTCCACTCCTGACCTGCTTTGATTGGCAAACTTGGTGGCAGCCATCAAACAGTTCCAAGCAGGAAAAGGAAAAGAAAAGAAAAAACAACACTTTAATGGACTTAAAATAACAAATGTGATACCTATAGTAAAAGGCAAAGAAAAATAGCTCTTACTTCCTCCCTCATGTTGTTTTGAAAGTCCTGTCGCTATCTTCTGACCAATTAACAGCCTTATCTGCTGACCATATCCATTTTTAAGTTGAGGTGAAGTAAGCAATGAAAGCCACAAGCCTCAAAAGTGCAAAATACTTTCAACTCTCTGCAGTCAGTGTGCTCAGGAGCAGACAGTAGCCATAGAACTGATCGCAATGTGATGTTCTATCTATGATATGAATGTGATTAAATTGTTTAACTATTACAGGCACTACTGGACAAGAAGAATAAAGTCAAGGAGCCAAAGAAGCCCCTTCGTTTCCTTGAAAAAATAGAAAAACCTGTACCACAGCCCCCAACTCCAACCCTGGAAAAACCATCAATTGTAAGTGGGATTTTTAGTACTTTTTTTTTCCCCCACCTGTGATCGTTCCTCAGCTGGCTATTAAACGAATGTCCAGAGAGGTAAAGAAGTCTCTTATCCTGATCTGACAACACTGTCATAATCCAGTGGAGCAGTTAGGTTCAGTCCCACAGAAGACAGTCAGACTTTGGGTGCTTGGTCCTGAGCACGCAGCTCATTACTTTGCTAGCCTGCCAACATGTAGAATTGAGTCTTTTGATGCCCGTGCTCCAGTTAGATGACAGTTCACAGAAAATGGTTCTTCTGTAGAGGTCAGAATAGCAGTAATGTGTTTTGGGGCTGTGATATACTCTAGAGAAAAAAAAAAAAAACTTGTTAGAGAAGCTGCAATTTCTTTTCTTTTCTTGAAGTAATGTGTTTCAGAGGTGGTTGCACCAGTGGATTGATTTGTCTGCTTATTAACACCATTTTCGTGGTGTAGTAAAAATCAGACATAATTATCATTTAAACTTGTGAATTTAAGAAAGTCATGCAGCCATAAAAATAAAGGAGAGAAAGGCTCATTAGGTTATCTGTACTATCTTCCTTTGTGCAGTACGATTTATTGTAGTCTACACAGTCCATTTTAAGATCTCTGAAATAAAAATATCTACTACTGCCTTTGGAAAAAGCTTTCCACAGTTTCACTGGCTCCTGTGTCTTAGTTATTGTATTGCAGTGGTCCCAATTTAGCAGATTAACATTTCCAAGCTACATGGCATTCTCTATATCAGACAGACTTCTTCCAGCAGTTGTAGTCATGCTTGAGTCTATTTACAGATTATAGCTTTTTATATAAGAGTTTCAATGCAGTAGAACTTTAGCTAAGTTAATTCTATCAACATTTATTTTCTCCTCAAATGGTCTTAAGTGCAGAAACATAAGAGAGTGGAGCTCGCTAGTGAAACTCCATCTGTGCCATCAGGCCACTTCAGCCACTGCAGGTTTGCCCTAAAATGTTATGTCTTGCAGAATCTGAACCAGGTTTCTCCTATTACACATCCTTCCAGCTGGCTGCTAAAAACAGAGCCTTGCACTGAAAGCAAGGCTCTTCTCTGCTTGCCCTGTAGGGATACTAGAACCAACTACTAACTCCACCAACCTCTGCTGGAGATCCTCACCTCAAATTAAGAATCCCAAAGGGAAAGTGTGCAAGAGTGGTGGGCTGCTGACGTGGACCACAAGGGATATGGAATGGAGATGTGACTTCAGGCCTCTTACCTCCTCTCCTTCCTTTGCCAGTCAGTTCTTGCACACTAATCAGCCTCAACAAGCTTACAGAGCACCTTTCAATTCCTCACCTCACTCTCTCCCAACCTCTTCTTGTTCTCAGCTGCATTGTAAATTCCTCCAGATGCTAAATTCTCCTTTTTCTTTCTTTCTTTCTTTTTTTTTTTTTTTTTCTATAGGGCATGGTAGACTCTCTGACTCCTCTCTCCCTTTCCTGCTGGTTTTGGAGCAAGTGGGTGGAGGAGCTGGTCATTATCTTTGCTAAGGCATCCTTTGCAACACTGAGAGATACAACTACAAATACCAAGAACTTCCCGCATCCCACAAAAACTTAAAATAAACCTTACAGCAATTTGTCTTACCTGTCCAGTGTATGTGCCTGCTGTCTCCGTTTCCAAAAGCTGAACAGGTTTGTGGCCTCACTTCCCTTTGCAGCCAGGTTATATGGAACGGTTATTTAACTCTAAGTGGGCTGGAAATTCATTCCTTCTTTCTGGAGAAAAAGAAGAGACCAAATCATAAAACAGTCCTTTGCCTGTTCTGCTTTGCTCCTCTTGGATGGTGGTATTGCAAGGAGGGAATGCTTCCTTTTGCTTTTCGAATGCTTAATCTGCAACACCTAAGAAAAAGCAGACCCTAAAATTCAAGCTCACATCCCTACTCTCATCCCACATTCTTCCCTCTTATTCCAGTACTTCTAAATTACCACCTTTCAACTCAGATATCTTAGTCTGTTTTTACTGTATTAAAAAAAATCATTCTTGCAGTATTCAGATTCCTTTTAATCTCTTTTGGGTACCTTATGGACTTTTTCTTCCTGCAGGTATCTAAGACCCCTCATCAGGAAAAAAAATGCTACAGGCTGTGCTTCCTATATTTAAAATAAGCCAACATTTTATTGTCTATAATAATATTCTCTTACCCACTACACCTCATCCTTCTTCCAGATTGGTATCACTCACACCATGCTAGGCTAGTAACCTCCTGAAAGAGACAAATTGCAGTATGAGGTATTTCGTTTTACTTACTTCCAAACAGTCACTTCCTGAATCTTAAGTTTACTGAGCTACTGCAGTATCAGTCAGCATTGGAAGGAATATCAGAAGAAAAACCTATACATTCCATTTTAATTTATTCTCTTCATTTATGGTTAACATCACTTTTGCGCCTCCTAAAATAATTCTCCTTGACCTGTCTTGACCTGTAAATTCTTGTAGCTCATGATCTTTCTGCCAACTCAGTCAAGCTACAAATAGTACTTGTAATACATAAAGTAATTTTCTCTATCAATACCTTCTTATCATTGGGTGTTCCACTTTAAAGACTCTCTAAAAACTCTAGCAGAGTGGTTTTCCTCCATATCTTGTAAAACAGGGAAGTTTGCATTACTCTGATTTATCTGCCGTTCCCCAGGAATCAGAAACATGGTGTTCAGAAACAGCTGGGAAAAAAGCCAGATATGAGTTTGATTTTTTTTGATAGCTAGATGGATGACTTATGAAAATATTCACCTCTATTTTCCCCCAAAGAAGTTATTAATTACGATGTGGATATTATTGTGTTTTGGCAGGAGGAAGAGGAAACAGAACTAGCAGTGATTTGTTTGCAGCAGTTGCTCCGAGGAAGGGCTATTCAGAACATGGTATTCTGCGTCTCTTTTCTTGTGTCTGGCTTCAGACTGACAGTGGGGACTAACTGAGGGTTTGTTTGAGATCCTTCTTCCACAGAACTAATCATGGGCAATGAAGTTTCTACAGTTTCCTCTTGTATGTTATCTCAAGTCCTTGAAGGCTTTGTTCGGCAGCCCAAACTACTTACAGGGAATTCCAGGTTCCTACGTATGTTTGAGTGTCTCCCTGTGCCAGCCACATTGAGCTGTATAATTAAATGTTCAACAGCAGAAATGACAAATTCTACATTAGATCTGGACCATGAGTACACTTTCCCTTGATTATGCCAAGACCATAGGCATATGACACCTCCTACACGTCCTCTAGAAGGGCAACTTATTTCCTACTATCTTCTCAGGTTCCTTCTTAAATGTTGAAACACACTACCATGATTTCCAGTGGAATAGAAGTAGATATAGGTTTAAACTAATTGAGTAGCCCTGGTTTGGGCTTTATGGTAAGTAAGTCTCTCACTTTAATCAGAAAAGTTCCTTCCAAAGGAATAACCCTCAAAGAATAGTGAATGCTGAAAGAGGAGATATTTAACTTGGGCCTGAGAAAAAGGTGTAATTCTCATAATGGGAAACTTTGACAAATAATAGAGCAGTATAAGAGGATATCCATAAGGATACTGATCTATTAGGTGAGGACATACTTGACCCTGGTTTTGCACTTCTCTATTCAAATAGTTTGAGTTCTGGGTGATTCTTAGCAGAACCAAAGCATAATTCTTGTAATAAAGTAGCAAGGGATCATTTATACTCCATAGCTGAAGGTGTCAATGTATGTTTTCCATGCAGGAAGTTTTAGGCAAGGTTTAGCTGGCAGACTTGGTGTTTACCTTGGATGAGGCCACATGCTTCTTACAGAGTTTCTCATTTCTCAGTGGGAGCATGAGGCACATTCCCCAAATCTTCAAATGCTAGCAGCAAAGAACTAGCTGTCTTGAGAACGGCTTACCCTATGACTTGGAAGAAAAGGGTGTTCTCTGCTGGTAAAATACTTTGATTACATACTCCATTTAATATGCCTTGTCGTTTAACTGTATTTGAAAGATGTTTGAAGGGAAGGAGAAGCGTCTGGAATTGATTCGAGAACTGCGCACCACTCATGCACTTCAGGAGGATGTCCAGCTGCTTATTAAGGCAGAGAAGCAAGAGACACTGGCCTTGCAGCAACAGCATGACTTGCACATGCACGAGGTATGCCTATAAACATGCAGCACCAGCAGCACTCTTATATTTCATTTATTTTCTGTTGTATAAAGTGCAGAAAACATCCCAGCTTACTCAAATGCCCTCCTAGCAGAGGCCAAGGATTGAATACCCGAACAGCTAAATTCCTCTTATTTCTGTGGGGCTCTAGGGATCTCAAACAGACTGAGGAACCTTAGCACAGTTGCTACATAGGCTGCACTTGCTTTCTACCCAAACAGAGCACTTATATTTCCAGGTCTCTGAGTAAACTACGCTGTCAGATGAACCTGAGTTTACCTATATTTGCACCCATTTGCCTGGTGCTGTGATTTAGCATCACCACACATCACTCCTGTCAGTTGTTTTCCTGAACGTTATTACTGTGTCACTACCCTGTCCTCTTTCTAGCTTGGCACTCTCTCAGGCTGCCACTCAGGCAGAAATCATTGCAAAAGCAGCCAAAGGAGATGTACTTTGCAAGTCTTGTTGGGCTTGAGATTTTGAGCACTTCAGTAATGGAGTCACTTTCCTGTAGTTGCCACATTTCTGGAGAGCAGAGACTGGGATCCATCCATACCAAGAATCTAATGAGAGTAGGGGGATAAGAAATCCGGTAGTATTTCCTAGCAATGCCACAGCCCTCCAGCGCAAAGTGAATCAAATGGAAAACTCTAGTCCGAAATGGATCATGAAGAAATTTTGTCCAGACTTTACTCTATTCCAAGATACATAGCATCTCTCACATTCCTGCAGGTTATCCTGTAAGTCCTTACTACTCTCATGGTGTTACAGAGAGCAGCTGTGAGGCAATTCTGCAGGTTTTGGCTGGCAAAGCCTGCTGTTTACTGCTGGGTGGGCAGCTATAAAATTTCCTCTCAGAGCTCAATAAAAATTGAACAGAGTCATTGTGGTTTTTAGTGTTTATCACTTGTAGATGCTCCCTCATATACAGGAAAACAGAATGACAGAAATAGTAGTAACACAATTTCTTCTACTGAGAGAAGAAAAAAAGTAAAACATAAAAGCCTTAGGCATTATGGGCTTGAAATTTTTTTTTTTTTTTTTTTTTTTTTTTTTTTTTTTTTTTAAACCCAGGTAAGAGAGAAGGAGAGACCAATTCAGACATCATAATGATATTCAGGAAAAAAAAAGGAGAGAGCAAAGAGTAAAGATGCTGACCTCTGATCTCAGAATCTCCTTTTAGGAGAGACACTATCCCCCTCTGCTGGCATTTACCCCTTCTGCTTCTTGCTTTTGTTTTCTTGAGTCCAAGGCTCATGTCTTTAAACATTTTGAATTTTAATCTCTCTGTAATGCAAGACCAGTAGTTTTCTGTGCATGGGGATATTTTAGAAAGTCATTGATGATTTACAGATCTTTAATTCTTAGTGGTCACAACTTATTTTTTAGATTTTTGAACTGTCAGTTTTTAAAAGAGACATCTTTCAAGAAATGCTTTCTTATACAAGACTGAAATGCCAAGTAAAATTGTCAAAAGTATAAATCTGTAACCTGATGTTAAACAGAATTTTAAGATTGTTCCTGGGTTGTTTTCCTGTGTTTCACACTGGTTTTAGATACAGTACCTTGAGCAATGAAGAGGAAAAAAAAAAGCATGTTAGTCCCATATGACCCCTGTCTCTAGGGATAATTACCTTCCGCCATCTCAACAGCCACAGCCCAAGCAGTGTCACTTCTAGATGTGTGTGACATTGACAGTCCCACTTTCCTTGAAGCACTGTCCAACAGTATGAAAAATTTGATTTATTACCACTTCTTTGGGATATTTCAGCTCCATTTGGTTTTGTGTGAGTTTTTAACCTTCCAGTCTATTCTATTATTGCCTTTTTATTGCATCAGGGACACAGCATCCCAGCCAGCTCCACACATTCCCTCCTGCCAAGGACCATGGCTTCATAGTCAGAACTGGAAATAACTAAGACCTTGTCCCTTTCCAAAGTAGGACCAGATACAGAGCCCGTAAAATATGATGTTCTTGGAGCAAGGAAGAAATGTTTCAGCAGCACCAAGTACCTGGGCTCTATTCTCAACTTGGTCACAGACTTTTTGACCTGATTTTCCATTACCTGGAATTTTGGGTTCTCATTTGCAGTTGTGTGTCTCAATGTACTTGCTATTGGTTTGAATTTGATAGCAGCTACTGCTTAACTTGTGTAGTTAAAAACTTGTTACTTAGAGCTAGAAATATTCATGACTCATGTTTGAGCTTGGCAAGTTCTGTCACTTTGGAATGCAACCACCATTGTCTACCCAAAGAGTTACCATTTTGCTGAGGTGACTTCGAGCTTTAACAAACATTTTGAATCTTCAGGATAGGGTAGAAATATGGCTATATGCACAATTGCAGAGTTCCCTAAACCTCTGCCCCAAATGACCTGCCCATAAAGACAGAGATTTTGTTGTCTGAATGCTAGATTGATGCTGCATTTGCAACTTTTGATCCCTTTTTTCAGTCCTAGGCCAGCTATGCTTAGCACAGAAAGATAAAGGATTGAAGTCAGTTCATTGTCACTTTCGTATCTCCCATTTCATGATCTGGGAACAAGAGTAGTTCCCAGTAACAAACAGGCTCAATAACTGTTCTGATTATACTCTCAGCCAAACAGCAACTCATAATAAAACGCGGCTAGTTTTTTATCTCTTCCCACCCACCCAAGTATAGGGGTTGCCTGTCCTATTGCAACAAGATTGGGACTATTCCCAGATGGACCCGTTTTGTCATCGTTTAGCCTCTTCTTGACATCAAAACCAGCATACAGGAATTTTGCATTAGACAGAGTCCAGGCTAGCCTATGTAAAAAAAAAAAGAGTGCAAAACTGCTAGGTTTGCCCTGTGGCTGGCTTGAGTGCATCCTGCAAAGCTGTTTCACATGCCTGTGGCCAGAGGAACATGCCTGTGGTTTGTAACACAATTCTTTTGCATTTTTTTTTAAGCTATCCCAAATTGAAAGCCACTTGGCCTGGGCAGAAGGAAAGACCTTGGCAGATTTGTTTGACTTCCTCTCTAAAGAGCTGCTGAGGCTGCAAGAAGAGCAGAGGATCCACGCGTTCGTCATGCTGGCCGAGAGGCAGCGGCGAATGCGGGAGGCAGAGGAGAGCGGACGCCGCCAGGTGGAAGAGATGCAAAGGCAGGAGGAGGATGAGATTTTCAGACAGGTAAGGGAGGGAGAATGTTGAGACCATGAGCAGCTTCAAGGGACTGCCTCCATGCAGGAGGATTCAGCTGGAAGGGAAATGCTTCAAGTGTTGACTTAGGTGATGGATAGTTTTAAAATGCAGGAGGAAGTCTTAGGGAAGACGGGATGATTCCCTCTTCAGAGTCATCTCCATTAAATAAAGGATGATAAGGATGATCAAAATGACCCTCAAAACAGTGCCGCTATATATTCTGTCACCTGTCACAAACAGATTTAGGTTTCCAAACTTCCACAAAAAAAAAAAAAAAAAAAAAAAAAAAAAAAAAAAAAAAAGAAAGAAAAAAAGAAAAAAAGAGACCATGGACAGCATAAAATACACCTAAAAAATCTTTAGGACTAATGTTTTGTTTTAACTTAGCAGAACTATTAGGTGTTCTCCTACAGAGAATGCCTTCAAGCAAATTTTGAAGAGAAATTGCCATGCTAAAGTGGACTACCTGTAACAAGGAGTGCCATAACAAGAGTTATTATGAAGTGATGCTAAAGGAAACCATAACCTTGAGATCTAAAGTCAGAAATTCTGAGACTACGCTATTCTATAACTACAGATTCCATACAAATCTGTAGTTCTATTCCCTAAATCCTGCCTGCATGAAGCATATTTATGCCGGTTGAGGGGAATGAGTAAGTGCCTAATTGACCAAAGCAATAGTTTTCAAACTTTGTAGGAGGAGGTTAATACCAAGAGAGTCTGAAATCTCTATTTTAAAAAGTATTCCTTCTAAAAAACAAACTCTTTTCTACTTCTTTGAGTGGGAGGCAAGGAAAGTCAAAGTGCAATAAACTTATACCCTACAGACTAGCGAAAGGGACAGGCTCATTTCTAGAATCCCTGCCCTGCACCCTGTATGAGGCAACCAATATGTTTATCTTATTCAAATTACTTTCATTGTCTTGATGGAACCTTTTCCCCCAGGATTTGCATGAATGAAACCCAATACTGATGATGTTTGTTTGGCAGTTGTTCAGAGGACCATGAAAATTGAGGAAGCAACTGCCATAGCATTCAGAAAAATAACCTGCTGTAGAAGAATTGCATCGTAGATCTGCCAGTATGAGTTTTGCTTCTAGTACTGTCTCTTTCCTGCACTTGTTTGTATACAGTTAGTTCTCACACACAATTTGTCTTCAGAAAGCAGTGCTGAAAATGGTCTGTAGCCTTGCTTCTCTGGAAATCTGCTTCCACCTATCTGTTATAGCAATAACCAGTAAAAAAGCATATCTTGGTGTTTTTTTTCCAGGTGGTCAAAGTGCACCAGAGCACTATTGACTCATACTTGGAAGACATTATCCTGAGCAGCATGGAGAACACAGCTGAAGAACAAGCTAAGGAAGAGATTCAGAGAATGGCTGTAGAAATCAATGACATTGCTTACGAAATGGAAAATCGGTGTGCTCTTACACTGCACACTGGAGGCTGTGTGCAGCAGTTTAGAACATTCCTAACTATCATCTGCACCTGTACTTACATCTCTAGTTTAAGACACAGGAAGGGTAGAACAATTCCAATACCATGCCCACTTCATTACTGTGCAGGTTGTATGGGAACCACACTGCTGCTATCTGGTATACACATACAAATCCATCGGAGCTTTATTTCCATGTAACATTTGCCAGATTCCTTCTGCAAATCACTTCTGGGATCTGTGAATCACCCTTTTTAGACTTCTTCATGCCAATGAGATGTGGTGACAGCATTTTAAGTGAATCTGGGAACTGCCTAAAGCAATACCCATTCACGTTGGTCTTTTCCTTTATTTACAGTCCTACAGAAAATTGGTTTGAAAGAGATGCTAAAGATACAGCTATACAGCAGTCTTTTATTCTGGGGTGGCTGTTCTTTAGGAAACTGCCAATTTGCAGGGGGCTCAGTCATACTGATGGCTGCCTGACAAGGCCTTCTGAGTATAGTGAGTTGCTGGGAACACCACCGTCTTGTGTTTGGCTGGGGCATCTGCACTGAATACTTTTTAGGACCTGCCAAACCTCCAGCTCAGTTTCTATGTGCTTTTTTGGAATTGAGCCATGAAAATCCCTGCCACAGTGACTTGTCTATGCAACAGCAGCTGTGTATTTTATAACCAGATGAATATGAATGTTGAGGTCCTTGGGGAGAATTAACCATAGATAATGCACGCAGACCCTGGGCCAACTGGGGACCCACCAAACACTGGCATGGAAAAGAGCATGGGGACCAGCCAAATGCAGAGTTACAAAAGGGAAGAATTTAGCAAACACAGCAACAGACCACAGACTAGATTGACAAAAACAAAATCCTCAGAGGTATCTGTGTGTCTAGCACAGTTTTACATTAGTGAGAGCTAGATGCCTAAATAACTGCAGGGATCAGGAATCTGAAGTGATCTCTCCTGAAATAATGCTTTTCCAATACAATATTGAACATACTGGCAGCGCTGTACAGAGGTGAATAATCAGTTATGCTGTCAGTGCTGTGCACTATTTTATGAGATAAGCAGATACCCAGCTGACAATTCCTGCCACAAGAATACACTCACCTGAAAATAGCGAGAATAGTTATAAGGGAATTATGTGTTTGCAGGGATGATCTGTAACGAAAAGTAAAATACTAATATCACACCTTGTGTCTGTTCTGTAGGAGAACTCGCCTACAGTCAGAAGAAATTGTAGCGGAGCTGGTTTATAGTTTCCTGATTCCAGAGATTGAGAAAAACTCTTTCAAAGAAAGAGGTAAGGAGTCTAACTGTTTTTTTCTCTTCTTGAATTAGTTCAGCCTCCTCGCTCCATCTCGGTGAAAGCAAGGCACACTCCCAAAAGCTGTCTCAGTTCTCTGAGATTCCTCTTTTGCACTCTGCAAGTAGAAAGTTAGCCCTCCTGCCTCTCTTTATGGATTTCTCATGAGCCTTAGCCTTAAAAATGGTAGCCCAAATTCAGACCTAAAGTAATTTGAGGCAACTTTAACCTTGATACTAAATAAGGTTAAAAAAGCTGATTGTACATTCAAAAATAAACTGAAAGAAAAGTCATTAAGTAGCATAGCTATGAATAATTTTTTATATGGCAATTTCTAAAAAAGTGCAGAAGCATTTAACAGGCAGATTACATAAATATATGTGAAAGGAAGAAGGCAAGTTTCCTCCTGCCTTTTTTCCAATTGGTCAAGAAGTAAACACCACGTTAAGGTTTTAGGGTTGACTATAGTGGCATCATGTTTAAGTGGATAATTTTGAAATTTTAAGAGCTCTTTCTATTTAATCCAAATGGATCCTTCCAAAATACAGAGGCAGAGACCCTGGGAACACATGTATTACACTGAGGATCAAAAATAAATGGTTATTCTTAACTGGAAGGTTTCTACTAACCAGCATACTCAGAAGATTGACTAAACTAGTCATCCATATAAAGCAAATATAACTTATCAAAAGAAATTGTATCAAGGTAGAGTCTGAAGTGGTCTTTGTCTCATGGTCTTTTGCTGAATTGTGAACAAAATCAGTTTGTTTCTTTTGTTTTGTTAATGAAAATAGAAACTCCGCAAACACCTTTTGTGATCTGTGAACTGTGCAAAGCTCTTTCTGACTGGTTTGTATTTATCACCACCAGCAGTAACTATTCAACAACAAGCAATACTCTCTAAGCCTAATCAGCTCCTTTCTTACTCCTGGTAGATCTTCAAGCCTGCCAAAGCAAGGCATAGTGATTTTGGTCAGCTAATGCACACAGGCTAGCTCATCTCAGGAAGAGAAGATGTAGAGATGACCTAGGATTCTGGACCAGTTTCTAACAGCGGAAGCAAGAAAATAGGTTTAAATGCAACGCAGCTTATGATCTAAGCACCTCAGAAGTGCTCCCAAGCAACAGAGGAAAAGATCTCCAGAATCTGGGATAGCTGCAGGGGATATGTCTGGAAGGCAGAGCTGGACCTATGCAAAATTGAAGTGGCTGCTGGGAGAAGAGTCAGAGTAATAGATGATAAAATGCAAGAGCACCTTTGAACATGGCCAAGTGAAAATAGCCACAATATTCTTGTGGCAGCCCGTGTCACCTGTCCCCAAAAAGGCTTTTTGCTATTGCTGCCTTGAATGAGATGGATACCCTACATTTAAGAGCTGTCTGAGTTCTATCTCCAAAATAGGCTCTGGAGAACAGGCCCTGCTATGGACCTCCTGCACAGTGATATCTCCAGAGAAGCAGAATCATTGCATAAGCATCCCTTTAATCCAAAGGAGTAGTATCAAAAAAATGCCATTTGAGCTTGGGAGCACATCACTGTGCTGGTTTTTTTATTGCAGCTTTTAAAGCTTTTGCTAGGGCAAACCAGATTAGTCATTATGAAACTCTCTTTGTTTTATCCACCTGACACATGCTTGAGCACATAACTTCCTTGAAATTGGCAGGAAATGATCTGAGGTCAGAAACATATTGGCCTGCCAGAGGAGCAAATCCATTTGAATACAAAAAGCTGAGGATCTGCAAATACCACCTTTGCCCATGCTTTAGCTTCCCTTTATACAAATCTCTTTCTTTTGCCATTATTTATCTTTCTTTTCCCTTGTTTTGCTCTTTTGAACATCTCCCCAGTTCTTCTACACAAGAACAGGCATTTTCTAATACTGGCCCATCCAGAGACACCTCTGCCCCTCAACTTCTGAGCTTTCTCTCACTGGAGCTAGAAGGCAATGTGTTGATGTGAAAAAGAAAAGAAAAAAAAATGCTTTTAAAAGCACTTTTAAATGCTCAAAACTCATCCAGCAATTTCCTTTGCAATTCACTGCAGATGAAGGAAGGAGCTGTGGCAGTACTGGGAGAGGTAATATTCCTGCAGTGCTGCATGAACAGTTGAAATCAAAATGCCTTGGATGGCAAATGTCATCCTGGGAATTGAGAGCTGGCTGCTGAAGGGCAGCTTGTGGAATGCAAGCTGGAGCCAGTTGTCTTCACTGACAACTGAATGAACCTGGAAGATGGACAAAGCATAAAAAGGATGGATTAGTAAAGTTCAGCGGCTGAGTCAACAAGTGAGGGCTATGTGAACTGCTGAAGTGACAATGTGCAGGGCTGCACAACACATGCAAGACACCTGTGATTCAGGGTTGATAGTTAAAATACAGCTCAGCCTTACAGTGTAAACAGATCAAAATCACAAGAAAGTCTTGAACTTTTTCAGGAAGGAGATGTGCGCAGACCCACAGCTAATTCCTGCAACGCTCCCCTCCTTACAAGCTTACACTGCTTCAGTCCTGATGTTTGTCTACCAGCACCTTCAGACTGGTAAAGAAAAGAGGGAATGAAGAACAGTGAGGAGAAATGAAGAGAACTCTGGTGTTAATGGTTTCGCTTGGGTAATTAGTTCCCAAGAGGCGGGCTGGAAATATGTACAAAGTAAATTACATGAAAACTGTAGAACACAGCAAAGAAAAATCCTTCAGTAACGAAAAGGAGATGACAGGGTAGGTGATTTAATTAATTTAATGAGTCTATCCTGTCTCCAGGTCTGTCTATCAGCTCCATGAGAGTTTCTCTGTGCAGGCAGAATTGTGACACAGGAGAGGGCAGATTTCAGCTCCAGTCTTCCAGAGACCTGCTGCAGCTAACAGACACTGCCAGAGAAGTTATTTTAAAGCCTGAATGCATAGTGGGTGGGAAAGGAAAACACTTTGCCTGTGCTTCCCACCGTGGGACTTGGCTTCAAAGGGAAGTGCAAAGTTGGTTGCTGCTATTAGGTGGCAGTAGAACCCTACCGGCCAGCGCCAGAGGGACGTCTTCATTTTTTTCCTTTTTTTTTTCCCCCTTTTTTATTTCCTTTTTTTCTCTGAAATAGCTTTTTCCACACCTGCAGGAAGCTAAAAGCTACACCTCTCTTCTTCCCTGCTGTACCTTTCCAAGTAAAAGCCTTTCCTCTTTTTATGCACAGTGAGGCAGTCCCAAAGAAAACACATCCTTGCTGCTCATCAGATCATCTACAGGGACACAGAGAGACTAGTGGCTGATGTGGCCTTGCCTCAGGAGAAGTCTGCCAGTGAGCCAAGGGGAGATCCTCCTGCTGCAACAGCTAGCGCTGCCTCGAGCAGGACCTCAGCTGGACCGAGTGCCACAGAGAGCCCCTGCTCCCTTACAGTCACACAGGAACCAGCTGAACTTGCGGATGGTGAGAGCCCAGAAGAGATAGCAGAGACCCATTTGGATGCATCAGACACAGAGGCCATGGCTTCCTAGAGAGAGAAGGTGAACAAGGTGAGTTTTCCTTCTCCTCTGTGGTTTGAGCTCCGAGGATGGAGAAAGAGAGGGAAGCATATTGTATCTTCTTTTTTTTTCCCAGGGCATCCAGAACGGGAGAACACCTCTCTTCTTTGGGCCATCTCTCTAGTGAGCAATACTGTCCTGGAGCCACTCTGTGTACATTTCAATGGGGCATCCTCTCTCCAGCCTTTATATTTAGCTTTGTCCTATCACCCAGAAAGTACTTTACTGGTTGACACTCAATGGGGCATTGAAAACACTGCTTTGCTAACTTACCTCTTCTAACTGCCAGAAGAAATTAGGCAGTTTCAACATTATTATCCCTTTCTTGTCTTCATGGCACAGGCTATAGAGTTCTGCACTTGAGCTGTTGGTGGTATTTCCTTGCATCAAGAGCATTAAATGAGAAAATGTTCCAGCCGTGAGAAGGTTTGAGTTGAGACTGTACATAACATCTGTTCTCAAGCATATGCCACTGGCTCCCTTAGTTAAGCAAAGCAAAGAATATATTTCTGCACTAGTTCTTATTCAGTTCTACTAATAATCACTGAAGGTACCTGAATAAAATCTACCTTTGACAGGCTACTAGTAAGGGTCAGATCTTGCATCATCTTTTCACATAATTAGCCCCTGCTTAGCTCAGCAGAGCGGTGCCTGCCAAGCCAGCAGTGTCTGGTGCTAATAACTAAAGGTAGGTGATACCAGAATGATGTGGGGGCTGATGCAGCTTGTGTGAAGAACCCATTAACCAGCGCTCTCAGTTTTGCCAGAAATGCTACTCCTTGGGCTGACCTCTTCTAGCTTCTTGTCATCCCAAAGGAGAATATTTCTGGCAAGAAGCCTCTTTCTGAGAACAGGGAGTTCACTGTTGGTCCCGCTGCCTTTCTGGCTGCAGGGGGCCCCGCAGAAAGGATGCTGTTTTTGCCTTGTTTGCGAGCACGGCGGTGCTCCGCTCAGACTGTGAGAAATCAGCAGGCTGCAGACAGGCGCAGTGCCTCTGATCAGAGGGCTGGCAGGGACGTGCGCGTCTCCCGAGCGTTCGCCTGTCAAAATTCTGTGGGGAGATCGGTGGGGTTTGCATCTCAAACCTACATTCACGCCTGTGCCAACAGCAAGTGCACCAGTTCCTGGAGGAAAAGGCACAGCCAAAGCTAAACATCCAAAATGCTTACTCACTGATGCACTAGCTACTGTTTATGCAGCAAATAGCAGTATCAGCTCTTGATAACGTAATTATGGGCTGGTAGCTGTGCACTCCCATCGCTTCTTGTGCGGGCTTCCAGGTATTTTGTCTATAACCCAGCTACCTAACTCCAGACGTAACTGTGTCCCTCCCAAACACCAGCCAGCAGCTCTTTCAGAGTTCAGACTTACTGGGGCATTCCCTGTAAGTTGGGCTATCAGAGCTTCTTTCCAGGGATTTTAAGGGGATGGGGAGAAAGGAGGAGAGAAAAAAATTAAAGACAAAAACCCGAATATCCCAGTTCTCCACTGAGCTGTAAATAAGAACTAGAGAGAGGAAACTGGGAGTGCTACATTGAAAAAAACCTTTGCAGGACTCTAGGTCAGTGATTCAGAGGCACCAGGCAGATGGTGGGGGCAGGCAGCCCACAAAATACTGCAGAACAGGCAGGGGTTCAAGATGGCCAATGAGATCCTGTTAGGATTCAGTGATGATCCTGTTAGGGATTAGGAAGAATCCTCACGGTGTGGGTAGCTAGTCAGTAAGAGTGGAAGGAGAAAAAGCAAGAAACGCAGAAAGAAGCACTCTTCACATTGCGAGAAAGGAAGCTGCATTGGGAAGTAGCTCTGTTGCCTCAGGCCACCTTGGACAAATTTAGCCTGATTCAAAGAGAGGGGGATAACATGAATCACAAGCTCCGGTGTAATAGGAGAGACACGGAAAACTTGAGGCAGCAAAACACTAAAGCAGGAGGGCCAAGGCAGTGAAGCATTTACTGCGCTTCTAAGATCATATGCTGAAATAAACCCTCCCCGTGTGGCCAATCACACAGCACAATCGTGGCTTCAAACAGCAAGGAGTGCTAACACGGGCGGGCACAAGCAAAGGTGTTTGTGCCATGGCCATCTCCACGGCACGGCATGACGGCGAGGGCCGGGCGCCCCGGCTGCCCTGTACGGCCCCAGCTGCGAACGTCTTGGATTCTGTTCCGGTGTCAGGGACACCGTCGGGGTGAGGCCGTCTCCTCCACGTGACGCTGCCTAGCATGCGAGCTGAAGGCCGCGGCAGGATTCCCGCAGGAATTCTGCTCTAGAAACTGCCTGCAATTGCCGTGTGCAGGATTTTCTGTCCCTCCTCCCTCCAGGCTTTGCCCAGCTTGCTTTGAGGAAGAGAACTAGCACAGTGAGAGGGAATTGGGCTCATAAACCAGCAACAG
Organism: Eudromia elegans; assembly: GCA_003342815.1. Taxonomy (NCBI): domain Eukaryota; kingdom Metazoa; phylum Chordata; class Aves; order Tinamiformes; family Tinamidae; genus Eudromia; species Eudromia elegans. Next base: position 6,607,269 of record PTEX01000003.1, on the reverse strand, counting down.
GAGAAGGCACCATCCCCTTCCCTAGCGGGGACCAGAACCGCCCCACGGAGGAGCTCCTGTCTGAGCAGATGCCTCCGTGGCTGCACCACTAACATGGGGCAAGTTCTGCTTGTCCTGCTTTTCTTTCACCAGCTGCCGTATTCTGCCACGTGCAGGAGCCCGGAGAGACAGGGCAAAATGCAGGCTGAGCACAGGGGCCAGGGGGAACGGCTAATAACCAGTCACCCGGAGCACCTGAATGAAACCAAATGGTCTTCAGCCTTCCTGGCTGTGGGGCTCTTGCACTGTGCACCTAGGCCATCCTTCCGCTCTAACCACCGCTCAGACCAGCAGAAAGCACTTCTTCACGTCGGGATAACATGAACTCACACACGGCTAAGCCTTTTCTCTGGACACTCTGTCCTCTCCTGACAAGAGCTTTCAGCACGGGCTACCTGCACTGATACTGGCTCCGCTCACTCCTGCTCTGGCCTTCCCCCGTTCAGCCAGAAGCCTGTTGAGGCAGCTCCTACTGCACTTCTTGGGCTGGTGAGTCAGTATGTTCTCAGTTTCCTCAGGCTAATGCCCTCCAGAGCGGAGTCTGGGCTTACGTGCACCCCACAAGGGGTGCAGGAGTCATTTTGAACTTCTGCCAGAAGTGCCCCTTTCCCGAGACATAAAGTGTAAGTGTGGATTACTCAACCAAACATGCAGTGAGACCGACGAGCACGGAACAGCCCTCACAGGGGGCTGCTCTCTGGCCTTCCAAAACAGAGCGGCTGCCCATGAAGTGCCAGCTGGACACGCTGCCTGGACCACAGCAATTCCCAGACTCTGTCGAGGGATTAGCTGCTCGGGAGAGTGGCAGAGGACCCCGTCTGAAAGCCGTGCCAGGGAAAATCCAATGGGGATGTTCGCATTCCCAGGCCCGGGAATGCTCCCTGGCACCGCTTGGTGCACCGCAGGTGAGCGCTGAGAGGTCCCCGGGCGCATGAGCGCCGCGCACCCGGCAGTGGGAGGGGGCCAAAGGCCCTGCAGCACCCGGGGGAACCCAGCCCAGGATGAGGTGCCAAGCTGGACCCCAGGCAGGTGCAGGACCCGTCCCACAGTCCGGCAGGCGTCATGGAGAGGCCCGTGGGACCTGTCCTGTGCAGCAGGACCAGGGCTTTCGTGAGGCCTGGGGGTGCTCTGGGCACAAGTATCTGCCCTTCCTCCCCAGCACTGCTGGCGGTGGGAGCGGGTTGAAAGCATCCGGACTAGGAAGCAGGCAGTGTCTGCACGGGAACGCCTCGGGAGTTCAGTGCGAAGGGTGTGCGGAGACCAAGGGAGGAGAGACAGCTCTGCCTTTCTGCTCCCATAGCACCAATCCCTCTCATCCCTCCTTCTCTCCCACACCTTGTGGCAACCCCACACACCTCTTCCTCCAGCACGCGGCTCGAGTCCAAGCTACTTCTCGTGGCCTGTTCCCACATGCCAAAGCCCCGTCTTGTATGACATGCCTGGAAGGGATGTCTCATTTCCTGCCTGGGCTGATCCCCTGGATTCATGGGGACACTGCGCAGGGACGGTGCCCTCCCCGGCCAGCTGGCCTCGCCTCACAGACCCGCCAGACCCTAGAGCTGTGGCTGCCCTGCCAACACCCACCTGCCCGGCCGGCCGCGGCCGCAGCGGGAGGCGCTTGTGGCCTGGGGCTCCTGACCACGGTGCCGCTGCTCTCCCGGCAGGGAGGAGCTTCCGCAGGAGCGCGCCAGGGCTCCCAGCAGGCCTCCCTGCTCCTCTGTGGGGCCACCTGCACTGGGGTAGCCCCCCGTGGCTGAGGGAGCAAGGAGCCAGGGCGGCCCTGCTCGCAGGGCACTGCCAGCAGTGAACACGAGCGAGGCCTCCCTGCCGAGCACACTGCAGCCAGAATCAACCGCCCTCCCTTTACACCCAGCCCCATAACTGCCCAGCCCCCTACCTGCCTCCTGAGCCCTTTCTCCACCTGCTGTGTGATTCCTGGTTCCACAAGGGCCTCCTCCTGTAGCTAAATGCAAACCGGTGACCAGCATCCACAGCCCTGATGCCCCAGAACAAACATCTTAAAAGGAGCGAGGCATAACTGAGATGGCCCGAACCCTCCCCAGCTGCCTTCCTTTCTCAGGACTGCCGACACCTGACAGCCTCGCAAACAACGTTAATGATTTCCTGCTGGTCAGGAGCAAAAATGCCCTCAGGCCCTGTGGGTTTTTCTCGCAACCACTGTCTGTCCCTAAGCGCTTTGTCTGGCAGAGGGGTCGTGCATGTGAGCGAGGGGGAGGCAGCTCAGCCTGTGCTTGGCCGCAGCATGCAGCCGGTGCGGTGCTGGTCGGGGGGCAGGTGCTGCTTGTGCCCCCTTGAGCCCACGTGCCAGTCTGACCCACCTCGGCTGTCCTCGTGTGGGGCCTGTGGTGCCCTCACATGGCAGTGTCCGCCCGGTGAACGCAGGCCCCGTGGAGAGGACCTAACACATGGGCCGTCGAAGCACGGAGCTGCGAGAGGGTCCTGCACGGGCTGGTGGGTTCCCTGGATCTTGAGAACCTCACTTAGAAAACAGGACCCTCAGAGGGCACCCACCGCGTACCCGACCCACTGGCCCTGCCGTGCTCTGATGTCCCCCCTTCCCTGCCCCGCCGCTCCCGGCAGAGCCGCCCAGCAGCGAGCGCTTTGCTGCAGTCCTCGGCAGCTCCTGCTGGGCAAAGAGGGGATTTCCTCCCCATCTGCTTCCTCCGGAGGATCCAGCCTTGCCCATGGGGAGCCGGAGCAGAGGCGGGTGCTGCAGAAACGGGGAGTCCCTCAACAAGGAGGGTGTAATTCCCTGACTGCGTGGGGGACCAGCACATGCAGAGCCCCGCACGCGCTTGGGCTGCCTGAAAAGGCAGCGGGGAGGCGGGCGCCCTGCACCCTTAGATGCTCAGTGGCTGCTGCCTCCTACTCGAGGACTCTGTGCCAGGACAGGAAAGTCAGAAGTCTGCAGGTTCTCAGAGGGCAGTGCGATGTAATATAGAACATCCTTGTGACCAGACCAGGAGCTGCTGGGGACGCCACAGGACCCAGCTCGGCCTTTGTGCGCTGACGGCTCTCTCCCTGGAGCCGTCACAGACCCCCCTTGCCTGCGGCTTCACTGGCCGCTCAGGGCCAGCAGCGCTCAACGACGTCCTCGACACGAGCCTGGGCGTCCCGCCATGCCCTGGGCACCACGCTCCCCGCCGGGCTCTGCCCGGCCTTCCTCCCTCCGCCTTTGTGCCCCTTCTTCCTCCCCCATGTAAGGAGAGAGCAGCTCGGTGCGTACCAGGAGCAGCCCGCAAGCTGCCGCCTCCCAGCTAACACAAAGGGTGTCCTTAGCCGGGGCATGGGCACTCCATCTCGGCCCAGACGGTGGGAAGGAGCAAGGAGCTAAGGAGCAAGCGCGCCCATGCAGCCGGGCTTCGTACCGTGCCCAGCCCGCTGCGGCTTTGCGTGTGGGTTAGCGTGCGGAATGACTGGGGGGCATTGCGAGCAGCCAACAGGTGGATTCTGACCTGAGGAACAGCTAGGGCGACTCGAAGGGTAGTTTCAAGCAGGGAGTTTGAACTGGATGGTTGTTCCCGGGAAAGCTCTGTGTGTGCGTGTGGCGGGAGGTGAGCCCCCACACTAGGGTGTCCTGTTATTTCTCTCTGAAGAAACTCTAACAGCCCCCCGATAAGGCGTGCAGGGCTCGCACAGGGCACGAGGCTGAACCGCCCGGCGTCAGCTCTGCCAGGGAAGGCGGCCGCGGTCCCCACGCAGGGGTGCGCCGGTGGCCTCCGCGCAAGGTGCTCCCTGGGACCTGCACGCGGTGCTGGGGTCCCTGCAGCCGGACGGTCTCTGGCCGCTACCGAAGGCCGCTGCTTGACAGTGAGCTGGTGGATGTTGTAGCCGAGCCGCTCTCCATCATCTCTGAAAGGTCCTGGAGAACGGGGGAGGTGCCGGAGGACTGGAGGAAAGCCAATGTCACCCCGGTCTTCAAGAAAGGCAAGAAGGAGGAGCCGGGCAACTACAGGCCGGTGAGCCTGACCTCTGTCCCTGGGAAGGTGATGGAGCAGGTCATCCTGACTGCTGTCTGCAGGCACATGGAGGAGAAGAAGGTGCTCAGGAGTAGCCAGCATGGGTTCACCAAGGGGAGATCATGCTTGACTAACCTGATAGCCTTCTATGATGGGGTGACTAGATGGATAGATGAGGGCAGAGCGGTGGGTGTCATCTATCTGGACTTCAGTAAGGCTTTTGACACCGTCCCTCACGGCATCCTCCTGGGCAAGCTCCAGAAGAGTGGGTTAGATGAGTGGACAGTGAGGTGGATTAGGAACTGGCTAAATGACAGGGCCCAGAGAGTAGTAATCGGCGGTGCCGAGTCCAGCTGGCGGCCTGTGGATAGTGGTGTCCCCCAGGGGTCAGTCCTTGGTCCGGTCCTGTTCAATTTATTCATTAACGACCTAGATGAAGGGATGGAGTGCTCCCTCAGCAAGTTTGCTGATGACACCAAACTGGGAGGAGCAGCTGATAGCCCTGAGGGCTGCGCTGCCATCCAGAGGGACCTGGACAGACTGGACAGCTGGGCGGCGAGCAACCTCATGAAGTTCAACAAGGGCAAGTGCAGGGTCCTGCACCTGGGGAGGAATAACCCCAGACATGCCTACAGGCTGGGGACCGACCTCCTGGAGAGCAGCCCCGCAGAGAGGGACCTGGGCGTCATGGTGGACGACAAGTTGACCATGAGGCAGCAGTGTGCCCTCGTGGCCAAGAAGGCCAATGGGATCCTGGGGTGCATTAAGCAGAGCGTCTCCAGCAGGTCGAGGGAGGTGATTCTGCCCTTTTACTCAGCCCTGGTGAGGCCGCACCTCGAGTACTGTGTGCAGTTCTGGGCTCCCCAGTACAAGAGGGATGTGGAGCTGCTAGAGAGAGTCCAGCGCAGGGCTACAAAGATGATCAGGGGTCTGGAACATCTGCCCTATGAGGAAAGGCTGAGAGAGCTGGGCCTGTTCAGCCTGGAGAAGAGAAGGCTGAGAGGGGATCTGATCAGTGTATATAAATATCTCAAGACAGGGAGTGAGGAGGAGGGGGCTGGCCTCTTCTCAGTGGTGGCCAGTGATAGGACTAGAGGAAACGGCCACAAATTGAGGCACCAAAAGTTCCATAGGAACTTGAGGAAGAATTTCTTCACAGTGAGGGTGACAGAGCACTGGAACAGGCTGCCCAGAGAGGTGGTGGAGTCTCCTTCTCTGGAGATCTTCCAAACCTGCCTGGATGCCACCCTGTGCCACGTGCTCTAGGAGACCCTGCGTGTGCAGGGGGGTTGGACTAGATGATCTCTAGAGGTCCCTTCCAACCTTAAGCATTCTGTGATTCTGTGATTCTATGACAGGTGCTAAGAACAGCGGGAGGGGAGATGCCATAGGAAAGACTAGGAAGATGCCATGAAGACAAAGAGGAGGAGCTGAAGGGCCCCCTGTAGTCAGCTCAGCAGGACATTACGCAGTAAGTGGGTCCTGGCCACAGTGCACATCATGTTCAGTGCAGAGAACTGGGGCTGGAGCAAGAGGGTCTTTTCTGTGCAAAGACAACGCACGGCCAGAGCTTGGAGCCTGCAGCAGAGGCGGGGGGAATTCAGGAGAGATGAGGCCTTGGTGGGTGGTTTTGCTTTTTGTTTTTCTTCTTCCCTTTCTAAGATCTCTGAGGATGATTAACCACTGTCCCAAATCACTGAGGGCTAGAGCGAATTCTCCCTAAAGGGTGAATTTTAAATCAATTAACCCCTAGTTTAAAGAGGCGCTGCAGCTCAAAGAGCTTCGCATGGTGCCCTTGACCACCCTTACGCCAGGGCCGGACTGGTTGGTCAGAGCAGCCCCCCGGCCCCAGCACACGGACTAAGTTCTTACCTAGGTTAAGGCAAGGCGATGGCGTGCCGGGAGCAGGCAGCCTCCCCGTGCGGGTCCCGTGTCCCAAGGGCTCGGGCAGCTCCCTGACCCCTCGGCACAGAGCGGTGCCGCTGCCCTCTCCCGCTCTGGCTGCGGGGCTCTGCCGGCCGCCCCGCCGAGCCGAGCGCGTCCATGGCTCCCGCTCCCCTCCTGCCACCGGGCAAGAGGCCTCAGCGCCCACCGGCCACCCCATGGAGGCACCCTGGGCCACCCTACCCTGCCAGCCCCGCTCTCCGCCATGGACGGCCTTGGACGAGTGAGCGGGGCCCTCAGGAGTGGGGCCCTGGGGCGCGCGGTGCTGGGCACGGTCACGGAGCCTCTTCCTTCCGCAGCCCCGCGCCCACGGCCACCAGGCCCGGCCGCTGCCCCCGGGGCTTCGCCCTCCTCAAGCTCCACACCCCCAGCGCCAGCACCGCCTTTGCTCCTGCAGCTCTATCACTGAGCCGTTCCCTCCACCTCCACCCATGGGAAGCAGCAACCCGGGTCACATGGTGCGTGCAGGACACTGTGGCGGAGAGCTTGGGATAGGACCCACCGGCAGCAGCCAGAGAGGCACCCGCTGCGCCCGCTTTGCCCAGAGACCCACCTGGCTGCCACCCTGTGCCCTGTGCTCTGGGTGACCCTGCATGTGCAGGGGGTTGGACTGGATAATCCCTAGGGGTCCCTTCCCACCTCCACCATTCTGGGATGCTGTGAAGAGGGGAAGCCAGGGCAGCACTCGCAGCATTGACGCTTAGGGGATATCGAGGGTCCATGGCAGCTCAGCCCGCTGGGGGTGCCTGAATCTGCAGGAGCCGCCAGGCATCGTTAGGGATCCCCCAGGTGGGCCCCAGCCAGCCTTTCTTCACTGCCCCAGCACCAAGCAGGGGCTCCCAGCTGGGGACCCCTCCCAGGGCCCCGGCCGTCTTCGTGCCCCCCTCGCACAGGGGCCGGTCCCGCGCCCGGCAGAAGCACCCGCAGCTCCTGCCTCTGCTCCGGGCGGCAGCCGCATCCCAGCGGCTCCAGTGCGGAGCCCCGGCCGGGCGGGCCGGGCGTCCTGCAAACCACGGGGGTTTCCCGTGCACCGCCCCGAGCGTGGCTGCTGCCGCACGAACAAACCAAGAGGAGCCTCGCTGCAATATAAAGTCGTTTTTATTGAAGCAGCAGTCACATGACCTTGCATCTAGCCTTTAGGATAGCGACAGAATGGATTTGGCCAGGTCAGCCAGCCCCAAAACGCATTTTAACCTTTTTTTTTTTTTTTTTTCTCTTTTTCATTTGTTTTTGCGCTAAGAGACATGTCGTGTTTAGTACATACATCATCCAGTACCGGCAACCCAACCCGGGCAGCTACGTGCTGATCTCCTGGAGGAGCGGGCCACGGGACGTGGTCGCGACACACGTTACAGATCACCACCAAGTAACATCACTAATGGGATCGACTCCAAAAAGAAGAGAGAGAGAAAAGAAAGAACGGAAGGAAAAAGAAACCAGAAAGACCGAGCGCAGCACTCAGAGCCAGCAGGTTACACAGGTTCTCCACGTGGCAGCTATAGGTGGACAGGAAAGGAAGATGGGCTGGTTGGAAACACAATGTCCCAGGGTTCCTCTCTCATCAAATCCAACGGTACCACAGACAAGCCGGCATCTCTTGGAAAAACGTCACGGAGTAACATAGCTCATGTAAGAAAACATGCTGGTTTCTTGTGGGTTTATTTATTTTTATTGTCATCATCATCATGAATAGTACAAAGATTCATGTCCACCTATTCTTGCGGAGTGGAAAGAGGGGCGAGGAGCAAGGGGTGGAGAAGGAAGACAGGAGGAGGAGAGCGAGGGGCAGGGTCTCGAAATAACGACCACACACTTGGTATTTTTAAATTTCATTTCCAGGCTAACCTACTTTTTATTTAATGCAAATTACAGTACCAGTTAACTATTTCCGAACCGAGTCACACAGAACAAAACATATTTACAAGGGGAACGGGGCGGGGGAAATAATAAAACATTAAGCATACTTTCCACAAAAAAAGTTTATATTTAAAATGAAAAAAAAAAAAAAAAATCAGTCACAGAGGCATTCAAGTAGTAATAATGTTATACAGGTTTTGCTTTTCCTTTAAATCAAGACAGATTTGCACAAGTGTATGCAATAGTTTGTATACAACCCACAGTCCTTAATATATATATATATATATTTTAGATTTCTGTTTTTAGGATGGAAGTGGTCACGCTAATTGGTGTGTACAGGCCCAAGTGATCCATCAGCAACACATTAATGAACGCAAATTTTACAGGCAAGCAAATTATATATATATAAATATATTTTATATATATATATATTAAAAATAAATTGAGAAAGACCAACACAAGGAAGCTACTTTTTCTCAAGCTAACCCCTTAGGTACTGTTTTCCTTTCTGGTCGTTTTGCTGTTATTGCAGTGTTGCAAAACGAAGCGAACCACGAACGAAACCGGCTAAAAGCCCCGTGGGACCCCAGCGGGAAGCCCCGGGAGCCGTCCCACGGGCTCCGGGACGGCGGGCCCTGGCCTGAACACGCTACTGCTGTGCTTCTCACTATCGGCCTGTCCTCGGTAACCGCAGCGGCTGAGCCTCCCGGCGCAGGAGGCCGGGACAGGCTGCTTCCTCCGCGGTTACTTTTCGAGCAAGTCCTGAAAACCTGGGGAAGTTTTAAGTGTTATTTTTAGGTTGCAGGCACCTGCCAGGACTTCAGACGAAGCTTTGCTTAAAAAAAAAAAAAAAAAAAAAAAAGGAAAGAAAAAATAAAAAATAAAAAAGAAAGAAAGAAAGAAAAAGCGATCAGGGATCTCCTGTTAGCCAATTCGCTTTAGTAGTTCATTTTTTTTCCTACTAAGGTAGATAAGTTTCATATTAAGAACACCAGTGTCCCGATGGGACGCCCAGCGGGGACGCAGGCTGCAAGCGCTTCCATCCCCCAGAGCTGCGGCCGCGGCGGAGCTGCCACAGGGACAGGCCCGGAGCACGTTCCCTTAACACGGAGCCCCCGGGGCAGCCGAGCAGGCGCCCAGCAGCCGCGAGCGGAGCGTCACCGCGCTCCGACGCCACCGACCCTCGCGTCGCCAGAGAGAAAGGGCAGCCCCGGCTTCACCGGTGTGGGCACGGGAAGCTCCGGAGCAAAACGGCAACCTTTGGTTTGGTAGAGGAGTTCAGTGTTTTCCCGTTCCGGACAACCTCACGCGGAATACTAACCAGGTAGTAAACACAAGCAAACTACTCTTAGAAACAAGGCCTTCGTGCTGGGCACAAGAACTTAAGAGCAACGTTAAACTCATCCGCTTCAGAAAGTAAAAAGGACTTTGGGGCAGAGCATGGGGCAGGAGGGAAGGGCCCTTGTGGGGCTCGAGGAGGCGCCCGGGTCTCCCGCAGCGCTGCCCCCGGCACAGCCCCCTTGGCCCTCGCGCCGGGGCCCCGGGGCGAGCGGCGGCGCCCGAGGGCCGAGCAGGGGGCCAGGCGCAGGGACCCGGGCAGGAGGCGGCTGTTGGGGGGGAAACGGTGTCAGGAAAAAGGAGGGAAAAAGAAAAGAAAGGAAAAAAAAATAAAGGAAATAAAATCCAAGAAATCATGGAAGCGAAGGCACTCCAAACTATATAGATACACTATACATCGCTAGAGTTATTGTTACAATAATACAGGCCGGTACCTACTGTACAGAGTTAAAACTATATGGCTTTAAAAAGCTCGTCTACATTTCGTCTGGTTATTAAACAGAATCACTGCCCTGAACGGTAACTTTTTGCTCATTAATAACAGTTCCTGGGTCCACATATTTACATACAAAACAATAAAACTCAAAATTTAAAAACAACCAAAAATAATAATGTACAAGCTTGAATTTGGTGAGGAGCTTTGTGTTTTTTTTTTTTTTCCTGTTTCCTTTTTCTTTTTTTTTCTTTTTTTTCTTATTTATTTAAAAAAAAACAAAACAAAACAAAGCAAAACCCCAAAGGTTCTCCAAAGACCTGGATCTAACTGGTATAAAAGAGTTTGCGATCCTGCCATGATCCTTGAACACAGCCCCAGCCCCACGCCGAGCCCCCGCCTGCCCTCCCTCCCGCCGCCGCCCGCAGCGCGCACGCGGACGCCCGCGACGCCCACGGAGCAGCCGCTCCCGGCCGGCCCCGCAACCGGGAGCGGCGACTGGCCAAGGGCCCACGGCGGCCCGAGCGGCTCGGTGGCAGCGCAGGCGCCCTCGCAGCCCGCCAGGGCCGAGCCGGGCGCCTTCGAGCCCTCGTGCGCCGCGGGCAGGGGAGCGCGAGGGGAGCCCCGGGGCGGCTCGGGCTCCTCCGAGCGCCGACACCGGCCTGGGCGCCCACGAGGCCGACACGGCTCTCGCGGGCCGGCCCCTGCCCGAGCCCTTCCCAGGGGATATTGCTTTAGCTTCGGGAACGGTCTCGGACTCTTACGGCACTCGCCGCTCCGGGGGGGAAGCCCAGGGCCGGGCCAGGCGTCCGCCTCGCGCTTCGCCCAGACTGTTCAGAGATCGTAGACAAAATAAAAAAGCAGTATTGTATCTATGTATACATGTATATATTTATATAATATATATACACACACACACTCATATATAGCCAGCTTTCCTACAAGTCAGCAGGTACAAATTACTGTTGAGAGCACTCTGATGTGTATTTTATTAATATTCTACCAATGTAAAAACATAATGGCAACCGTGACACGCATCAATAAATAGAGATCAAGAAAGCAGGAGGTTAAAAAAGATGAAATTAAATACAGATTCTAGCTGCGGATTTAAAATTAGAGCTATCGGAGACTGTGGCATCCTGCAAGTTCAAACTGCAGTTAAAAAAAAAAGAAAGAAATACAAAAGAAACCAGTAGACTGTTACAGTTCACATTATAAACCCTGGTGTCCTTTGCCTGCCCGCACCTCGGGAAAGGGAAGCCCGTTCAACCCGGGAAGCTGGAAAAATCCGCTCCGGCAGCGGCCGCTTTCCCCGAGCCCGCGCTCCGCGGGGAGCTCGGCCGCCCGCTCCTGCGCCCCACCGGCTCCTCCGGGCGCCAGCGGCTCCGTCCTGCCCCACGGGCACCCCGGAGCCCGCCGCACATGGCCTGGCCCGCCGCGACGCTGCGAGTCCCTGCGCTGCCAGCACTGATTCTAGTGGGTTTTGTTTGGAAAATGAAGGTCTTCCACTAGCGGTTCAAGCCTTAGACACACGGTTAAACCCTCCCCCCTCCCCTCCCTCCTTCCCTCCCTCCCCGCCGACCCCAGGCAACCTATTTTTCCTACCACGTCGCCCTCCGCCCTTACCGAGCTGGGGCAGTTCTCCGGACATCCTAGGATATGGATTCGCTTACGAGGAACGCTGAGCTCTGCCGAATGAATGACCCCTGCTAAGCTCCCGACCAAATTCAAGCTGTGCACTACGTCAAAGTCTGAAACTTCACTTAAAAAGAAAATAAAAGAAGAGGTTAAAAAAAAAAAAACCAAAAAACAAAAAAACTTCAGCAGAGAAGGAGGTTTTGGGGGTGGGAATTCTGTTTTGAGCCTTTTTTTCCTTCCTTCTTTGGGTTGTGGAGGGGCATGAGGCCGGAGTCCCGGTCCTGCAGTACACGACAGCAACCTTCCAACACGAAGCGATTGTCGCGGGGAGAGACACTGGTGTCTTGTATTGCTCCGCGTGCCCTCCTCCCCCCACCGCGTGCGTCCCCTGCCCCGGACACCCTGCAGAGTGAGGATACAATGAAACTGGTCTGTATTTATAGCTATTTTACAAGGTTAAATAAGAACAACAATAATAATAATAAAAAATTGAACACTAAAATGAACAGGTTGGTTGGTTTGTTGGTTGGTTGTTTTGTTTTTTTTTTTTTTTTTCTCCTCTTTTTAATTTTCTTTCCAAATGTGACCAGTGTTGCTGAGCAAGACTCAAATTACTGGTGATTTTTCCTGTGCAGCTGGCTGCTTGGTACCGGTTCAGGTGGAGTTGGAGGCTGATGCTGTAGCTACACTATTGGTCTGAACTCGTTCTCCTGCATTAACATCTGCAGAGGACAGGCAAGAGGGAGGGAGAGAAGCAGCGTTACCTCTGGAGCGCACACGTCGGAGCGGGAGCCGCGCCATTCCCGCCGCAGGGAAGCCCGCGCCCACCGCCTTGCCCAGGGCCAGAGGGGCCGCGCGAAGCGGCCGGCCTCGTTGTCCCTGCAAGTCCTCCTTCCTTCCTTCCCTCCCTCCAGCTAGGAGGGCCGGCAGGGGAAGAGGGGCACTGGTTTTGGCAGAAACCGTCCCACACGGCACCCGATCCACGCAACCGAACGGAAAGTGGACGACAGCCTAAAACAGGAAAGCCTCAACACAGCAAAGGTCGGAGGGAGTTTCCTTCAAGAGACCCTCGTGCAATGGACTCCTTGTCTTGGTAAAGAGGGGGGCACACAGGGCGCCCCGCAGGCGCGGGGGAAAGGCCTCGCCGACACGAGGGTGTTTCCTGGCACCCAGGACGTCCCGACCAACGCGAGCAACGCCGCTGCTGGGCAGCACCAGGGCCCGTGCGGCTCAGGAGGGCGTGCTGGGCAGCGCGCCGGGCGGCAGCACCCCCCATCCACCCACAAATCCACCCCTCCTCTCCTGCCATGCTGCGCGGACCATCGTTTGGGAGCAGAGCCAGGGCTATGGGGCAACGAAGGGAACGGAGAGAGGCAGTGCTGCGCGAGCAAGGCAGGGAGTCGCACACACCGGGAACACGAAAAGTGAACAGACACCAACCAGACAAAAAGGGAAACGAGGCAAAGGGCAGCACCCAGGACTAAGAGGGGCAAGTGGGAAGAGAGGATGATGCCTCCCTCCCTCCCTGCAAAGGAAATGCCACAGGGAGCGTGTGGGAGGACAGGGAACTTCTCCTGTGCACAGAGCATGCCAGAGACCTATTCTGGGAAAGGGTTTCCCATTCCCTTCCCCTCTCGCCCCAACATAATTGCACCCCGCGCGCTCCAGCCAACACCGCGGGGACACCACGAGGCCCCGGGCGGGCGGGCGCAGAGCCGCAGGGAGGAGCGATGCCCGAGCGAGGGCAGCGGAGGGGGAGCCCTGCGGTGGCGCCTGTGAAGCCCTCGCTGCGCCCGCTCCGTGGGGCCGGCACAGGGGCGCACAGGAGGCAGGAGGGCCCGAGCGGTTCCCCACACGCGGGAGGGCTGGATCCCACCCGTGCAGACACAGCCACGGCGCCCTCTCGTCACCCTCACAGGAGGGCTCCTGAGAACCGCGCACTCCACGGGGTAAGGAAGGAACTAAGGGGGTGACAGCCCCAAACCATTTGCATGGGGCTTTCACAGCAGCACGGGAAGCCCAGACAGGCTGGGGAGAGCCCGACGTTTGTTCAGGGGTGTACTGGCCCAGAAGTCGCCAGAAAACACGGTATGTTCCCCAACCCAGCTTGTTTTCTGTTGTCTCATCAATGGGCCATTTAGGCAGCAGAACAGGGACTTGTTCCACTGCTTCTTTGCCCACGTGCTGGAAAAAGAGCACAGCAGGAATATCAGTGTGGAACACGCGCGCGCAGCTGGAGTACCACAGTCCCTGGTACTCCCGGCTGCTCCTTCCCACAACAAGGAATTGCTACGTGGGTGCAAGGGAAGAAGGTCCAGGGCCCCAGCAGATGTTGCCAGAACATCTGCTTCACCTCAGCTTCTCCCCTCCAGCAAGGGAGAACCCCTGCCTCCCTACCTGGCGCCCCTCGGGAACCCCCGGGAATGCAAGAGGAGCCTTTGGGGCTTTGTTTTGTCCGACAGGGGTCCCCTCAGCCCAGGAAAGCCCATTGCCATGGGCTGGCCGCTCTGGTCCTGCTGACGGACTCCGCTGCTCAGCTGCAAGGGAGCCCGGAGAAACGCACGGCGGGCCTGAGGGTCCCCATGTAACAATGGAGGGCAGTTTTGGGGTTAGGGTTTAGCCAGAGGGGTATTTTCTCCTTCTGCCTGTGCCTTATTTTAGAGGGTACAGGCTCCTTTTACCAGGCACACAGAGGCGGGCAGCACTCGCTCCATGTGAGCTGCTTCGCTGCTGAAAGCTCAAGTGGCTCCTTCTCATTCGAGATTGGCAGGGACCAACAGAGCAGGACACGTCAGGAAAGGACCCCAGGGTCCCTGCTAGTGTGACTGACCCCCCTGCAGCCGCCTGCCCCACAACCAGGGTTACCCACTGAGTGTGTCCACCCCTTTCAAGCACGAGCTCCTAATGCCCCTCCTGCTTTTGCTCTACTTTGCTTGGCGCAATGACATGGAGCATTTCTTGCCTTTGGTTGAATTTACCCACCCTAGTGCGGCCACCGCAGGAATGACCGAGACAGTCACAAGAACAGAGAGAACCTCCTCCGGCACAGACCGCGCCAGCGCACACGCCAGGCTGGGTCAAACCATGAGGAAAGCTAGATGCATATCCCTAATATCATCTCCATATCGGGTATATGCGTGGACTGGGTAAGAGCTGGAAAAACTGGAAAAGCAAAGCTGATTCGGAGTCCACGGAAACAAGCTGAATCTGGCACTGATACGCAACGGTGGCGTTTTTAATGCACTACCTACACACGGGGCCAGTATTATCATAGAGGCCTTTGTACAAAGCCCTTTAAATGGAAACTAACAGAAACTCTCTCTTAGAAGATATAAAGAAAAAAGCTGTGTGCATCTGCAGCAGGTTTCATGTCCATAAGGATATGGGCCAGTATCGCTGGCTTGACGAACCCTGCTTAAGGAGTATGTTGAAAAGCCAGTCTCTGTCTCAACACTCCTGCTCACTGTCTCGACAAACATTATCGTGCTCGACTTGGGATGGACAGAGGGCATTTTGCTGGTTATTTGTACTCGGTTTTGTACATATAAAAGGTGCATGGTCAAGCAGTAGTGACCGGACCCTCCCACAAAGCTGCAATCCTGGCACTGCCGTGCAGCAGCGCGCAGCTACGAACCCTGCGCGAGGGGCCCCGGGCAGCTCCAACGGCCCGGCTGGAGCGCGGCAGCGACGGAGCAGCCCCGCTCCCGCGCCAGGGCCTGAGCCTCCAACCTGCGGAGCAAGCTCTGGGCAGGGCAGCAGCCACGTGAACTTCAGTACCTCACGAGCAACACGCCGCTGAGGCGGATTATAGCTTCGCCCTTGGGATGGCCTCGAGATCCCTCTTTTGCTGTGTCATCCCCCCTGGAAAAGCAGTTTCTGCACTTGTACTGCCTGCTCACAAAAGCAAACGTTTTGCCAAAAAGGGCCCTATCTCACAGCCTGCCCTGGCTTAGGTGGCAGCACTCCACCCGCCCCACGACTTCACGAGTTGTTTAAAAACCTGCGTTTGACTGCGATGGAAGGGGAAGATGGGATCGACACTGGGAAATTCTGTTGCCGGGGGCAGCACCAGCATATGAGGCAACAGAGATTAACAACCTCACGCAGGATATAACCCTAAGAGCGTAACTCTGATGAGAACCCACGAAACCGCACAGGGCCGGCTCTAACGTGGGCACAACAGCCACGTCTGCAGCAGAGACCCAAGGCTGCAGGCTCGCCAGCCCTGAGCCTAACTGCCAGGAATCTGGTTTCTGAACTAGGAACACGAGGTCTTGTCCCAACTCAGCAACCCAGTGTCTGCCAACAGACGGATTAAAAATGTTGACATCAATACTTTTTTTTTTTCTCTTCATCCTCCCCCTGGTGTTGTTTATATGGAGGACTTGACTTAGTGTGTTTTTCCCTCACATGAACTCTTGGAAGGTGCTGGGTAAAAAGGGACTTTTTCTTTTTATCCAACTCATTCCTAAAGACCTCTGCACTTGGGAAAAGAGAAACTCCTCAGAATGATACTAAAAGGACACTGACTTAAACAGTATTTTTCAGAGGTCTTAAAATAATTTTCCATTCTTTTATTTTGTAGTTCTTCAATCATTTTTATTACTTTTGTCTGTTTTTTCCTCCTCACTCCTGTTGTTGAGCAACAGATGTACATAAAAGGGAAACAGAGAACATGACTATCTGCAAGACGCTGCCAAGGAAAGGAACACACCAAGTCTTAAAACACCAGATCTGCTTTTCTCCAAAATCCAGGGCACATCGATCGCACAGGCTGCGCCTTGTATTTGCTGGTGCTCCTTATGTTTTTCTATTGTGAGAAGCCAAACTCTTGGGAGCTGGCTGTGTCCACGGGACTACCAAAGCATCTCTGGGCAGAGCCAGCCCCATGGCTAGCGGCTAGCGTGAGCACCTCAAGATCCACGTCACCCTCTGACAGAGCAGCTCTAAGGGCTTCCCCGCCTGCGTCCAGGGCACCTTCACGCCGGGTGTCCCCCCAGGCAGCCTCTCTCACACTGACTGAGCCCCATGTGCCCCCGGCGAGGGTCACGGCCCTTTGCAGAGGGGAGCACGACATGGGCTGCACGATACGGACGCCACCCGAGGCGCCTCCGCCGCTTCCCGCCCGAGCTCTTCCTCGGGAGGCTCCTGGCGCTATCCCTCAGCTCCTGCTCGTGTCAGAAACCGAGCTCAGCACGGTGTGGCAAGGGGCCAGCAGGGAGCTGCTAAAAGGTTCCTCACAGAAACGACAGAGAGAAACGGGGAAGAAAGTCGCTGGGTGCTGGACCAAAGCACGTGCCCCACGGAGGCAAGAGCAAACCCGGGGGGAAGCAACTGCAGCTACGCGGAGGGGAGCCCGGCACCACTCAGCTCCATGTGCTGGAGCCTCTCACGCTGGGGAAAACCCTCCGCGCACGACCGGCAGGGGCTGTGCTTACTGACACAGCCACTGCTTCCCTCCCAGGGCACCGCGAACTCCCGCACGCTTAAACGGTCAATGTTTACCTCAGGGGCTGAGCCAATTCACAGGGATCGCTCCTTGCAAATCAGGCAATTTTTAAAAAATTAAACTGCAGCCTGAGCGAGACGGTCAAAGGCAACCTCGGAAGGTAAACTCTGAATGACCCGGGCCAGGATTTGCTGCCACTACCCTAGCAAGCGCATGAGGAGGCCGGGATAAACCCTTCCTTCCTCGCTTCCCCCTCGCCCCAAGGGTCTCCACGGCTCAGGGGTGGCTACAGAGGGGACATGCCCGGAGAGGGGACGAGGAGAAGACGGAGGGCGGGCGGGAGGAGGAGGAGGCAGCAGGGACACGTTCTCACCTGAGGCTGCTGTAGCGTTTGTAGGGGTGGAAGCGGCAGCTTGATTCCGGGCATGAGCAGGGATGAGGATCGAAGCCAGAGATGGGTTACTTGACAGTTCTGGAGGGGAGGGGGAACAAACAGAGTTATTAGCTCGTCGCTCATGGAGAAGCCCGCGGGCAGGTTCAAATCCTGGCCTTCCTTGGTCACCGCAGCCTCGGACGGTGCCCGTGCAGCTGCAGGCCACGACGCGTCGCCTCCTGGGCCGGGAAGCACGAGGAACCGCAGCGCTATCCGGCAAGGGAGTCATCACAGCAAGACCATCAAAACTACAGGTTTTGATACAGGGGAATTGTTTTCCTAGGGAGGTTGGGAGCTGGCAAGGAACTTATCAAGTCCATTCCTTGGAAGCAGCCTGGCAAAAAAATGCCATTTCCTCCACAAACCCACTCACACCCAGGCTAAAGGAGAAGGCAGCTGCCGCCACTGCTCCAAGAGCTCCAGGGACACAGGTCTGGGGCTCCCTCAAGCTCCTCTTTTCATGGGCCCAGGAAGTGAAACCAGACCTTAGGGCAGTCTCCTCGAGGCCAAGGAGACACGGCATCTCCTTCAAAAGTGCAGGGAAAGGCAAAGGGAGCCGAGTTGTCTGGCTCCCGTAGCCAGACAACAAGGTAACACAACCATTTTTGTGAATAGGTTAGCCGAGGAAAACAAAGTCCTGCCTTTCAGGCTCCAAACAGAGCTTCAGTGTGTGTCACAATGAGAAACAGGCATCTCCACGAGGCGCGCGGGACGGTGAGGAGGCCGGTGTGTAACAGGCAAGGCTGGCTGGTCTCCTGGTGCCTCCTAGGGACAAGGGTGCTCACCGGGGCCACCCACTGAAAGGGATGTGAATGGCCAGTGTGGGACAATGTGGGAATGGGCGGGACTGATGGCGCAAGGGACTTCCAGAGGTCGCCTGGAGGAGGCATGAGAGCAGAGACATTTCAATGCGAGACCTCCAGGTAGAAAGGGCTGCACAGACACCACTCCAAACCCTGCGCAAGAAGGTGCTTTGCCCACAGTCCTCACTAATTCTGTGGATTCCTTTGTAACAGCCTATTGCTTTTCTTTAACACAAGTTCTAGATTCAGGGTCTACAAGCATCAGTAGCCTATTTCGTAGGTTTTTTTTTCTCCTTCACGTTAGCTTTAGATGTACCGAGAACAACTGCCAGGAAGGCAAGATGGGGAAGGCTCCCACTCGCTTATGAGCCCCTTATTAATATGTATTTTGACTGAATGTACTTTGACATAATACATATTAATATGTATTATGACTGTTCCAGCCAAAACAGAGGTTACTACCTTAGCAACAGTCTACTGGACCACTTGTGTTATTATACTGTGTTCATGCCTAACCACACCTAGTCCTTCCAGAAATCCTCAATATGTGGGGCATTTATGCAAGCACTAGCCCTCAAATTCACAAGAAAACCAAGCAGAGTCTCAATATTACAGGAAAACAACCTGAGGAGGTATGTCCCCTCCAAAGCCAGGGCTGAGCTGCAACGATACACCTGTAACCTAGTGCTGGTTCTGCCTTGGCTATTAGCTGCTCTGTACCAATAAATGTTGCCCCTTTAATATTTTCTCCAAAGCTATTTCTCAAGTCCATTACAGAACACCTGCTGCTTACCTCATTCTGTCCTATAGTTCTCTATCCACATGGTAATATGGGACCACTGCCCCAAAAAAGCGTAACTACACTGTTGAGGAAAGAAAACAACGTTTGTTCCCACTGGTGCTAAGCTATATATACTGACTGCCCCGCTGCAGCCAGATTCCCAGGGTCTGAGAAGCACCTGCTCCGTCAGGACAGTGTCACTGCAATGGCACTTGGAATCTGTTTGGATCGCCCTCAGGCCTTCCTATCTTACTGCCAGGAGACTCTCCTTTCACAGCACCACTCTGGCATGTTATATATGGGGTTTTTTTTGCTGCTTTTAAGACTAGCACAAGTTTTTCTCTGAAGTTACCCTAACAAATGTGAACAGGCATTAGAAGGCTGAGTTTGTTCACTGCCACACTAATCTCACGCTTCCTTGCTATGACGGGCCTTAAATTCAGGATGCTCTGGATGTCTGGTGATTCCTTTAGAGGAGCAGATTGATTTGGACAAGAATGAACCACGGCAAAATTAGCTCTTTTTGCCTGAATTAGAGCTTTTCTTCAAAATTTGCTTTAATTTTTTGTTCTTCCCTATCTTTGTGGCTATCACATCTGGGAGGGTCACCATGCCTCAGCAGTGAGGAACACGCCTGATCTCTGGTATCGGCACCCCCTCGAAGCGTTGACCACCATCCTCTACAACTTGCAATCCAACATTTGAACAGACTGCTGAACTGTAGCCTGCTTATCTCAACAAACTCAAAATTCAGGCTTGTGGCAATACAGCTGATTTTACCTTGAGCACAAAATCCTCTTGCGCTGCGTTTCCAGTGCTATGGTGAGAACACGGCAGCCGTCCCAAGCTCTTTAACGAGAGGACACTCCTGGTCACAGGGGACCTGGGAACACACCTTCGGCTTCCTCCTGACCCAAGGATGACTTCTGCAGCCAGTGTACAGCTCCAGCAAGGAGCAGGAAACAAACGCTGTGGTGTTCATGGGACACCAGGTTATCTTCACTTCATTCCCCAAAAGCAGGGCTCATTTTCAGTATCATTACATTAGATACTTCAATACTCCCAGCATCCACTAGGAAAATTAGCTTTGTATTGTGTTTGCTTTGGCAAAATAGCCAGCTTTCCATGTAACTGAAATTATTCCAGCAGTTTCTCCTCAACCTAAGAGTGCGCTGGAATCAACACAAATTTCCTACTTTTCCTTTCTTGCCTACTCCACTTGCTCTAAGCTGAAATATTCTGCTAAAAAAAAGAAAAAAAAATGCTGGATGGCACTCAGATGGTCACACTAACAATTCCTCTCAGACTGAAAAAGGATAGAAATGAAAATATTTGGCTAAAAAAAAGTCACCTTTATTTTTTATTGAATAAAAGACTCCACCGACTAAAAGGTGTTTGCCATCAAGCAGCCCAGTATTCAATTCTAAGTGCTGAATCACAGAAGAGTTTTACGGTCACGAAGGGCTAATGTGGTACAACAGTGACATTTTGGGGTCCAACACAATTATTGACCTGCTATAAGACATTCAGCAAACGGCAGACATTTCACAGATTGTTTGAAAATTTAGCTTCTAAGAGAAAATTGCTTTCTGCTCAGCTGAGGTCTAGAAGTCAATGAAATGCAGCACTCTGGCTATCAGAGATACCTTCTTGAAGGGAGGAAAAAAAAAAAAAAAAGCTTTGTTCAAACCCTAGTCTGCGTGTAAAGGTGGTGTAAATATTCATAGAAGTTTACAAGCAAGAATGAGAATGACCAGGCATCTGCATGCCCCAGGACTACTACTGGCAATCAGTCAAAAAGCATCATCTTTGCCTTGTAGATATTCTCCTCGCTCTTTTTCTAGGCTCCATCTGAACGGTGTCACTGCCCGGATCAGCAGGTTTGGCACGACAGGTTATTTTTGAAAATGAGTCTAATACATTAACGATCAGATTTCTGTATTACTATTAACAGTTTCACCCTTCCAGCCTTCTGCAGCTTCCTTGTACTCCACAGATTTCAGAAAACTGGATACAGCCAAATAAAACACTGTAAAATTTCATACTGCCTGATAAAAACAAACGCCTCTCAAAACAGAAGGGCGCCTTTCGTTACCTTCCAGATTACCAAGATGATGCTATTGCCACCTCTGATTTCCAGCGACCTGATCTGTTTCCCAGTTGCGATTTCTGCGCTGGTCTGGCAAACTGGACAGGCATCTGTGCAGCCAGGCTTAAGTGCTCGGGTTAGGGACAGGAAGGTCCTTGCATATCTTGAGGACATAATCTGGACTGCTCCCCACATAAGACTCACCGCCGTGCATCCACTGATTATAAAGGTGTCAAGATCACTGAGCTGCGAGCTGCACACTTAATTCTTTTTCGATTGTTTGATTTTAAAAATTCCAACTTTTTTGTTTTCTTTATTGGAGTTTGTTGGCTAGTGATCTGCAACTGAGTTTATTTAAAAATGTATTAATGACCAGCCTCTGCCCTGCTTTCCCTTTTTAGGTACTAGAACTGGCAGCTACTAGTAACAGGAACCTTCTTGAATTTTAAGGAACTTCTTTCCCTGGAATTAATTTCTCTTGCCATCCCCATAACGCAGTGTGCACAGGAGCCCTCCAGGTGCATGTGTGACAACTTCATCGAGAGTTCATTGAAAGATGACAAATCAGCAGCTAAAATTTGCCCAAGGATCAGGGTAGCTTATTCAGTAGCCTGCACTGCCTTGAGAAATTCCCAATAAATACACATCTATTTTCTTCTATGAAGTTTTAACAGAGCTCAATGTAGAGCTTTCAAGCCTTAAACAAACAAAAACCCCTGGCTTTCATGCAGAAGATGAGCCTTATGCTAATATATTTAAAAATTATTAAAATTAAATACATTTAAAAAGAACAGGGAATGAAGGGAATATTAATGTATCGGGATCAAAACTGTCTTCACCGTTGGACATGGCTTTAACGAAGGGGAAAGAAAGGCAATTGTATTATAGTTGATTACAATACAGTAGGACATTTAATATAACTGCTAAATTAATTCCCCTAGATGTAGGGGAGTAGCACAGGGACAGTGACCACAGGCTGTTGTTGCAATACGACCAACACCTGTGAGATGCTGGGAGACCCTGTTCTGTAGGTCTGTCCAAAACCCCTAACTGCTCTCATGTTCTCTCCCCTCAAATGACAGAAGGCTCCATATTGGCCTTACTAAAACTACCTTCAGAAAAAAAAAAAAAAGGAGATATTTTCAGAGTGTGTGCATTTTGGAAACATTAAAACATATATTAATGAATATTTGTTTCCTTCCAGACAACTAGAAGTTTGTACTTAGGCAGTTTAGATACTATTTTATATAGAAACAGTTTAGTTACAGTTACTTTTATAGCTACTATTATTAAAGAAAAAGGCCCCATATGCTCAAGAGCAGCGTTGTGTTTCACATCTTGGCAGATGGGCATTGCATGTACTAAAGCCTGAAAATGCGATTGAAGCTAACTGAACCAAAAGTTGGTTTAGACTTCCAAGCGCAAAGGCACATGTATCCTCACACAAAAGGTGAGAATTGGGAGCTAATCACTTTTTAAAAGTGCTGTAAAACTAATTACTAGCAAATTCGTACACCACACTTCTCGCCTTCCCATCTTGGCAGGCAAAACTGTTCTGGAGGGGAGGGGGGGTATCAGGTTTATACTTCTGCCTCTGTGAAAGAACACAGGTATGGTTTTAAAATTCGGTAGTGGCTTGGTTTAAATAACAAAATATTGATTATGATTTTTCAGGTTCTAAATTACCGAATCAATATAATGCCAGATAGACTGTGCAGCACCTAAATCTAAATACCAAGGCTTCTTTAATTTAGCTGACTTTTAGGGCCAAGATGGGCAGCAACACCACAAACTTCTCTGCCAGCCAGGCATGCAGCACTCCTGGCTATGGCGTTTCAACTATGAAGGTGCAACAGGACAAGCTAATCCTCCTGGCCCACTGCCTGTGGGATTTCTCACAAAACCATCAACTGGCTTGCTTGCAAACCCTGACCTGCAATGCACACTCGTGCAATCAGGCTGTAGCAGCCTTCAGCCGCCACCTAGACTAAATTAAAGGGCGCTGCCCATCTGAAAACCCCCAGCTCACTTCTCCATGTTGCTTTTTGAGCCTCACAGCTGCTTTCACAGCTATGTAACATCCTTGGGCCTGCCTGGAGGTTTCAAGCTTTTGAGGGAGCGACGCCTGCACAACAGGGATCACCCGTCGCCCCAGCGCTTCTTCCCAAAGGAGGAATCCTCAGCGCTCACAGACTACCTTGAGTGGTGAAGTTGAAGAGTGCAGGTTTCTCTCGCCCATTGGGTAACTTGACGTTTGGGTCCCGTAGTTCATCGAAGAAAGAGTGCGCGCACGCCTCCAGCGGGGTCAGGCGGGCCGTGGGGGTGTACTCCAGCAGACGGCTACATAGCGCAATCGCTTCTGGTGGAGTGCGGGGCCGGAAGACCTGCAAAACAAGCAAGGGGAAACGCGTCGTCCGGCTGCGTTTCCACTCTTCGACAGTCAGAAGCAAGTCAGAGCAATTAAACCTCTCGCTGCCCAGCAAGCTGGAACAACCCGGTGTTTGTAACCAAAGGTCTCCAGAGAGGGTGGGAAAATCCAGCTGCGGGGCGGGGGGTTCCAGAAAGGGTTAATTGCAAAGTCTTGCACTCGGGTGAAGGGGCAATGCCAGCAAGAAGACTTCATGAGGGCGCGCTCAGAAAAACAAGTTGGAGAACAAAGTGGGGAGAAACTCATTCAAAAACCATGACAAACACGCAGGTGCTACCAGCCATGCACATGGGGTGGAGTGACGTGGCGGGGAGAAGGGTTCAAATGAGCAGGACTCACAGGACGTAGAAATCGAATCGGGCCCTGCCATACGTGTATGTTTTTGCTAGTGGATGAAGCCTTACTAACAGCGACTTCTGCAGGCAGGCAGGTCAGATTGTTGCTATGGAGGCTGCTGCTCAACTTTGTTGTCGGAGAACAACAAGGAAAGCAAGGGTGGGGTGCAGGAAACGTCTGGCTCTCATTTGCAAGTTACTCCTTCCTTGACCTTATTCTGGCAAGTCATTCCCATAAATTTATTGGGATAGCTCCTGCACATTTGGTATTTGTAAGGACAGCTGAAAGATGTGTCAAGAGAACCAAGTGCTTCCTCCTAACAGATTTTGGTTTAACCTTACAGGACGACAAAATGGAGTTCACAGCAGTTCTCCGCTGAAGCTGCATTTCAAACCTCCACGGATAGCTTCGCACACTCCAAATCACCCTCCCAACCTTCCTTTCTCCATACGTCAAAAGCAAAACACAAGTTAATCATGTGCATGACCTAGGTGGCCTCTTGGAGCACTGCGCTCTCCTTGTGCTACAGGTGAAATACAGGCTGGGGAAGAGGGAGGGCAGTGAGGGAGAGTGTTAAATTTCAATGTGAGCATTTTTGATTAAAAAAAAAAAAAGGGGGGGGGGGCTAATCCAAAATGCTTCTGGCACCAGTGCAGGTGAGCCCAAACCACAGAGCCCCAAGGAACAAAATTAGTGCACGACATGCCAACTAACTGCAGACTAGGCACTTGCACA
Source organism: Eudromia elegans (assembly GCA_003342815.1). Taxonomy (NCBI): domain Eukaryota; kingdom Metazoa; phylum Chordata; class Aves; order Tinamiformes; family Tinamidae; genus Eudromia; species Eudromia elegans. The sequence continues at coordinate 6,582,986 of PTEX01000003.1, read as the reverse complement.
GGCACCGTGTAAGTAGGTATTAAACCAGAAGACACGTAGGCTCTCGTGAAAGGGATTAAACAACAAGGCTGCTTTGTCTAAAACTGCCCTTTTTCTCCTGTGTGTGCCCAGCTGCCCCAGGAGCCCCCAAGTCAGGTCTAGGGCACTGCGCTAACTCGTGTGGCAGCCAACACGGGGCTCGTGGAAGGGCCCAAGGAGCAGCGCTCGCTTCCCACCGTGGCGTGGTGCAAAGGAAACCCAGGGAAAGGCTCAGCACGAAGGCCAGAGCTGCGCTGGCGGAGACGCCGGGGCACCATCCGAGTCGGGCACTTTGCTGCCCCACGGAGGGGCGGCCAAGGCTGCTCTCGGCTGCTGAGACCCATCGGCTCCAGAGCGTGGACTACGGACCACAGTGCAAGGGTGACCTGACTCCAGGTCGCAGCCTGGCCACAATAAAATGAAGGACCATCTCCAATCAAAAAATAATAATAATTTTTAAACCAAAAAATTTCTACCTCTTGGTAACTAGCGTAACCAAAAGCCTTGGGGTAAAAACACAGCAGCTCAGACCCTTGATTTTTACCCTGAGGTAAAGCTATTGAGGTGTTTCCCTTATAGCTTTTCTTCATTGGTGATTGAACAGACTTGATTTACTAAAGCGTGAAATGAAAATGCTTTGTTCTTAGGGGTGGTTTTTGCCCCCTCAGGACAGCTCACATTTGAATCACTACGCAGATTCAAAAAACAAACAAACAAACAGAAAAACCCTATAAAACACCAATTCCCCCCAACAAAATCCAAAAAGAAAAAAGAAAAAATCCTCACACATCCTCCCCCCGGCATGAGTGGTGACTAACACACAAAGTGAGTTCCGGATCTAAACCTGGCTAATCTTTACTGCCCTGTGTTAAATCATTCACCTGGCCGCTGCCTCGGGGATGCAACCTCAGCTCTGACTTTCCACTCCTGCCATTTCTCTCTCCTTTTCTTTTCTTTTTTCTTTTCCCTCAAGGCTAGGCCTAATAGTTTGAAAAAACGTTTAAGTACATACCCGTACTCCTGAGGTGAAATGTCCTGTTCCTGACGAGTCCTAAAGATGATAATGCAGTGAAATAATCCAAAGAGGGGGAGTCAATCCAAAAGAGAATAGTCCAGCAAGGAAAAATATATCCAATATTATAAGAAATCCATGGTGTGGGGGACATAGAAAATGTTTATACAATTAGAAACTTTAAACATCAGTCTCCATAGCAGCAAGTCCAACTTCACCACAGTGTATGCCAAAAAATTGATTGTGCAATGGTGAGGCATAGTATAGAAACATTTCTATGTTAAATTTATGTTCCAATGCCAGTGCATTTACTAAAAAAATAATAAAAAAAATTGAAATCAAAACTCTAACTTGAACTAAAAGGGTAAGTGAAATCCCCCATCATAAAGAATTTTCAGTCCTTGGTCATGGATATAAACAGGGCCAAATCAGTTTGTCTCCACAGGTGCATCCCACTTGTCAACCTTTCCCAGAGACACAATGCAAACTTTATAATTTGTGCTGAAGAGGAAATAAAAATCCGTATTTTGAATTTGGCTTTTTTTTTTTTTTTTCTTTTTTTAAATTTGCGTGAGCTACGAGTGCCTCAGGCCGCCGCGGATTATTCTCCATTCTGGATTGACTTCCCCACCAATGGATTTTGTTGGCTGCCGTGACCTCTTTAGGATGCTTCAGGAACTGGACAGACCACCTCAGGAGGGCGGGTATGGCCTGAACGGCTCTCTAGCGTTTTTTCCCCCTCGCACCGTCGCACCCTTGACTTGTTTCTTTCTTCCCCTCTTTCCTCTCAATCTGCCTTCCCTTCCCCAGCCCGCTTTTTAAAAAAACACTAAAAAAAAAAAAAAAAAAAAGAAAAGAAACAAAAAGAAAGAAAGGAAGGAACAGAAAGCAAAAACCCTGTGTCTTTTGGCTCTCCTCCTTCACCACAGTCCCAGGAGAAACCCTGCCCGATTCGCCCACCGAGAACTACGCAGGAGGCCGCAGCGCCCGGGCGGCCTGCAGCACCCACGGCGGGACTTGCCCTTGGCTGCCGAGGCCTCTGCACTCCTCCGGCCAGGCGAGGCTCCCACCGGCCCTGTAGTTCCCGGTGAGGGAATCGCTTTTAGTCAATAATCCGCGGATTCTTTTTAGTCTGCGGACTAAAATGTAGTGCACGGACTAAAATCCGGCCCCTCGGAGCGAAGTCTACCTCGATCTAAAGTACACCTGGGTGAAAGCAAAAGGGAAATGAAAAAGAAAGGAAAAAAAGGAAAAAAAAGGGAAAAAAAAGCTAAGTGCACAAAATAAAGTGTCTGGGCGGACTAACATTTAAGTATGCAGACTAAATGTGGCCGGGCAAAATGCACAGCAAGTCCACAAACCAAAACAAAAATAAAACACTGACAGGAACTTTTAAAGCAGTCGAGTTCTACCCCACCTGCGCAGCAATTCATTTTTCTAAAATGAAACCAGACCCTTCTGTAAGGGCTATTGGCCTGCACGAAGGACCGAAGGCTCAAGTTTTCATTTTAAAAAATGAACCTGTTTTGGAGATAAACAAATGCAAAATCAAAGCCTTTACATCCAATACTCTCCATGGAAAATTTGCACTTGAATAACTCAAAACCTCTTGTCTCTGCAAAGCACACAGATTTCAGGCTGAGACCCAGGTTGCAGGTTTTTTGGATGAGTGTCAAAAACCTCTGTGTGAGCACATAAAATGGAAATGCTGACTCATCCAAAACCACACCTTTTTTTTTTTTTAAAAATTATTAACCCCTCCTCCTCCCCCATATCCCAATGAACGTGTACCTCACCGCAAAGCCGAGGGAGGGTGCAAGTCCTTTCAGTGTTCAGGCATACCAGAGATGCTGCCTCTCTCCTCCTTTTCTAAGCCATGTGGCTTTTTTAATGCGAGTCCCTGCTCATTTTTCAGGAGCTGCCACCATCTTCAAAGTGTTTTCAGAATAACTGCCAAGTTCAGACACCTCTGCTATGTCACTCCCTTCCCATCCCCAAATGACCTAAATTCAGATGGAGCCTTGGTACGCAAGCAGCGCATTTGCATTTTATCTTCCTAAATTACAACAGTTATTATTGGCCTTTTCTGCATGGTAAGAAAAAGGACAGAAAGCCCAACCTACTCCTCTTTGGCTGCGCTCACATCAGCATTCAGGTCCCACACAAGAGCACGCAGGGGACAGGCTGCGCGCTGTCCTAGCAGAATGAATGCCGGCTCTGGCTTTCACCCGCGGTCATTCCCGGAGCAGACTTCTCATGCACGACACGGAGCGCCCTCTTCTCGGCCTAAGCGAGCACCAGGGCCGAAGCTCCCCAGCGCCGTGCCAAGGTGCTCCTCCAGCCAGCGGTATTAAAAGCCATGACTTCACGCTCCCGCCGCGGTGCGTTTCGCACGCCTGCTGCGGATGCTGCTAGCATGCCGCGCTCCCCGAGGCAGCAGAGGCTTAACGAAGGGACATCTGTTGCTAACACATCAAGTTTATGACACCGCAGTTAAAAATTTCCTCGCCAGCTCCAGAGACTCGTGTTTTGCCAAGAACCACCCACACCAGCGATTCAGGCTGACAGTCTGGGCACATCTCCCTTCAGTTTGTAAGCACGTTTTTGACGGCACATGCCCCAGACCGGGCAGGAAGGTGATCAAGTCTTCTTGGAAATATGTCAGTATTAGGTAACAGAGAAAGCTCCTCCCTTCAACCAAAAGCTTGCCCTGCTTACCCATGATCAAAGCTGTCAGACACAGGACATGACCCTTAAATCTTTTTTTTTTTTTTTTAATACAATCACACAATACAATGACTGCCCCTTTAGGACATGAAGCAATATTTCAATTGCACAAGTTTAACATAATAAGCCTTAGGGTAATCAAGATACATTCACTCGGAAAAAAAAAAAAAAAAAAGGAAAAGAAAGACACATGCAAGACTGATCTTGGTACTGAGCTTCATCTGACACAAGGTAATGCAAAGCTAAGGCAGAAGCTCTATCCTCAGAATAAATCTTGTTTTGAGAGTTTGAGAACTTCAAAGCAGGCTTTCTGAAGTACTTTATTTTGCTATTCTGAAGCATATAAAGCTTACTGCTATTGGGAGTAATTTTAACATGTATATAAAGCCCCTCACTTCTTTCTCTGATTTCATCTACCTCCCCCATTTTTCTAAAAAGCACAGCAGAAACAGCAAATGCTTTGCCAGTCCTAAAAATCCCTGGCAGGTGGCATTCACACAGATAGGGAAAATGAAACAAGGACAGAAGGGTTAAGTGGCTCACAAATGAGCCAACACTGAGCTGGGAACGCGACCAGAAACCTGTCTCCCAAGCTATGTCTTGTTGAGACCACACACTTGTTACTGGGCTACTTCCATTGAAGACTTGGTGAAAACAGAATGAACTAAAATTTCTTACCCTGCGCATGCCCCTGGATCGCTGAAGTGCTAAAAGGCAGCAACAAAGCTAAGGAGAACCAAACAACTGCCTTTCTTCTCGGAGAGAACCCCCCAAGAATATCCATCCACCTCTGTAAACCAGCTGAGCCTCGCCAGGACAGCCACTCTCCACAACAGCTTGGACAGAAGTGTTGCAATGCGCTCACAAAACAGACGGTACGCTGCAGAAGACGTGTCAACGGGATCGCGTGATTTCTGCAGCTGCACTGATGCCAGCCCTATCGCGATACTCCAGGCACGCTCGCTTATTTGCTGTTAAGCAGCACTTTCTTTACCGCATTCAAATCGTGCAGAAGCAGGTAATCCATCACCTGACAAACCTGTTCTCGGGAGCCAGGTGGAGATAAGAGATTTACTCTGACAGAAATCACTGCTCCTACAAAAGGAGCTGGGAAACTTGGCCTTGCCAGATCTTTTTGCTGTCGCTGCAGTCGGTCTCCAGCGGAGCTGTTGGCGCTCTTGGTTTGAAAGTCTGTTACACACCCGGGGAAAAACAGGCGGGCCGCGCTCTGCTCTTCCAGGCGGCGCGGAGCTCCCGCACCCCGCACCGGGGCAGGCGGCTCGGCCGCCCCCGGCCACGCGCCTCCACTCTGCTCTCCTGCCCAAACTCAGGCACTCGGCACCGAACGGTCAAGCCAGATGAGAAAGCTGATGCAGGTCCTGAACACCAGTGTTGCTTTGGGGGCAGATTTTTACAACAATATAGATGTTAGCGCACACGAGGGGCAACATGCAGCCGGGAGGAGGAGGGCAGACCCCGCTTCATGATTCATTTAAGCCAATTATGAAGCTGCACCTAAATATCTCACCAGTCTCTGCTGTACCTCGGCATCCCTACGAAAAGTCAGTTTCAGAATGAAAGTTTTTTGTTTCTAACTTTTATTTCTAATGTGAGTGTATTCATTAGATTTCTGATGAAAGAATTTTTATTTTCTTTTGTCATCAGCTATAATTAGAAGTGACAAAATGAGTTGTCTAGTTATCCATTTTACTGTTTGGTATTCTTCCTCAAATCTACCATATGAGCAGGCACTTGGGGGCATTACAAGCAAAACAATCTGCATAAAACCCAGAGAAGAATCAGGAGCAGAGGGGTAGCACACAAGACATGAAAGTGGTTCTGCAGGGGGCAGAAAACGCCCACAAGAGAGACTAGACCCCATTCACCAATCCCAGAGCAAGCAGGAGGCAAGATTAACTGCTACTACTACTACAGAAAAGATTTAACAGCAAAGGACCAGCTATTAGTATGGTAAAATGTATACGAAATGTACATACATACAAGACACTTGGATGAAAGTATTTGCCGAGTACCTGATAATAATTCTTCATTTCTTGAAAAAAAAAAGTCAAAGACAAAATCCAAAGCCACTCTGTAATGCATGACTGTGGTTCCCCACAACACTCAACCTGTAACCAGGACTGGTCAATTGGTCTGGAGCGGGTCCAGAAGGGATAGGAGCTAGAGCCTGAAATTTCATTTTCAACACTGCTTCCCTCAAAACAACCGAGCTTGGGGATATGGAGAGGAAAGCCCTTCCGAGAAAGACAGCGAGCACTTTGGGAAGTCAGAAGGGACCCTGCCCTCTTCTGCCGTGATGTGACTGAGATGTGAAAGCCCCATGGAGGCTGAAAGCACAATCGCCCTTGGCAGTGTCACCGGGACAGGAGAAGCATGAGGGCCCCTAAGTGATGGTCCTCTCAAAGACACATACTGCACTACTCTGGATGGTAGGAATTGCTTCCCTATCTGCACAATGGAGACAAGGCAAAGACATTAACAACCACCTGGATCAGCCTTGGCTGATGCAACCAGCTGAGACATTCTGCCCTCATGACCCATGGGCAAGCCTGCAGCTCAGCAGGTAAGCCATTTTATGCAGTGCTCACTTGTGAAAAAAAATGGAAGGGTGGAAAAAATAGAGGGTCTAAAAAATACACCATCATCTCAGCCATGATCTAAACTATGTAACTACCTCACATCTACTGCTAAGTTACTCAGCTGAGAAGCTTTACTAGCAAGGGCGGGGGAGGAGGGAAGGCGGTGAGATTTGGCACGCCATGGAGAGACTGGCACGTTTCTGTGCAGACTACCCGGGAAATAATTGTGCTGGGGTCTTTCTTTTCATAACTCAAAGGGTTTGAAATACGCAGGTGGTATCTGAATAACACCAGGATATCAGCCTGCTGTAGAGGGCCCATGATAAGCAACGTAAAGCTAATATACTTTATGCATTTATACCTTCCCCCACCTCACAGCCCCATTCTCCTCCAAAAGGGGCAAAAGTCTAGGAGAAAACTAATGCCCAAAAGCACAACTTCAACAACCCTATGAAGTACAATCCTGCATTCAATCTCAGATTTCTTTTAGCTTTCTGTTCATTTGTATTTTATAACTGTGAGAAATCTGTTCAGAAGATGAGAAACAAGTTTAAAGATTAGTAGGAGAGAACTGTTTGCTTTCAGCTAGAAGGCTGAAGGAGTTGAAGAGTCTGAACTGCACGGAGCAAAACTCTAATCTTGTGAAAACAGCAGCAAACCCTTTAGAAAGGGCAGTAGTTTTTATTTGGCTGATACAGAAGGAAAAAAGAGGTTAGGCTTTCAGACACAGGCTACGCTTGAAGATAAGATCGTGTGTCCAAAAGCCTGTCCATTTTTTCCAACTGTATCAGCTAGGCCCATAAAAGATATTACTATCCCTTCAACCTTGCTACCCTTCCAACTCGGTGCCATTCACAGAACAAGGCAGACAAGCAGTGGGATGCACCTTCACGAGTACAAACCGGTCTGTATTCAGTGAAGACAAAATGAAATCTCATCAAGGACAGTTCAGTTACCAGATTAAACAGCCCTCTTCTGTGAAGAGAAATGTTGAAAAAGAATTTAAAAAGATCTCCTAATGGGGATGCAGGGGGAGCATGGGCAGAAGCCAAGTTAAGAAGAAATATTCCCAGAAAGTTTAGATTTTCTTTTCTTTTGATAACGAGCAATGCACTGAATTAAAGCCATCATCTGTCACACACATGAGCAGTAGCAACATATGCATGTGCTTTAACCACACAAGACTATGCTGAATGTTTCATACTGAGAGATTGAAGCTACTCAGCACAGGAGCACTTTACCCTCACATTGCCAAAGGATTGAAAAAGATCAGCCCACAGCGTAATCTCACATTTATGCTGCAGCACAAAAATATTTTCAGTGTTATCTTGAATCCTCTCCCAAACTAAGGCAGAAAGCCCTTGTTAATTTGAGATATCTTTTGTCACATTGTATCATATTAAACACCAATACTGTTTACACATGACATCAACACATTGCTTTAGAAAACTCCAAGCTACATGTATGAAGGCAGACCATGACTTTTAATAAACTTTGACTCAAAATCCAATCTAAACCTCAAGCTCAATCTGAGAAATCATCTACCTGGATGGTACATATACCTTGGTCAATCTGAAGCAATTTCTCCCAAACTGGAGGGGAAAAAAAAAAAAAAAAAAAAAAAAAAAACCAAAAACCTAACAAAGGGCCTACAGCAATAGTAATCATTCCTATTCATCTGGCAGACAACAGCAGCCAGTTCACAATATTACTGGGGTATTCAGAAAGAAACAACCAACGCATGCCTCTCTGCAAAACACCCAGAGAGCAGAACAGAAAACAGGCATGTCCAACAGAACTCCACATCCAGCATCCCAGACGCAACCCACAGGGATCACAGCTTCCAAGGAGAAGGTCCTTATGTTAACAAGCAGCTAGCAGGATTGTTGTGAATATTAGTCACTGCCTTTCTCAGACTTGTTGAGAACTGGCTGCCTGCAAGGTTTTCATGCAAAGAAAACCCTATCTTCTAATTGTCTGATGATCCACCAAAAAAAACTAAAAACAAAACAAAAACAAAACCAAAATACACCCACAACCAAGTCTTCTAACTATTGTAATATCCAGTAATTTGTTAGCTTACATGACAAACTATTGTGCTTTAGGGACTGAATTTTACAGCACTCAAGTCCTGCAGACAGCTAGCTACCTGAGCCACTCTAGTCGCATATTTCATTACAACGAAAAACATTTGAACTTTTAAACTTTGAGCCTTTCTTTATCTGCTCATTACACTGGATCTCCACAACCATCCCAGCTTCTAATAATTCTTTTCAGTCCTAAGATATAGAAATACCAACATGAAACGCATTCCTATGTCTATGGCATTAGATTTTATATCAATACATCTGGGTGAGGAAGAATAGTTCTATATGTTATTGCCGTTTACTTAAATCTTTCATGGCTTAGCACCAAAATGCTGAAAGAAATTTTAGAAGGAATACAGTGAGAGAAGGAGCAGTATGACCAAGATCTTACTGGATAATCCAATTTGCTAATTTAGCGTTTTAACAGCAAGAAAATCACAGATCTCATAAGCATGAAGTACCCCAAATGCAATAACGCTGACCAGATGCTATGCTGCACACAGTTGGTATGAGGAAGAACTGGCTGCAGAGTAAATGGAGAATAAGAAGCTATGCTGCAAAGCGGCTCTCGAAAACCACTGTGTGCCTCTCATCTCTACATGGTTGACTTGCTTTCCCTTGTAATCCTACGCAATGAGGAGGAAAAGCACTTCCTTGGGTATAAAGGGCACAAACAGAAGAAACACCAGATTTCTCCAAGAAGCCACATTTGCCAGAAGGACAGCAGAGACATGAAACGTACATAGGTAATTCTTAAGACTACTTGTGTGGAAGATGAATTGCAAAGCCAGTTTAGATGTTTAATTCACATACTATGGACCACCTTGGCACCTCTATACCATTGCATATTGATTTAAACTCCGCGAATCCAGAGCACCTGCACAGGAGGAATCCAGATGCAACGCTACAATTCACTGCTATAAGACTTCAAGTTTTATCCTGTAGTTTCTACTATGATAAAATTTGAAACAGAAGAGACCAACTGTCAGAGATTGACCCTAATTTCTCCCTCCTTCCAATTAATGTAAGATATTAAACAGTTTTATCGGATTTACAGACCTCTCAGACTATTGCAAATCACTTAACCAACCCATTGCTAGCCACCTCAATACAGAAACCAGGGATCATTGGAGCGAAGGAAAATAGAGGGGCACAGAGCTCTCTGGAGAATCTATCATAAAAAACAGTGACTCCCAGGACCTGGCCTGGCAGGTACCTAACACATACTTGGGATGAAGACCCAGGATTAGCTCTATGCCACCTGTCTATAGAGCTTCCTACTACCATAGAGAATACTGGTCCCCAAATTGCACATATGCTACATTAGGAAGGCAGCACTTCTGTGCACTCACTCTAGGTTCCTGTTAGAAAAAAGCCTGAGCTGTTAAGATATGGCAAGAATACACTGTGACTATATCATTGTTTCTCAAGCAGCAAAACAAAAACATTAACTACCCGTGCTTCAATTGCTTAAGACTCAATATTTAACTTATTGCACTCCCAAGAGGCTAATTAAATGATAAACTGTTACCCTCAAACATCCTTCATTCCTCCACACATGGAGGATAGAGCACAGCTTAATTGTGTGGCACTACATTTGTTTTAATGCTGGCAGTTTCTTCTTTGATCATGTTATGATACAGTCAGTATTTGCTGCAACAGTGTCTCCTTTTGAAAGGTGGATGACAAGAACTGTCTTAAAAGAAACTCCAAGAAAAATGATCCCCCCCCATACCACAACAGACTTCAAATATAATTATATTTATGGGAGAACTAGTTAGCAAAGTGACTGGCAACCATAACTGCTACATTACGTAACAGCATTACTAAAGTGTCACACACATCAGTGGAATGATTTCTAAACTGCAGGTGATTTTTGTGCACACTGAGAATTGTATCATGACAGGGTTTAGGTATATTGTGATTTACTACAAAAATAAAATAACAAAAAAGCAAAAAGAACTGTAGAAAACATCAAAAAGTAGACCAACAGTGCACTGCTTCGATATCTTCCTCCTTACCTACATCAAGAGTTATTGGGTTCACAGCTTAGTTAAAGGCACCCAGGTTAGACTGAAAGCCACCAAGAGACTAAATAATCAAACTTAACCCATGAATTTTTATTTTCAGCCCATGTCTTTATTATTCAGTTCATAAAGACTCACCTTAGTCCATGGATGTGCCTTAATCTGAGGGAATTTGAATTCAGTATAGTTTGGATTCATTTCTCTAATTTGCTCCCTTGTAGGCGTCCCCAGAACCTAGAAGGAGACAAAAAAAAAGTTTATGTGTACTTCACATTTTCAGATTCACACGATAAGCACAGTACAACCTATAATGCATGGAGACAACTTAACTGAGGTCCATCTGCAGAGGTAATAAATTAACAGAGGGTGGAGAACAGAACATTTTACAAAACTTTACTAGCCGCTAGGCTGCAATTCAGTTCATGCTCCAAACCAAGTGTCAAATATTTAATTCTCTTAGACTTCATCATGAAATTCATGACTCTCTCAAAGTTTGCAATACTTCAAGAGCAATGAGATTTCACTGTAATTAGAATGTTAGAAACCAGTACTGCTGAGCACCTTCATAGCTGGCAGCTCACTGCATATGGCTGATTAAGGATCAGCCCAGTAACACAGACTGCATTTTAATAGCCATTAACAACAGCCCTCTGATGAGCTTATTAGAAATGGATTCTTCTCACGCATATTCACAAGAAAAAAAAAGCATAAAGCTAACCTGAAAGCATCTACAACACACACCTACATTTGACTGTTATATATTTGTACTCCTTATTCTCGGAATCTGCATGACATCATTTATATGCATAAACTAGTAGTTGTATTAAAGATAAAACACAGTTGCACGTCGCATTGGAGGGGTGAAGAGGTTTTGAGAGGATTCTGGAAATCCTTTCAGGGAATAAGCAGGACAATATGGTGTTAGGGCTTACTATTCAGCTAGCATTAGTCTCCAGAGCCCCATTCAATCATACTACAAATTAAAAACTCCAAAGAAATTTCCCCAAAATCTCAGTGTGAGCAGGTTGCATTCAGCTGCTTGGTGATATTCTGTCCTGTTTAGAAGGCCAGAGCATAGAGAGGGGGTTCCTCTAACCCACGCTCACACTCATCTTACACGTAGCAAGCCCACAGTCTTGTCAGTCTTGCTTTGCAGAGGACCTCTTGCCATATAGGATGTTGTTAGCTCATAACTCAGACTGCGCCGCCACAATCAGAAAGCAATGTGAAACATTATGATATCGCTCTATCTTACGATTCAACACAGAAGTATTTTGCCATATATTCTGGTATGGGTGAACAGTTTCATCCACAAAGGGTCGCTACTCAGTGAGTCCATGCAACTAAAAAGTTAATGCCAGATATTACGAAAGAAACTTGCTATCTCATCCCGTGATTTAAAACAGGAGCTGAAAAATACATACACACACAAACTAGCAACCTAGCAACCTTTTAAATATGCAGCAGACGGAGAAAAAAAAAGGGGAAATGAGGGAACAATCTCCCAATCTCTCAGACAAGTGTGTCTTGGATAACAGAGTTATTCACTGATTAGTTACACAGAATGAACGATCATGTAACTCCTACCTTCTGAGCACTGCTCCGTGTTTTAATCTCACACACACTGAAAACTTCCCCATGCCTAAAAACGCCACATTTGCTCAGCAAGTAGAAAACAGGGTGTTTCACAGGCTACCCTATATCTTGCTTATCTTTTTAGCAGGAACGGAGGGGTAGGAGACAGCAATCGTGCCCTCTCCGGGCTGGTTTTCTGGCAGGCTGCTCCAGCTGCCCTGCTTGCCTCAGAGCAGCAGCCACCAAGCAGCGGGCCTGGCAGGCTCTCCCAAGCTTCCCTCTTCTAAAACAGGCTGAACCTCATAGCCGCAAATATTATTTTCAGCCCACTTCAGGGCTAAAGCCATTTTCAAAACCTCAGATGTTTTTCAGATTAGATTAATGTCTTGAAAGAATTACAAGCAAGTCGCGTTGCTCTATCGCCATTTCTCGTTATGTTCTAATATTTCCTTTGTATAAACAGAAGTTGTTTAAAAGGAAGCACATCATCTTTCCCCTCCTCCCCTCTCAAGTTTCGGAAGTCTGGAAGGAAAGTTTTCTTCAGTAACTTTCCTAAGAAGAAGCAAAGATTGCGTTTCTCATAGAGCTGGAATTCAGGCAACTGGCTCATTTCCCACAGCTGCTCCGAACAAGAGCGGCTACGCAGAGAAAATACCTTTAGTTGAAGGCTCGGAGAAAACTCAGCTGGGACAGGCAAGCATAATTGCATGGGAGGACCCAGAGACAATCCACAGTTCCCAAAACACATTGGAGCTCCGCAGAATAGGAGGGAGCAGCTCCTCCGTTGAAGCTGGAGCAGCAGGGATGAGGACACAGAGGCAAAGCTCCGGCACTCATTCACCTGAAAGGGCCTTTGCTTGGCTGCTGCTGTGCCCCAGGTGACAAGAAAGGCAAAAACGTGCTGCCAGCAGCAGCAAGACTGAGGAACAGGAACATTTTATGTTCAAATATGAGCTCTTCTAGGAAATCAGGGTCATACTTGCAAGTTCTTTTTTGTTGTTGTTGTTGTTCTGTTTTTTCCCCCCACCTTTTCTTTTTCCTTTTACTTAATGAAACCAAAAATGTGTATCCTAATAAGATGCCCAGATTTCAGCACTGTCTCCCAGCTATCAACGGTATAGCCCATGTCCCCTTTTCTCAGGGAGCCCCAAACAGGACCCTTCAATACCCATCCAACCCTCTAGAGAACAAACATCCAAGTTTTTGGTATTTAATATAATAATGGAAGGCGTAGAAATATTATACTGCAAGATTATCTATCCAAAATCCTACTTTTCTTGGTAACCCCACATTAGTGTTTTCCTTGATTTTTGCAGTGCTCTCCAGTTCTGTGAGGTCCCATGTTGCATTGACCTACGCTTGAAAGACTTCTGGGATGAGGTGGGCCTTGGAATGGAAGTACTAGCACTTCTCACAGGTATCAGTCATTTCAATTGGGAAAAATGTCGGATGTGAAAAATGACCTTGCATGTAGCCAGGCCCGTTTTAGGGGCAAAGCCTTACAGATGTGAAGACAGGAGCTTTCTGAATTCTCCACAGAAGGCAATTTTGTTAATGTCGCAAAGATATAAGGTTTGCCTGAAGAATCAGTATAATCAGACAAAAAGACACTTTGCAGCCTTCCTAAAAGGTGGCACCACACATGCAAAAGCAACTGAACTCCATGGACCATTCTGATCCAACATCATAAATATTGCTTTTAAAAAAATTTCACTTGCCTGCTAAAAAGCTGAGTTGCCAGAAGCGGGCAACAGTGCTTAAGCTCTCATAAGGGCATAGGAAGGAAGGTACAGGAGTGGAGAGGGATCATGCTTGCTGAAAGAAAGGAAAGCTTAACCCTTCAGTCGTATCTGCTTTGACACACATAATAACTGCACAAATTGAAAACTGCCCTATATTATCGACTCAAGTGTATTTATGTTGTTCTCTCTAGCATGAAAAGCTTATGTCACTGTACTCCAGGTGCTTTCAAATCATGCTGAACGCAAGCAGATTTGGACACAAATGAAGAGGAAGGAGAAGGACATAGGAAGAAGGAACTTCAAAGAATCTAGGATTTGTAGGATATTTAAAATAGGACAGGAATTTCAGAGAATCTGACAACTTCAAATCAAGATCCAGAGAAAAGTGTGGGGAAAGGTGGCAAGCTATGAAATTGTAGGAGTCTTGCACACAGGAAGAGATAGTAACACTGTAGTAACCAAAGGGTAATAAATCCAGAAACACTGCTGCATAATTTTCACGTTGTACTTGACTGACTTCTACTGAGTTTTGTGTATATTAAGAATAAATTCATTTGAGTAACTGTGGGGATAAACAGCTATCATACTATCACAAAAAAGGACAAATTGTCTCTTTTAAGAAAGATCACATATTTTACTGTCATTTGTTTGAAGAACCCAAAGCAACAGTAAAAAGTGCATTTTATAAAACAACTGCCTCCTGCTCTACAAAGTCACAAAAATACTAGGGAGCAGATGCTCCTTGGAGAAAGGTTTCTTTTTATCTTAGAAAGGTCAGAGAGCTTTGAAGAAATAGAGGACCCAGTAAATGAATTATTCAGGTCCATACAGATTAACACATACTGTTTACTTCTTGAGGAGAGTCTTTCAAGAGGTGATAACTTCAAGGAAAGAATGTTTTTTCTTTTAAATGGATTTTTTTTTAAAGATACGAATAGCATAATATGATACGATAAGGAAGTAGAATAAATCCTAAAGGAAATGTAGCTGCCTGATACACCATCTACCTCTCAAAAAATCCTGGACAGGTTGGAGAGTTGACTTGGACAGGTTGGAGAGTTGGGCAGAGAGGAACCTCATGAAGTTCAACAAGGACAAGTGCAGGGTCCTGCACCTGAGGAGGAATAACCCTGGGCACTAGCACAGATTAGGGGTTGACCTGCTGGAAAGCAGCTCCATGGAGAGGATTTTGGGAGTCCTGGTTGACAACAAGTTCCCCATGAGGCAGCAATGTGCCCTCGTGGCCAAGGAGGCCAATGAGATCCTGGCCTGCATCAGGAGGAGCATTGCCAGCAGGTCAAGGGAGGGGATCCTGCCCCTCTGCTCAGCCCTGGTGAGGCCGCACCTGGAGTACTGGGTGCAGTTCTGGGCTCCCCAGTACAGGAGGGACGTGGAGCTCAGAGAGAGTCCAGTGATGAGCAACAAAGATGATTAAGGGGCTGGAGCATCTAGCATATGAGGAAAGACTGAGCGAGCTGGACCTGTTTAGCCTAAAGAAGAGAAGGATGAAAGGGGATCTAATCAACATGTACAAATTCCTGAGGTATGACTATAGGGAGGAAGGGGCTAAACTGTTCTCAGCAGACGTCAGTGACAGGACAAGGGGTAATAGGTACAAGTTGAAACCCAGGCAGTTCCATCTCCATGTGAGGAAGAACAACTTTCCTGTGAGGGTGACAGAGCCCTGGAACAGGCTGCCCAGAGAGGCTGTGGAGTCTCCTTCTCTGGAGATCTTCCAAACCCACCTGGATGCCATCCTGTGCCACGTGCTCTGGGTGACCCTGCTGGAGCAGGGGGTTGGACTAGATGATCTCTAGAGGTGTCTTCCAACCCTTAAGATTCTGTGGTTCTGTGATGGTAGCTACATTGAAGACTAAACTCCTGAACTGAAAAAGGGGGATTAGAGGCGACACTTTAAGAAAGGGAACTTTGGCCAGTAGAAGACAAAAGACTAGAGATCTACCAGTCTTGATCTTCCATGTTTGCAGAATCTCAATCACCATCACCTCATAAATCTCTTATGTAAAAAGAAGCATTATCCAACAAGGACTGCATTTAAGGAACACAGTTGGGAATACACTTGCTGAGAAGACACATGCTGTTCTGATTCTCTAAAGACAAAAAAAAGCCTCGAGGAAGGAGGTTTCATAGGTCTTTCCTGAAAAGCTTTTCTTTGGCTTTGGCCCATAATATCTAAAATCTCCCCAGATCATTTGGGTTCCAGGATCAAGGTTCATGAAGGCCAAGTACTAGTATATAACTCAATTAAAAAAGGGTTACAGGTTCCTGACAGTCACTTCTCTACACATAAGGCTACCTCTGATAACCCTTTTTTCTTTTTGCCAAAACATAAAAATTAGTTTTAAGCATAAGGAGAGTAAAGATTCCAGAACTGCTGCTGGCAGTAACTGAAGTCAGCTGTGGAGGGAACAAGACAGTTATTTAATCAGAATCCTCCAGAAAGCTGTGGTTATGGTGCCGCATTGTATTCTCCATGAAAACCATCATCATCATCAAACCTCTCAAGAAAACAAAATAATCATACAAGTTGGTGAGGAACTATACTCCTGAATGTGCTATATGTGCATGGTTTACCAAACAGCCTATCTAACACCTTTGAAGACACGTCTGCACCTCTTCAGAGAGTTGTTAGAGATGTTCCAAACAGTTATTTTAAAAACTTCATGGTGCTCACGGTGCTGCTATCTCAAGCTGTAAACAGAGACCAGCTTTGAGGTAACACTTTAAGAAGGCTGTGGTCAAAAGGGAAAAAAAAGGAAAATCTATACTTTTTAGATATGCTTTCTTTCAAAACCACACTCCTGTCAAGCAAAATGACAGCCAACTAAATATAGAGATGTCTCCCATTTGCAAATGCAAAGCGAGCTATATACCAGCAAGGAGAAACCCTTTGTGGCTGCTGACACGAATACAACTGTTCCTCAACTTTTGGGACTGCCTGCCAGCAAGTACTGGGAATGGCCAACTGCAGTAGGCAGAGGAAGAGCCAACTTGTGACACAGGGTGGGGGGACACACAGGAAAGAAGCCCTGCCAGAATGGCTCTTCTAGGAGAAAAGGGGGAAGATGTCCAGGAAAGCCCACGCTGGCCTCAGGCAGGTGTTCAAGAGCCAGTCCCAAAGACACACGGCTGCTCTGGGCAGGACTGTCTCCAGAAAGGACAAACACTCCCTCCTCCTGCTCCTTCTCCGGAAGAGACGGCTCCTCTCTCCCCATTAACTACTCTTACTGAATTTATTTTATTCCAGAAACTGAGCCCAAAATAGTACCTTGACATTTGAGTCTGAGCCATATATTATAATTGCACTCTATACTTAGCATTTAGCTCAGTAAAACTGTCAGAGACCAAAAAGTTGCATATGGATAGGATTCCTGATACTACAGAGCTCATGTTTTAACACCTTCCCCTCCTTGCCTCATTCCTGACCCAAAGAACTATAGGAAGAAAGGGGGTTTTTGGTACGAAGAATAACCATAATGTTCAGTAAGAGCAAAAAACCTCCTCCATTTCCTGGCTTTGCAAAGTAGCGCATCTCATACTCTAGATTGTAACAGATGGAAAAAGTACTTCTGGTAAAGATGATGGAAGGCACGTGCCAAGCGCCTGGGTTGCACTAATAATTCTGTTTCATTCTTATAACAAACTTTCTCTCCCATATTTTCAAGGGAAGCAGGGGGAAGATATTAAACAGACTTTCGGAAGATAAATATCAGCTTAGAAACAGAGCTATCATGTTTCAGAAAGTCTGATTTTTGCAACAGGGAAGAATTGCTAGCCACGGGAACTGGATTACCTAAGCACCTAATCTTTTTGACAGCTAGTAAGAGTCAGAAATGGAAAGTCACAACTCTAGATGAGACTTTGAAATAGCACAGCATTTTCAGGTGCAGGTACAACTGGTTAAGACAACTTAATAAGACGGCACGAAAGCAAGTGCACCAACACAGCTGAGAGTGAATCCAAGCTTGGCAGAACCCCAATTGCTCCTCACGCAGCCATGGGCTGAGGGTGCTCAGCATCCAGTGTCAGGAAAGCAGAAGCCGCTCTGGACTGATGTATCATGGAAAGGCTGTTCGGAACAAACACAGCTCCCTAGTGCAGGTCCTCCTGCTCTGCATGGCAAGGGAGGACTAAGTTTAGCAGGGTGGCATTTCAAAGAGTCACCCTCCGGCTTCATACAAAAACTTCACAGCCAGATGCAGACCCAGCTGTTGTGTGGTGAACTGAACTCTGAACAATCAAAGCTGAGCAAGTAACTGAATAAATAGCTGCAGAGATATATGGTCCACAAGACAGCCACTTAGTCATCTTGAATTGATAGGAACCAGCAGAAAAGTTTCCAAGCTGACCTTTCCTGCAGCACAACCAAGTGAGGTTAAAGGGAAGAGAGGTTAGATTCATTTCCAAATTAGTAAATACATTTGAATATATCACTTTTTGGAAGCTTAAAAGTCAATCTCCTCTATTCCTAAATTTCAGACATATAGTTCTGACAAAACTACCTAAAAAGCACAGCTCCAAGACAGTCGCTGTATAGCAGCAGGTTGCAGGTCACAATCTGCAATTCCTACAAATTTTGCTGCTGTTTGGTTGATCACATAGCTCTATTTCTCCTGCTGCCATCCAACATCAACATAAGTTTGTGCTACAATAAAAGCACTTTAAATAGTAATATTCTACAGCAGCAAATGGAAGAGGTGGGGACCATCTGTCAACAAATTTCTAAATGAACCCCATTCTAAATGAAAACTTAAATAACCTACTGTTTTATAACATGTGGTACAGAAGACTTATGTTTCTGGTAATTTTTATGCTGCAGAACTGGCTGAGCCTTCAACTGTACTGAGGCTGCAGAGACCAGGCTTCCTCAGAAGTTTGTCATTTTTGTATTAACCTCTCAAAGATGAGTGCAATCTAAACATTGTGCCAGATATAGGGAATGTTTCATGATGTCTGTACACATTTTAAAAAAAAAAAAAAAAAAGCTCAATTATTCCTTGATTATAGCTCCTTTTAAGGGATATATATAATAGAAAGGACAAGTCCCTGCTGATAGCTGGCATAATGGAAAATTTAGGATCTCAGTTTCTACTTTTCCTCATCTTTAAAGGTAAGAAGAAAAACAATCAAATGTTTGAGGTAAACGTACTACTTCGCAAGTGTGACATTAAAAGGAAAGCATCTCATCACCCAGGTCACATACCTCCTTACCACGCTCTCTCATGGCCGTTGGCCATCCTGCATGTGCTACCTCACACAGTCACAACTCTGTCCGTATTCCCACTGTGGCCCTCTGCCAGTGCTTTTATGTAGAGCCAAATCAAAACTTCGAAACACAAGATTTGATAGGCAGTTGCTTTGAAAAACAGTGCACTCACACTGTTTACCTTCCAGTTTTCCTACCAACGGTGCCCCAAGAATCTACGCTGTCTCAGCAGTAAGCACAAAGGCAGGAAAATATTCACGTACCTGCCCATTCACATTTGCATTCTCCATCACGGTTACTTCAAGGATTCATCAGCCATCTTGGCTGGTGATTATTACTTTAGCGTTTACAATATTTGTTTTTTCAGACTTTCCTAAAACATACTACCTCACTACAGTAGCTTTCCAATTACAGAGAGCTAGAATGGGAGTTGTTTCTACATTTAAGCTGTCTGCTTCATTTCTACGCATGGAGGGCTACATTATAAACAACGAAGAAAAGCCAGGAATTACACAGGTTTTGATGAACAGAGTCCCCCTTTCTACAGTTAAAGAAGTGATTCAGAAACTTGCTCCCAGTGCAGTGAAAATCATGTCCTCAGCTGCAGTTCATGTAAGTTCACGCCTTTACACTGGAAACTCTTTCGGCTGTCATGAGACAAAGCACTAGTTTTGCAGCATCAGCTATTCGGCGATAAGTCAGTCCAAAATTATCACACATTCATGGTGGTGGCATTTAAAGACTCCTCAACAGTTACACCTCTTTTCTAGTTTTTGCAACTCAACGCTGTCAAAGTCAAATCAACAGTAAGGCAAAAGGCTATGAGTTTGTTGATAAGGTAGCTATAGCCTCAGATTTTTAAATGAACTATGAAAGGGCTTACAAGATTATCACTGCTATAAATAACCACATTTACCCAAACTCTTTAAATACAGTTTCTCAGGATTGCAGACATCAATTACTTCTCCCTTCCCCAGCAAAACACGGCAGCTGCTTGTCACAGCTTCCGAAAAAAACGAGGAGATGACATCTGTGAACTCCGGTCTCCTTTCAAGAGGTAGAACAGGACTTTCTGAGAACTTCTGAGGGCAACCACCACAGAACGCTTGGGAAATTGAGCACTGAGAAGTGTTTCCAGGGACCACTTCCCACCTCATGGAAACGGCGTAATGGAAAGCACTGCACCACTCCAAGCTGCTTTTCCAAAGGAAAAAATTAATGGGCTACGCAATCATCAGCCCTGCTTCTGGCAGTTACTACTCCTTTTCTCACTACTTCACCGGTGTTTCCTAACGCTAAGCTTGAAAGATTGCGGGCCATAAGGCCCCAGGAGGAACCCAAGGAAGACATGTGCAAGATGTGGAGCCTCCGGACAAAAGGAGCTGACTGGAGGACTTCCAGCAGAACACAGCCAGTCACAGTCCTCCCAGTAGTACAAGCTAGGCTTCAACGGCCAAAGGCTGCAAGAGACCTGGCACGAGACTAGCGAGGCTGGGCCTAACTCCCATCTCAAGCTCATCCTATCAAGACCATAGAGGAGGCTCCTCAATCACCACGTGTCACCAGCTCCACACAGGAGGACACCAACCACTCCCGGTTGGTGCCGAGACACGGCGCCAGGCCAGTGACAAAGAGGCCAGCAAGACAAGTTTTACAGCCCTTGGAGACAACAACAGACGCCACCGGGAATTTCTGTTGCTCTGCTCGTACACTTCTGCTTTTGAGGGAGCTTTCTTCCACACACACGGGCACCACAGCTGCAGGTAAGCACACAGGTTCAAGGTACAAATTCTCTTAACACAGACCTACTGCACCTTACTTTAGGTACCACGTGGGCAAATTTACTCCTTCACTACAGAAGCTGAAGAGTGAAGAGAAGACCTGGGAAAAAAACATTTCTATGGCAGAGCAGCTCAACTGAAGAGATGCTGGGAAGCCAAAAGGCAATTTTTAAGCTTTGAATTACTTTTCCGTGTCTCCAGTTTGAAAGTCACTGAATATTCACAGCTTACCAAATGAAATCAATCAAGATGAGTTGCAACATACGTGCTATCTAAATGTTATGTATTCTGAAATATTAGGTCTTTCTCACTTTAACAACAAAATCTTTTTAGGTGGAAGAAACCTTTTGCCCAACATTTTTAGGTCTTGATTCTCCATCTGCAAAATAGGACTGCCATTTTTCACCCTTCACCTCACACAGCTAGAGGCAGGGAATGGAGGGAAAGCTACATGTGTGATGTATCTGGCACAAAGAAAATTAATAACTGTTTTCCAAGCCAAGCACTAATTGCATGCAACAAAGGAAAAAGAGATTCTTAAAGAATGAGAATTAGACTCGCTAATAAATATTGGCTCAATATACAAGCGCTACTTCCAAGTATATTGAAATTGCAACCCTTTAAGAGAATAAACCACTATACAATTAAAACATGCTATATCATTACACATTATTGTACCCAAGACCATTGAGATCTCAATATGCCTGAGAAGTGGTTTCTATCACAGTTTACACGCAACATGCCCTACAAAGGTGCCTGAAGAGCTGCTTCGCTGAGCTTGTAACAATGCACATTTTCATACTGTTCCCAAGGAGAAAAGCAGGGATCGAAGCAGCATTTAGAATTTCATACCTTGATTATTTCCACCAACTGATCCACACCGCTGTCACCTGGAAAGATTGGTTGTCCTAGTAACAGTTCAGCCAATACGCAGCCCGCTGACCACACATCTAGAAAAGAGGGGGAACAAGGGATGGTATCAGTGAAATGTATACCTTAGTTATTGCCTATAGATAGCATCATTTTTAAGCTACTTATTTCATTTCCTCGTGCATAACAAAAATCAAGACCATGCTTCCCGCCTCCAGTACATTACAAGCTAGAAAACAGATTCCTGTCAGAAAGCAGTGAGCAGATGTTTTGTAGGTCAAACCACAGGAAAATGAGAACTGGAAAAAACTTTAAACATCACAGTATATTAAGAAAATACTAAATGCAAAACCCTCACACATAGAGCCTATGTATAGATTAGAGACTATGCACAGGCATCACCTACTGAGAACAAGCGGTGGTTTTGGTCTTTGGGTATAAGCTGAATAGGCTTATTTTTTCATCCATTTATTGAAAGTATGTATTTGTTAGCAGATGAATCAGTACTGCAAATATTACAAGTATTCTGAAGCTCAAAATTAAGAGGTCTGGGAGATAGTCTGAGTCACTGTATCATGGCCTAATTTTTATCTCAACTCCATCTGCAAACGTGGCTACATCGTAGCTCTGCTAGGCATCGACCAGAGCACAGCTCAACAGCACTCATACTAGAAGTTACCAACCAAATTTACACACATATCAAAAGCCAAAAATAGTCATTAGCAACTACTTTTGTATGAGAGTAAAAACTTTACCATCTACTACAGAAATGTTCCTGCTCTGCTGCACACCAATTTCAAAGCATACTTAATGCAAAGGAAGAACATAACGAAGCAGACACAGTATTACACCGCAGTCTGTGCAAGTTTGCTGCAGGTGGGCATCAAATAGTGAAGTTTAAGTTGCTTGACACACCAAAGGAATTGCATCAAGCTGCAAAGAGAACCTTCCCTACAAAACACAGGTTTATTATGAAGTTTTCTGTAAAGTCGTAATTTACTCAATGCAAATCCAAAACCTTACACAAAATCACTCTCAATAGTTCAATGAACAACAGGAGATCTGGAAAACTTGTAACACTAATGGCCTGAAAGGAGAAAATGAACAAATAGAGATCCCTCCTCCCAATTTACTTCAACTTTTGCCTACTCCAATAAGCCAAGTTATGCCCAGGAAACAGAAACTCAAAACCCCGACAAATGACTTACTGAGGTCCCTTCCAACCCAAGTTATTCCTTGTTATGACAAAAATCATTATTTCCCTAGTGCATTTAAACAATTTCATTGAGAAGCAGAACACACACAAAGCATGTAACAAGAATAGACACGACTGGTCTCTACACAGCATAGAAATTATCACTTTGTCACATCAGCCAGAGACTGGCATAAAAACAACCTTCAGGAGCTTTTCAGACTGGTAATAAAACAATCTGCAAGTTGGAACAGATTTTTTCCCCATTTCTAATTTAAAGAGAGGCGGGGGCAATGCAAAGATACTGCAGCTTTCTAAATCCTGCGTTTCCCAGGCAAACATCCATTTTTACTAACTGTCTCAGTACAAACGTCATATACAAATGAAAGGTGACCATTTACAACACAAACTTGAGCCTAGTTCTAGTTGACAGATACTACTGCCAGAAAGATAACGTAAAAATCACCTTTTTATGTCACCCCACACGTACCAAGAGCCTGCCAAGCCCTTACATGGGTTTACAGAAAATTACAGAACAGCTCAAGAGATGGTAGGGACATCTCCAGAAGTACTGAAGAAATAGATTAAGTATACTGAAGAGTCAGAGTATTGTAATTTAAAAGCCTACGTAAAGGCGCCTTAACAGGTTTTGAAAAAGCTGAGTCCTTTACACCAATTACCCCAAATAAGCAATGTCCAAAGGCCATAACCCTTATTGACAACTTAAGGCACTTATTTAGCATTTAAAAGAAAATAGCATGCGGGAAGGGAAAATTATCTGACAGAACATGTCTAAAACTGCAGCTGACATTATGGAGAGCTGACATTTAGGGATCACTTCCTATAAAAATTCTGAAATTATGCACACAATCACCCCCCTGCAAGCCCACAGCTGGGTCCTTGTGTGACTGAGCCTCTCCGGTAGGTCATTTAATGCCTTATAGAAAGTCCCTTCACCTCCCTTCATTTCATCTCTAACCCTTCCCATTAATCCCCCCTCTGACACACACACACAGGCGTGCTGAAATAAGAGAATTCCGGAGACCATCTGGAATCCACACTTTCTTCCAGGAATGTAATTTCACGACTTCCAAATTAGGCCTCGGGCAGTATTCCCTGCTCCAGGAAGTGAGCAAAGCTCGGAAGCATTCTCGCTCAACGCCAGGGATCTCGTGCTGACTTCAGCAGCTCCTCCCAGGGACAGCAACAGACTAGGGATTACACAGGCAGTAAAGCACAATAGGGAAGACAGGGGGAAACCTCAGCTCTGCTCCAGCGTCACGGGTCTTTGGAGACTGCCTTTTAACACGACTAAAATTTGACTCCATGCTAGACGTTTTACCTTTTTTCCCCTTGGAATGTGTTCTTTTGAAACTTATGTTTTGAATTCAGATTTTTTTTTTTCTGAATCCTAAAGTAAACACTGTATTAAATTCTATATTTGAAGATATGTTACCTCAGAGAAATGCAGTGTTTGATAGCTCCTATCAGACCATTTTTCTGCCTCAGTGCTCTCATCATCAGTGCTCTCAATTACAGTTTAATAACCTTTCAGAGCAAGTTTGCAGTCTATCTACCTATTCCCATGGGAGAAGAAACATTTTCAATACCGTTCCTTTCTCACATGCGCCATTTAATTACAGTAAAATTGGACTTGTCATTCAAATGCTTTAGACTGGTTGACAAACAGGACAAAATAGGACCTTAGCAGAGAACAAGTATCGAAATATCACATTATCCTTATGCCAAAATAGTTGGGCCAATGAGAAATTTAAAGATAAAAGAATGAGGACTATTTATTTCACGAGGCAGATAGTAAGACTGACTCCTTCACCCCTTCAGTGGAACACAGCAATATGGACAGGAAACGTAACTACCCGCCAAAAGCAAACTTTCTACCCAAGCACTGCAGAGGGTCTTCACAAATAACAGCAGCAGCCAAAGCTGCATCTCTTGTAGACTAAAGAAAAAGGAAACATTCAGAGAAATAGCTCTATTATGTAAACTACCTGTACTTACTTAAGCACACAAAAACTCTTATGTTCCAAAAACCAAGATTTCCATTTCTTAGTACAAGTTTCTAGTACTTTATTGTTCTTCACGGCTGTCAGGTAGGCATTAACCTCTCTAGCAATCTCATCTGAATAATTCCCTGGCTTTTGAATGCAATTGCAGCATTACAGAAACAAAAGGAATTTATTTTTGTTCAATGACAAGCATCCAGCATGACAACCTGCAGAAACCTTCCCAGCTTCGTTATGCAAGTGGACGACTGGGGCTTCTGACAAGGGCTGGCTGTGACATGGGGCCCTGTCCACAAGGCTTACCGTCCTGATCTCCTGACTCTCCTTCCCAAATCAAGAGACTAGCCCCATTGCCTCCCCTCAGAATCAACATCCTTCAGATCAAGCCCAAGCTCCTTTAAATTAATACTTTTTTTCTTCCTGCCCTCCAAGTAGCGAATCTGTTCTCATTTATTTAGGACTACTTTAAAAGAAATCATGACACTTCCCTTCAGCTGACACTTTATGGAGCACATTCACCTTTGTGCATTTTTTCTTCCTCACCTAGTCCTCTCTACCCCACCGTGCCTCATCCCAGGCTGACGGGCTTGCTCCATCTCATGCTGGATTGAAAGTTGCTGTTCTGGAAACAGACCTACTGTATGAACAAGCAGGGAAGAAACAGAGAGTCGTGCGAGAGTAGCCGCCTTGGGAAGTCGTCAAGCCAGCAGCTTCGAGCTGCAAAATGCCAAGGCACAAAATGATCTTTGGTTGCTGTTTATTCAAAATGGGCCTTGGAACATTAAACTGAGACCACTGGAACATTCACCATGTCAAGGAGAGTTTTGCACCTCCATCTACATAAGCTTATACGGGACAGAACAAGGTTGAAAACTAACATGCTTGAAAAGCCATCAGGAGCAAAGTCAAGTAGACATCCCTATTATTCTGCAATAAAGAGATGGAATTACCATGACTGGTTATAGAGACAGCCTGACTACACCCGCCTCCTGGGGAAATGCTCTTTGGGGCTGCTCAAAGTCCTCTCCCTCTCAGCTCACTCGGAAAGCACACGGATAACTAAGTGACCCTTAGGTTTGGCCAGCCCAGCAGCAGCCCGCGACACCGCCGTGCCCATCAATCTTTCCCTGCCTGTGGCTATGCCTGTCCCCTCTGGGACACCCTGCATTCCCGCCAACACAGCAGCTCAGCAAATGTGCCGGGCGTCAGAAGATCCTGCCCCCCCTGCACTGCCCGCCCTGGCCCGCCATGTACCCAAGGGAAAATACAGCTTCACCAGGGAAGGCTTAACCCCACGGCTGATGTTTCCACACCTCCATCATGGGAGAACAGATGCATCCGCCTGCCCCACTGCCTGTCTGGTAGGTCCTGGGGGAATCTGGGCAGTGATCCCAGATGCTTCCAGTAGACAATAGCCACAAGCTGGAGGCTTCGGTGGGACAATATTGGCTGCAGGAACAATCCCATGTGCCACCCCCGATCAAGACGCATCTGGGCCCTTCGAGCTGTGCGGGCGCCCCACTGCTCGTGCAAAATCCCTTCAAGCAGGGACAGCCAAAGAGCCACCATGCTGGCTTTCTTCCCATCTGGCAGCAGTCATTATGTAAGAACTCAAAGAGGTCATTTCCCTGGTAGTTATTTTACTAGTCTCAGGCCTGCTGGAGTAGTAGATGCACTTGGATGTTACTCTCGTATTTGCGTACACCAATGCAATGCTGCATATATATATACACAACCAAACTGTAAGCAACACAATGCCCAGCTGTGGCTTGTTTTCAAATGACAATCCAGAAGGCTCCTCCAAGTCACAAACTTTGATAATCTTGGAACCAAATTCAGTTTCTGCCACAGCTAAGCCCACATCACGTCACAACGACACACTCAAGTGCTAAAGCACAAGGTAGGTAACGCCAGGCACACTGACCCCAATCTTGGTTACAGTGCTAAATCCTACAAGTAGCCACTGAAATGGCCATATGTCTTGACACCACTGCTAGCCTTGGGCCACTATGGTGTCACTGCACATTTAATGCACAGCATTACATGCAAAACCACATAATGGGTTTAAAAAGCACTTCTTGATCACAAATATATCTAACAATAACGTACTGTGTTACAATCATAAACCTGGTAGGAATAGTAGGAAAAAAAATATTTAAGACTTTTTTGGCTCTTTTTCACTTTTGATTTTTAAAGTAATTTTAAGATGGTGGATTTAAACAGAAGAGCTAAGATCCTTCCAACAGGTTTAAGCTCAGCTTTTGTTCCTACCCTTGCATACAAATGAATCTTTACATACAGAACAGAGAAAGACCATATAGCCAGAGGAGATTGTTGCACTGCATTTCCTCAGAAAGACGGAACTAGAAACGGCAGGTGTGTCTACATTAAAAGGGGGTAAATAAAGGGCAGTATTAATGTACTGAAGCGTTTCCTTGTTTCCTATACCTTGAGATATGGATGAACTAAGGATAAGTACATTTTTTTCCCCTCATCCATTTTTTTTGAAGGAAATATATTCATGCTTGTTAGGTGGAATACAAATCATGTCACTGGGTATACAAATAATACTGGTCTGGTTTGGATGATTAAGCTTCTTACGTCAGAGAACTAGGGTAGAGTTCCTACGTGCTGTTGCCACTTACCTTGCAAGAGCTAGGGAATAACCTAACTGCTAGGAGTTAGGTTAAGAACAGCACAAAACAAAACCACCCCCTAGGATTTGCAACCTATTACCTAACACTGATAAAACTGCAGAGCAAGTTTGTAGAAGTACTTTATTACTTTTCAACTCCCACACACACAGTTTCTGTTTGGAAGAGAAAGCAGAGAGCAAAGGGTAGCAAGGAAGGAATGTGTTTGATAAACTTAGGGAAGGAGATTGAGCAGATGGAGGCTCTTTTGCCTCTTTTTGCCATCAGGAAGTTTGAACCACAGTTGGTCCTGCTCAGATAGCAAGCAGAAAAGGAGTTCCTCTCTTCATAATGATCTTTTTATTACACTTGTTTTAGGGAGAGAGAAATAAAAGAACAAAATAGGAAAGGGTAACTTATCAACGTTTGTGCAAAGTGCACGAGATTAAAGTCATTACGCCCTTGGAGGCAGAGACATTTCACAGGCTTATCTACGAGGCGGTCTCTTTGGGTGACGCTGCAAATACTTGTTCAACGGAGCTGCCCTCCGAAGCAGGCGGCCCTCGTGTGCCCAGACAGGGCTGCTGGGACCATCTCCTGGCTCTCTGCTGGCGAGACAACGCAAGCTCGGCTCTGGGCTCCAGGCTTAGCCACCTTCCTCCCGCTTAAGAGCTTCGGCCACTTTAGCTTCATCTGGGGCCTGGTACCATGGATTCAGCTCACTAACCTCATCAAGGGCCAGCCGGAGCAAAAGGACTGTCGGCCTCTGAAGCTGCATCAAGATATGGGAGAGTGAAAGAACTGTCGGGGCTAGTGCATGGGAGAGAATGGGACCTGGTGTTCGGGACAGGAATGGATAAGACTTGAGGCTTGTGTTTAGGGTCGTGACCAATCATTAAATAAGCCCTTAGCATTATATTACCATTACTTTCCCTACATTTACTATACTCCTGACTCTTCTTTCAAACTAAGCAAGACATGAGTTGGCATATTATTTATTGGAAAGTAGTAAGCATAATAAAATAATTATCAAGTAATTACTGGAAAATAACTGTTGTAAAAGAATCAGCAAGAGCAAGTAAGTCTTCAGAACTGAAGAGTCAAAGCAAGTTAGCCAACAAACAAACTAAACACTTGTCAAAACACTAATGTGCTTAGCAGTATATAGGCAAACTGCAAAACGCTACAAATACACTTGCATTTGCATTCTTCCACAAGTCAAGTCAAGTCAAGTCCCAGGCTCTTATGCAGCAGTCTTCAAAAAGGGCCCTTGGAAATGGCAGAAGACACAAGAAGACAACTCACTGCTCTTCATCTGCAGAAGTCTTCTATACCTCCATAGTATCAAAACCCTGCCATTAGATGCCCAAACTTCCAGCTTTCCTAACAATTCCATGATGCAGCTATCTACACATCTTAAAAAGATGTCCTAATAATGCTGAAGACTAATGACCAAAGTTAATGGAACAAATAAATATCAAAGGACTACTGTACAGAATATTAACTTTTTCAAGAGAGCTTAAAGCCAATCCTCAGGCCTCATTTTCTTTCCCACTAAAAACATCTCCTGAAAGACAAGTAAACAAGTGGCAAAATTGCTCAAGTCTAAATGACAGCATATCAAACACAGTGTCAAGAGTTGATATTTCCACAGTCCTACTTTAGAGTTATTTTAAGTCAACAAAATACTTGCTAGTTTGAGTTCTCATGTCTCCTCTTACATTAAATAGCAAAATTACCTAGTGAGTTGGAAAAATTGTTTGAGACCCGATTTCCCCCCAGATTAGGAAACGTCCATTGTCTTTCCTAATCTAACCAATATTAAAATCTGAAAAAAGTATAGAGATTACAGCCTATAAAACACGTGTACTTTATGATCATGTGCAGTAAACTTCTGCTCACAGGGATAATATCCAAGACATCTGGAAGCATTTACACTTAACTGAAGCACAAACACACGTACAGTCAGTATGCAGTCCAACACACACATATACATACCTATACTGGAGGTATAATCGGTGGCTCCAAAGATCAACTCTGGTGCCCTGTAGTACCGAGAGCAGATGTACGAGACATTGGGTTCTCCACGAACCAGCTGTTTTGCACTGAGGAGGAAACAGAGTAACATCTTTCAGGAAGGGAAAGGTTTACAGTATTTCAGTGCAGGCCAATATTAACCTTTAGTGCCTCTTCCTCACTCCCAGTCCCTAAATGCTTAAAATATTGTGTGTGTCTAAGTTGATGCAAGGCACAGACTCAATGATTTACAGCAAAATAATTCCAGTCCGTCTAAGCAGTTTCCTCAAATTGGACACAGCAGAGGAAATGCTGACGACAATCTAGGGGATAAACAGGGTTGGGTTTCTGGCTGGCAGTTTCCTATATAAAGCTTTGATAAGTACAAAGATCTGTTTACACAGATGAGGACAGAATACAGTTCAGTCAGATGCAGTTACCTTTAAAGGTTCAAAAGCCCTGCACAGTCACCAGAATCAGCCTCTCTGCCTTCCCTACAACTTTTTTTATGTAGGAACTAAAGTCCTAGGTTTTTAACAAGGAGGGGTAAAATCGCCCTCATGAGGCACCGGGGCTGTACCGGAGGAGATTCCCGAGGCACCACGCGTGACTGTGCACGGCTGGAATAAACCCATCTCACATTCCGGCTCACTGCGGACGAGCGAATTTAGCAACAGTCGCTTCGGTGACCTCGCGCACAGACGCCCTCCTACCTATTTTAGTCTGAGCACAATCTCAAGACTGAAATTTACCTCAAAGAAAAAAAAAACTGTTTCCTGCTTTTGCGTGGATTTCCAGAACCCTTCCTCCATCAGTTATTTCTCTTATATATAGGTGTGGACTCCATGCATGCCTTGCTTGAGCAGATACTGCAAAAAAATGTGCTGCTGGAAGCTGGCATGCAGAAGTCCACTCTCTGAGAGCTTCAATTAGAAGCACTGCTTCTGATCTTGAACCTCTAAAGTATTTGAGCTATTAATTGAATTGTACATACAAGTACATACAAGTAGACTAAAGGAGAACATTAGTCTCATATATATTTCACTCTGTGGAACCATAGAACCTGTATTTCACCATTTGAATTTGACCACGTTTTTCCCACAGCATTTTCCCTATGCAATAGTATATTTATTTTTCTAAACACGTGAATAAACTGCTGACTTATATTTTCAGGTTTCTTCCTTTTGATATCCCTTTTCAGCTCTTTATTTATATTAAATCTCTTTATAAGGAAAAGAGAACGTGTCCAAAATTTCCCTTTCAAAACTGTACATGATTAACTCTGCAGGAACATAGAGGATTTCTTTTCAAAATTTCACCATGGCTCCCTTTACAGGAAGCAATTTCACCAGTCCCCAGCCCAAGGAGACGCACTTACCTTCCAAAGTCACAGAGTTTTAGAACAGCTGTATCAGGGTCCAGCAAGAGGTTCTGTGGTTTTATATCCCGGTGGCAAATTCCAAAGGAATGGATATAGGCTAAACTGCGGAACAGCTGATACATGTACAACTGGAACACAAAAACCATGTATAATGTAGGTTTTCCAGGCAAAATATGAGAAAATAATTCATTACAAATTTGTATTAGAAAATAGAAAAAAAAAAAAAAGGAATTTGCCTTCTTACTTGCCCTTGTCTTTGCCACATACCCATACTTGTATGTCAAATTAGGTTTTGTCCTTGCAAAAATGAACACTTTATCCAAAAAAGAAGTGCGAGACCTGTCCAACCTCATCAACAGTCACAGAGCAAAATGAACACAGAGCTAGAGGAAAGCTCTGTAAACTGCTATTAAGCTAGAAAACAACAGCCCAACAGTGCTACACCTTGACGAAAGCAAGGTTCATTGGTAGGCGAGTATGTTCAGAGGGAAACAAGTAATATCCTATTATGATAGAAAGCTTTAAAAACGGAAGAGGGATCCTCGACCCCAAAAAAACGCCTCCTTCATCTTCCCAATGAACTGACCTGAAGCAAGAGGAGGCTCATGCACATCCTCTCTGTTCATCCAACCAGACACTGCATCACCCCAGAAAGTGGAGGCCATAGGAAGTGCTCCCCCTGCCCCTTTTAGCACACATAGAGCACAGCTGCTGTCTCATCTCCTGCTCCCTCAGGTTAGCACCCTTAAAGCACTCAAGCAGCACTAGGAGACACTGGCAATTTTTCAGACAAATGATGGAAAAACCAGACATGCTTGCTTCCTTCCCTAGCAATCAGCTGCAGAATAAAAATGAAGCATTCCAGGCAACCTTCATCAATGCAAGTGTTTCATCTCATTTCTAGTAACATCATATTAAAAGTTGCCCAGAGAATATAGTCATTTCCTAGCCAGACACTTATGTGAACCTCTGATTAACTTTATATAAACTTCAAAGTTCACCCCAGGCAGTCAGGTTGCTGTTCTTCTGTGCCCCATGCCCCACTTGAAACCAAATTATAGGCAGGACACATGAAGTTGCTGCTCCACTAAGGTTTCCCTGGTCTGAGGGCATCCTTTGCTGGTCTGTCAAGGAGTGTGCAGCTGTTAGATACCAATATCAGGCCACATTCATCTTACTTGCCTAACTATCTGTCTTTTCATTCCATCCTCTCCTGTCTTTTTCTGGGGCATGGGGAAGGTGTGAGAGGGAAGAAGCCTGTTGAAACTCTGCCCTTGAAGGTTTCAGCTGTTTTATTCGCTTTTCAACATGAAAACTCGAAACAAGGATAAGTAAACAAACTCATGCTAACAAAAAGACAACTACAGGAGCTTCCTTGCCTTCCATAGCAGCTTCTGTTTTCCAGGAAAAGGAGTTGTTTGCCTGGTTAAGTACCAAGCACAAGTGAACGGAGGTATGACTTGACCTTCAGGTAGCCATGAGTTTGGGGAAATGCAAAAACTTTAGTATCATCAAGGTTATGGCATTGCTCTTTAAATACAAGATAAGAGAAAAGGCTTGCCTTGTCAGAAGAGCAGTATAAAAACAGCCTTTGGATTGCCTGGAATGGCAAGTTACAAGCATCTAACAGGATGAAAGAACTGAAGTAATGCATGGCCATTAGAGCAGCAGTACAGGGAAACGATTTTTAAATAATTTATTAAATGCTAAGCTACCAAGCAAATTGTGGGGAGCATACAAGCTAAAGCCATGCTGTTCCACTGACAGGCCAAAGTGATCAACCTTGCCGAAGTCGAAATTTTTCCTGCTAGATGAAGAGATCCTATGCCTTCTTAAAAACTAGCAATATCTTGGGATATTGCCAAGGCCCACAATTTCCAATATATGTAGCTATCATCATGGTATAGTGTTTTGCTATTGGAAAAACTGTTTTTGTAGCTTCCATCTTCTTCAAATTGGATAAAAGCTCTCCCTTAAAGCTACCCCATTGTCAAGCACTGCATATTTAAAGATCAGTCTGGGGAAATCAATACAAAACAGAAATGTTTGTTGCAAACGTCCTTATCACCTTAGTTGGCTAAAGACACAAAATGTCTGCAGATGAGCTTTTTATCGCTATCAAGTCAATGCCACATTAACAACATGATCACTCACTAGCACGTGGCCTGTGCTCACCACAATATGCAAAACAGAGCTAGGAGAGGTAGCTCATCAAAACAAGACTGTGGAAGTTTTAACCGCTTTGTAAAAGATGACAGAAGCTGCCAACAACTGTCACGGGAGGCCAGGAGACTACGCGTGCAAAATTCAGACCCCATGTAGCTCTTTGAGAAAAGGGTGGTAAAGCCAAAGAGCTCCAAGGGCTGGGAAGGAGACAATAATGTGGCTTTCATTTCCTCGCAGAAGCACATGAACTCCTCTTACTCACATGCCAGGAAAGGGGGAACACACATGCAAGAGAACAGTAGTCTTTCCAACTGCCTCTTCCAATTCTTGACCTCTGCATGACTGTGTCTTCTTCAGCTCAGAAAGGGGAAGCTGCGAATGCGGCTAGTGGCAGTTCCTATCTAAGTTACTTTAAAACGAGTCCTCTCCACCAACTCCCTTCCTCCCACCTTTTGGAGATTTTTTGGAAAGTGAGAAATCATGAGGACTGAAATTTAAGTTCCTTGCCTTTATTCTTATTCCAGCCTAGCAAATAACCATTCCAACTATTTTTTCCTTGCCTAAGGGCACAGGAGTTCCTAGGAATTTCAGAAAACTAATTATGTGCCTCAGAAAAGACGTATCCAGAAAGTCCATTCCTATAATTTCCTCCTTTATCCAACCACATCTATCAGTGACTTACCTTGACATAAATCATAGGGAGTGTCTGTTTGGCCCGACTATAATGTCTGGCAACTCTGTATACTGTTTCAGGAACATAGTCCAGCACCAAGTTGAGGTACACCTCATCTTTCTGGAAGGGAACAAAGGAGAAGAGAAAATATTAGCAGGAGGATTTGAAGCAAGAAATATAACAAAAGCATTTGGAGAATCTGATTGCTTGAGACAGTGGTGGACTTGGCACTGCTAAAAAAGGCACTACCTTTTTTTTTTAATTGGTTTAAATTCTGTATCTTCAGTGGGACTGTGAATTATTACCAAACTTTTTTTTTTCTTTAAGCTTAGCACTTGTGGACAAGTAGCTAAGTCAAACTCCCACATAAGGTCATATTAATTAGCACACTCTCTTACTTGAAACATTTCCTCATTATAAATACAGACAAGGATATAGCTGCTCTGTTCATTCATTCAATATTCTCAGTAGGAGGCACTTCACAACGATACTTTCACCATTAAGGTATCTATTGATCCGTAGCCTCCTTCCTGGCCAAAACTCCAGAAGTGCAAATTTGAAACTCCCAGATTCACTCTCACGATTCTACAAAAAAATACCTTGCACCTTTTAGAAAGGTTACTTTGACCTGACTGAATTCACAGCTCTCTTAAAACAGACTAATAACACGTATTAATCACTCATAGATAGAAACCTAGTGTTAATATTTGTAATTGTTCTGCTTACAAATATTTTGACATCCAGGTTCACTCAACTTAAAACACATGAACTTATTCATGGTAAAGAAATACACTATAAATACACAGACTGAATATGACTTTTGAACTCTGGAATCGGGTGAAAGGCCTGTGACAGAAACCAAGGAAGTAGCTTTCTAACAGGATATTTTGCTCCTCCTTCCCATTCACTAAAATATTCTCTAACACAGAGGAAGTGACACAGTACTATAATCAAGAGTGCCCAACTATGGACCTGATAATTTTCAGCAGTAATATAGGTCTTAAAAAAACCTTGTGATATTTTAATGCATTCTTCAGTGCTAAGTGTCAGAACTGAAACTTCTTTTTAATTATAGCCCCCCAAATATTAATTATATTAATTGAAAGCTTATTTTTCAAAGTTAGGAGAATTAAGCAGAAGTAATCTCTTCTGTGCTTGCTGTATTAAAATCTACATCTTGCCATGTTGGAAGATGATATGCAGAGACTTTGTATGGGTGGAAGTGGTACAGAACTTGCAGGTCTGCTGACTGTGTATCCTAATACCTCTCAACTTGAGCACAAACCCCACTGAGCCGCAGTGATCTAATAATATCACTGTGTCTTAATTAGCCAGCTAGAACAGAGTCTGGGGTGTTGTTCTCACTTCTTTCTCTATTATTTAAACTGTCTCTGCAATATCTGAGCAAACAGTAGTATCTTCCAAAGCATAAAGGATTTACACACGCACCCCTCATATATGCAACACGCAAAGAATCTGTTTTTTATGTTGTAGACTCAGAAGTTCAAGATTTATATTACAGCACTTTCTGGACATTTTAACAGCTCCTACCAATACCTCCAGTAGGGCAAGTCTCCTTAAAATTTGCTGTCTGCAAATTGCACCAAAAGCGCCTTTTGGAACACAGACCTAAAGAACCAGCAGCACATCAAAAGGTTACAGAATGGCAGGTATGTGCATGTATACATGCGTATATATTTGTACTTTGCCACTTTCCCTCTCCAACAACAGAAGCTCTTGTCCTTTGATTCTTGCAGTAAGACAGTTAAAAATTCACTACCACCTCTATTTAGCTCAGATATATTTATATATTATAATCAATACCATAAGATTTATGTGCCAAAAGTTCAAAGTTAACTTATGCCTGATAAGACAACCTGCATACCAAACACAGGAAATACATTCCTATGAATGAAAACTCTTATTTGGTTCAGTACAGCCACAGCTGAGCAACATGCGGGTGTACTGGGCGCTTCCTCTTGGGGAACTGGAGAGTCCTATTGGCAGCAGGAGGCAGTGCAAAACACTCTTACTATGGAAACTGATTATTTTCATTCAGAGGATGCACGTTCCAAGCGACAAGGAAGATTTACATGACAGATTACAGAAACAGCAAAAAACGAGTGGAAATGGAATTCTGTTGCTTTCATTATTCTCTCACAGTATAAGTAAAAGGAGATATGTAAAACACACAAACTTTAAACCCTTTCAACAGTACTCCAAAACAGGGACATTTGAGAATTTAAGAACTCCACTTAGTTCATACCACTATATATTATTTACTTTCCCCTCCTCCACTTTAATTTCTATTCCCTGCTCTACCAGAACTAGAATTGATTCAATGGCCTAAAATGACACGGACATAAGACAACCGAGGCACCTGAACGTGGAGACGGAGCTCAGTGCCCACCAATCCTTCAGCGTTTCAGTGCTCTCTGCACTACGTCCACCATGTGCCGTTGTTCCTATTAAGCCTAGGAGCACCTAGGACCACCTAGGCCCAGATAAGGAACATCAACACCTCTCTCCAGCCAGCTCTTGCTGTCACTTGACTCAAACCTGGTAAGCACTCAGACTGCTGTTTTCCAGAGACCTCACCCTTCCCTCATCAACGTGAGCCTGATGCCAATTCAGAAGAACATCTGCAAGTTACCTGGATTCCCCTCGCAGAGACTCAGTAGGAGCTAGAAAGCAGTCCCGTCTGACAAGCTCCAGGGTGACGTGACCCGGTTTATCCACCTCGTGCAGTCTTCCCGAATGCGTGCTTTCCTAGTAACCCACATGTATTACACCAGGGAGCAGGGATGGCTCAAAGCGCTTGCCAAATGAGGACAACTGCTTGAGGATCAGGAGGGAACATCAAGGCTCATCTTTACATTACAGGAAGCCTTTTTCAGCCCTCATGTATTCCACATGTG
The DNA here is from genome assembly GCA_003342815.1 of Eudromia elegans. Classification (NCBI taxonomy): domain Eukaryota; kingdom Metazoa; phylum Chordata; class Aves; order Tinamiformes; family Tinamidae; genus Eudromia; species Eudromia elegans. Next base: position 6,546,317 of record PTEX01000003.1, on the reverse strand, counting down.
ACTTATTTCCACACTACTATTTCAAAATCTCCAGGCTGAGAACCAACCAAGGTAACCTATCAGCCAGGACCGAGTCTGAAACAGTTTTACACAGATCCAGTTAGGCCCACAGGAAGTTGTATCATATAAATGGATGAAAGCAAACACAAGATAGGATCAAATAATACACTCTTCCTTATAGGTACTGAGATTGAACAAATTATTAGCCTTCCTCCTCAGGTCAAACATTTAAGTGCAAGCGTTTTCCTACACTCGCCACTCAAGCTATGTCCATCTATGCTTTAAGATTAAAAGGCAGAATGCAGGAAGCCAGTCAGAACTGAAATACAGAACCAACGTACTTCCTTAGGGTTTGGATATGACAGTGCAGCAGCTCATTCACCTCAATGCAATTGCCTCAAGCATTAGAGGCTGCTTCTTGATAGCTGTTGGATAAACTCTCAGTCGACACAATCTGCTTCCAAACATCCAAAGGAGCCACAGCAAAACAAGGGCCTTGCTATTGAACCAGCTGATGCCACTCATGAACTGCTCAGGAACCACCAATTCAGGCACCATCTTCAGTTCTTTGGTGTCTTTAACTCTTTCTTTCTTTTTTACTGTTTTGTACTGGGAATCAAAGATTAAGCAGGCTGCAAAAGCTTCTGAGACAAGGGACTCAAGGTCAGCATTTGGGAAAGGACAATGAGCTTGCTTACTGCAGGTTTTTTCCTGCCAGGTCAGTAACAGCGTGGTGACAGTAGCGAGTTTTGCAATTAAAAAATAATTATCATAATAATAATTAAAAAAGCCCTTCAAATCCAGATCATTGCACTGAATAGGTGGAACAGTCTATGAGGATGACTAAGAGGGGATTAACTACACAAAAGTTTCTTAAAACAATTTGGTATTCAAGAATTTGTGAAAATGGAAGTGTACCTTGAAGTTACTCACTTTATCATCCTATTCCAGCTAACAGCACCCAGATTAGGGATGATCTAGAGTAAAGGAATATTCATTCCTAAAGAACACACTTCCCTTATACAAATTATCCAACAGCACCATCAGCACTGCGGCTATATGAGGTAAACAGTCATATTATCACTGACAGCCTACTAGGTATGTTGGGCTTGTTTCAAAGACTGCTAAAGGATTTAAGGTGGATTTGGAAAACCAATCTCATTGAATCCCAAGCTACGGAAGCGTTTCACCTGGATTATGCCTTCTTTCAAGTGGTGATGCTTTAATACTCAGTGCTGGCATTCAGGATGATGTGCCTCTCATACTCTTTAGCCATCTAGATTTGGACAACACGCAAATTCAAAGTCATCATTTTTGCTCTAGAGTCAAGGGAGGGGGTGTTTCACTTTCTCTACTTGGAGCTACTTCCTGCATGTATTTTGTACCTTCTTATCAAGCACAGCAGGAGACCCACCTTTCTTCGCTTATCTTGAAGGCTGGCACAGTACTGTAAAGATACAAAGACTCTGGAACTGCTTTCAAGACAAAGTAAGAATTTGCAGCCTTCCTACTCAAACTACTTAGTAGCCATGATATACTAGAAAAACATTTGAAAATGCAAAAACAAACAAACAAAAGAAAAAAGGCTGCAGTTGACCTTATTTGTATGAAGGAATGGTGACATCCAGTGGCCACACATGCATGTTTTTGCTTGCATTTTACATCCACAGCTATTTCAAAGCAGAAATGTGGCTACCACCAAAAGAAAGGATAGATAAGGGATGTACAACTACCATTTTGTACAGAGCTTACAGGTGCAAGAGAAGTCAAAGAATCTACTTTAAGTGACATTTGAACGTTCAAGAAAGAAAGGAATATATGTTATTAGTACTGCAAATATTGGGTAGGAGTTCTTTCCCTCAGTGCCCCGGGGCTAAATTCCAGAAATTCCTGCTGTCCCACGTCTGGCTGGTAAGCGGAGGAAAAGGAGGAGTTCCCAAACTCTTGTATAACACCTGCTGGTCTTCGACAAGATGCAGTCCAAACTGCCCGCCAGTTCAGCTGGGAGAGCACTGTAAGGAGAGGAGCCTGGCCTATGAGCACAACCCAGATGGCAGAGCCTTCCTGTGCCTTAGTTTAACATGGTTGTTCACATTGCTTATCTCTGCCCGTGTCTGTGAAAGAAACTGTATTACATGGTGATGCAGATGGTTGAAGTTGGCAGGGATCTCTAGAGATCACCTACTCCAAACCCCTTACTCAAACAGGAGCACCTAGAGCACGTGGCACAGGGTCGCAGCCAGGAGGGTTTTTAAGATCTCCAAAGAGGGAAGGGTTTTAACACAAGGAAGATGTTTTAATCCAACACTTTTTTCTCCAACATGAAAAAAAAATCCCAAAACTTCTTTAATGTTTATCTTCCCTTCTCTACTCTCCACAAGATTAAAGTAAAGAAAATGGTCAATCATCAAGAGAAGCTGAGAAGCCCTGCCTATCTTGTCTATTTAATGCCCTTAAAGTCCTTAAGCTTTTTTAGCTGTATTATTTTCAAAACGAAAGATTTTTGTGCAGAAAGTCAAAAGTAGCCTCCCAACATCTACAAGCTGGGACTGATCTATGATCTTTGAGACAGTTAATGTGTAAACCTGAGGTCTCCAGTGTAGACAACATTATATGGTGGCAATAAATCTGCAGGAAAGTGAAACATAGAGGATTTTGAGATCACTGAGCTGCCCTAATGCCCTCTTGTATAAACACGAAATAGTCTCTGGAAATCCCTTATTTTCTTGCCTGTGCACGACTTCCACACTCTATAGAAAACCCTGCACCAAACAGCGAACTAGGTTACACACGCTCTCCGTCTTAAATTCTGCCTGACTCAGGACAATGGCACAAGCAACTTTTCTGAGGGCTATTCAACATGGAAGAACAAAGCAGAGAGAGGTGGAGGAAGAGTGACTTGCAAAGATAAAAGCAGCTCATCTGACAAACAGGACAATTCACAGACCTGGACAGAAACCACAGGGCTTCCCATTTCCACTGGTAGACGCATCTACCATAGCTGAGGATCTACTCACTTTAGCCACTGCTGCCCACTACACTCTTGCAAAGCCCTACTGCAGGCAGACAAAACTGCCATTTCTCTTAACGCGACCTACTGAAAACCAGAGACTGCTCATGTCCACAAACCAGGAGGTTCCCAGCACGCAGCTAACTGTAACAGCAGTCACTGATAATCACCACCTGATGACTAGTGTCCTCTGTGACGTGAGCTTGGCAGGACTTGGGCAAGGTCTACAGAGATCCCATCAGCACAAAGCTCTTCATTGCTTCTTTGCTTGCAGCACAGCAGATCCGCCAAGGACAAAAGGGATGGTGATGACTAAGCTCATCTGTAGTGGTGGCCCTTTCTTCAGCCTGTTCCTAGGCCGGTGCAAACCATTCGCGTGGGCTCTCTCCTTTTGGCACTGTGCTCGAGGCTCTGTCAATCACCCGCTTTTTACAAGCGCTTTTGCTTTTTGGTTTTTAAAAACTACATTAAAGAAACCAAGCCCTTCTACCATAAATATTCCATTCTACCAAGGAAAAGAATTTTTTATGTAGGGCTATGTATGGTATGATTACGTGAGGAGTGAGGACTCATCTGGCTGCTCCTGCAAAGAGGATGGGAATGCTCATGTCTCTCTGAAGACAGCGGACGTGCGCCTTCCTAACAGGGCTAATGAACCTGCAGAAACACCAGCTACTCAGCAAGGCCAGAACTTGCAAGTGAACCGGAGCTTCTCTTCCATCCTTCTGCCCCGCAGTTCAACACACTGCTGCCATGGGCATGCAAGCTACACAGAGCTGCATCTATAAACTGTTGTGCACTACCACCTGGGTATTTATTTTAAACTTTAGCCTAAGTACATGGGAGTAAATTCCTTCCTGAGTCTGCATGGAGTTTGGCTGCCTTCCCTTACGGACAAGGCTAAATAGGATTAAAAATCCATGACAACATGCAGAAGGGCCAGCTCAGCCTCCATAAAAGTCAGCATGTTGAGCATGTTGCCTCTGTGATCTGTGTGTGCTTCCACCTATGCTTTCTTTGACTGCTCTGGATACCAAATCACCTTAAAGAGAAAACCATTATCTAACCAGAGACACCATTACCCAACAAAAACAGTGTTTACTTTACTTTTATATGATTTGATGCAAGAACAAATCCCTCCAGTGACCTCTTACTCCTTTGGGCACAGATATGGATCGATCAGACGATTAAACCCAAAAAGAGACACCCGCACAAGATGACCCAAGAGTTATAAACACCGCAAAGAAACATATGTGCTTGAAATGGAAAAAGAGAAAGGATTACAAACCGTTATGCCAGGCTTTGCCAAGCTGAATAACTATATTCAGAAGCCACCAATTCAAAAATGTTAGGTGGCTCCATAAAATTGCAGAGAACAGACTGCACTGATGAATCAAAGAAATACTCCATTTACGCAGATCTACCCTCACTTGCAGTACAGTTCGAAAGGTTCTCAACAGTTAGGCTAAAAAGGATAGGCAATGAGACCAACCCTTACACACACACGCGCTTTAAAAATAAAAACAAATTAAAATCAACATTTACTATGTTTCCTGTTCAATGCAAGGGAGTCTCTGAAACCCAGGAAAAGTAGTACAAATTCAAAACAGAAAAGTATAATTTCCGCAGAGGGTTTTACAGAATCACAGAATGGTTAAGGTTGGAAGGGACCGCTAGAGATCTTCTAGAGACCAGGTGACAGATATTAAAAAACCCAGCTTTTTTCAAGACCTTAGCACAAGGCAGAATCTCAAGTCTGAATGTCCCTGGACCCAGCTAGGGTGGCTAACCCCACGGACCTGCCTGTTTTTTTGAGGATTACCTAGAAACCCACAGACCACAGAAAGATGACTTGTCACTTTTGCCACCATAGAATGGCCCCTAAGCTAAAACTATTACTGAGTTGTTCTCTCTCTTTCGTTTCGTTCTGCTAGTCATAATTCAGCTTTGGGCTACTGAAAGGCACATTAGAGCTGTAAAATCAGAGCCCTGCTATCAGATATTTCATAAAACCTCAGGGGGAAAAAGAAAAAGAAACGGGAATCAACCTTGGCAAATTCATTAAGGAGGAGTCTTTTAAAAGAACTGAGTTATCCAGCAGGTCTGACTAAAGGCTGTAAACTTGCGAAAAGAACAGACTGACAAGGAAATGATTTACAGAGGCAAACTGAATTATTACAGAGGCAAATCTGTCTTATTAATGTATGTTTCATGCTCCCTGTGAACTCTCTTGAACTGGACACAGTTTGTACATGAAGACAATTTATAGAACACATTTTCGGGATGGTCAGCAAACAGCAAGATAGATAGTTAAATGAGAAGGACAGAAATAAGAAATAAAAAGGTGATTCAAATACTGAGATGCTCGGGAAAGGGGGAGCCACCCAATCACAGAAAGCAAAGAAGAAGAAATCAGCCAAGCCCTGTTGGATTCAAGACTTCCTTTTTACTAAAATTAGACTGATCTTCCCTGAAGCACGAAGGAAGTTTAAGAGAAGGGGCAAAATAGAGAGGAACGGGAGCTCATGGTAAGAAAATAAAAGGATAGGGAGCTTGAACTCTTGAAGCAAGTCCAGGGAGAGCCCCAGGAAGGGGACCAAAGCACCTCCAACCTCTACAAAACTAGTTACAGCTTTGAAGTAACTAGGGGATTCCCTCACTACAAAGTGTTAGCATTGCTTAGGATTGCTTTTCTCCATTGTGCTCTTCTCTGCTATTTCCAGTCTTTCATTCAAGAATTTAACCCAATTTGCTAGAACAGGGACAATATTAAGGCTTCCTTGTGCCTAAAATTGTCTACAGATTAAAAATTAACTACATGATTATCAGGTACACAGCTTTCAAACAGCAGCAATTTAAATAAACGGGATTTGGAGAAACCCTTTGGGGCATGGGGAAATGAAGACGAATTTAAGCTTCTCAGATATTAGCAAATATACACGCACACAGTTGGATTATGAGGAGAATGGAGACAAAACACTGTTACTGCTTTCCAAACTGACCAAAGAGCAAGAAGAGAGTTATTCTTCTTTCCTAGAAGATGAGCTTCAGACCTTCAACTTTCGGCAAATTACAGCTCTCCCCAAACAGTAGCAGACAAACTAATCCATGGCTGTCTTCACTCATGGCCACCGACACGGAAATCCTGCCAAGCCAATTCAATGTCACTTTGCACCGACCTGCAAAGAGACCTTTCAACCCGAACAGCGGCGCTGCTGAAGTTGTCCTGAGTACACCCTGGGGTCAGGTTCACATTTTTTCCCCTTTTCCCACATTGTAGAAATGGAAAACTTAAAGGCAAAGAGCTGAGGCTGGAGTACATTAACAGAGAAGAGCAGATATTTTATTACTTACCCTGAAAATTAAAATGAAGCATCACAAGTTAAAAGAAAACTGCTCCCTGAAGCATGAAGATTCACCTGCTGTCTTGAATAAAGGCTGCATTTTTCAGCAGCAGTGGCACTGCCAAGAATTAGTCATGTGGAGTTGAAATAGCTAAGTGGAAAATCCTGTCTCTAGTTCAATCCCAAGTTAAAGACTTCAGAGATAATTTTGCTTAAGCTCTTGTTATTGGAGATTCCTGCAAGAGTATTCTGAGAAGCTTTAACACGGCCATTACTTGCGGAAACTTTAGGAACTATGGAAAGCCATATGTTTGTCTTCTGCCTCACAATGCACAAAATTCTATTTCACTCTGGTCAAGTTATAAGGTAGCTTAAAAAAAAAAAATCTGCTTGATCCCTGAAATCTGCTTCTGCAAAAGTTTTTTTTACCTGGAGCAAGGTCTCCTCTCAGAAAGGTACCAAATACCCGCCCTAACCTACCCCCCGACCACGCAATCTCAAGGGTCCTTCTGCGCCAACCTCCTAGAGACACAGGGCAGAGGCCAGGGATCGGGGCTCCCTTTTCCATCCTGTGCAGCTGCTACATAACAACAGCAGCTCACACCCTTCCCACTGCTGTTGGCTTCTACACTCAGTACCCAGAGCCATGTGCGCAGCTGCACCCACATTTGAAGGCAATTCAAGATTCTAACTGCTTATAAAAATGACAAAATTACTACAAAATCTCTTAATTTACAAGTAATTTACCTAAATGTCTATAATTACATGTTCAGAAGACAAGGATTTTCAGAAAGCGCCCTAGCCCATTTTCCCACCCCATGGTGCAAACTAACTCCCCAAGGCCAGAAAGGCCTCCTTTGACTTCCCGGCTGAGCCAGCTTTGAGCACGGGTTTGCACTTGGTGACACTCTGAGGACTCATCCATCCGGAATCCACCTGCAACTTCTTTAATGCTGATGCATAAATAGACAAGGCAGCTGCTATAGCTTTAAATTAACACACAAGTTCGTAGCCTTCTTTAAAAAAAGAATACGCCTCTTTTATATGTAGACTGAAAGGGAGCAAAGGACAGAACACTGCTCTTTACATGCACCAAATCCTGTTATTTGCTCCCCTCTCTGGAGCATAAGCTACAAGGTTACAATCAGGTGGGTAAAACTCTCTCCTCTCTGCCTTTAAGCTCAGTCTGTGGGACAGACACAAGGAATGGGAGAAAAGAATACGGACACTGGATTGGGAAACACCATCTGAGTTTATCATAGAGTCCTTAACCCTAAATCATATATTTGCACTTAGAGAAATTCCATTCCCTCTCATATATATTTTTAAAATAAGATTATATGCATCCACATTTTTAATTCATATTACCATCACCATCATATTTTTTTTCCACTCACTAGCCCTAGGCGCTTATTTAGAGGGGAGGAAAAACTTACTAATGCTTTTGGTTTGTCAAGAGTCTTCACAAAGAAAAAGGAGATAGCTATAGCCTGGCTTTTGTATAATGAATTACTTCAAGTCTGACAGCAGCTAGGGATAATACTGACCTGAGAATGGGATTCAGAGAGCATAAAAACAAGGAATCATACATGCTGCATTTTATATATGTTTGGGTAGCATCTACTGCCTAGAACCTCAGCACTGACCATCTCAAACAAGAAAAAGTTCCTTTTCTGTAATTATGGGGTCTTTTGAGATGCAATCTGTAAGTCTTACTTGAGCCTCAATAATTTACTCCTATACTACTGCACCAGTAAGTAGCTGGCACCTTTCTCAACACTGCTTTTACTAAGTCAACATGTGCAAATGAAAAACTGCATCCATTGCTGAATTTTAAAAAAGACTGTGCATTTACAAACGTGTTGCAGACTTCTTACATTTTACAGGTAACCACACATTTCCACACCGAAAATATCTTCTCCAGCATGATCTGTGGGGCATCATTACATCATTTTTTTCAGTATTATGATGTCTATAGTTCTCACACTCTGTTGTCTCTAACAAACGCCAACAGATGGTTACTGGGAGGCATTTTCCAGTTTTTCACTTATTTCTAACTTACCTTCTCTCCACTGGAGTAGAAGAAGTAACGCAATCGGACAATGTTACAATGATCCAATTTCCTCATGATCTGGAGCTCTCGGTTCTACAACAAAAGAGAAAAAAACAATTAGGAAACCTCTTTTCTCAGAAACAGGGCTCTAATGGACGCTTTAGAGTAAGGGCATCAGATTTGGCAAAACAAGGAACCAAAAAAAACCCTGAAAACCGAAGAGAAAGGGGTACCAGTTTTCTTGCTGTATGAACCATTGTGTATTAGCCTCTCTTTTAATTACTTTAGGATTGAGAAAGTATCTGCACCTTTGAGTACATTTCTCCCCCAAAATAAAGGTCCACAAACCCACTGCAGAAACCCAAGAATCACATCATTGTATTACCAAGTTTCAGAAACAAGAGCAAGAGAACGTTAGCTTTCCAGTTTTATTTTCTGATCTTTCAATAACAAAGGACATCAGCCAAAACAGCTAGAATTCTTTCCACCTGAATAATGAAGAAATAACCTAAATAATGTAAAAGTAAACCTGTGGAGAGTTTAGCTTTACTCCTTTTCAACCAAAGCTCAGCTAGACTGAGGCAGACAGAGCAACAGTGCTGCTTTCCTGTTTTGCATCAACTCGAAGAAAACAAAACGTTGTCAGAACCAAGCGACACACAGCACCTACCGCTACTGTCAACACTTGCGGACCTCTGCAAGAACCGCACGGAGGGAGCTTCTTCCTAAGGCGGACACGATTATCAACTTGCTTTCGATTCCTCTAAGCCACGGAGCCTTAAATAAGAGGTGCTAGATAGGATGCTCTAGCACTAATCCTATCATCCTTGCCACCACCTGACCAAAAATAAAAAACTCCAGCACTATCCAGCTCTTTGCAAACGCGAGCGCCATCCCGCACGGTTACCAGCTGGCAGTGCCCCAGCTGGTAGCTGGTAGCTCAGCCTTCCCTGAGACGGCCTGGCTCCCCTGCTGAGCAAAACCCCAGTCTGCTGGGCACACACTGAGAGGAGCCCATGCGGCCTCTGTGTCTGCCTCTGTTTCTTAACGTATATTTGGAGGGGGAGGTGAAACACTTAATGCTATTGCTGCAAGACTGAAAGTAATCCTGGAAGTCCCAGTACCTAAATCCAGACCTAGCAGCAAATTCATTGAACTTCTAAGGGCAAGTAAGTTCTTCCTCCCTTTGTTCTGCTGGTCGTAAAATGGGAATAATATTTTTTATCTCCGGGAATTACTGAAAGAAACACAAATGCACTGAGCACAAATGTGTAAATATTATTTTAGCAATATCTCTGCTAGCTCTTTAAAATACACATATACACTGTAACTCAAGTTATCGCCTCATGTTCTTAAGATAGTATGTATACCCTGATTGGATACGCTGGAAAAAAAAGTCAGCAAAAGTTATTCTAACGCCCGGCTGAAGTTATATTTATACTCTGGTATCTCATTCTAGCATAAGCACAATCTGTGCCCACTCTGATGCCTTCCACTCTGATCCATCTCCTTAGGCTCTTTCCCTGACCATCTGCTGCAGCTTCGGAAATGCTGCTTCAATGGGAGGTAATACTGGGGGGAGCTCATCAACCACTTACACAGTAACCTATATGTTTCATCCTAGAATGATGCAGAAGGCAACAAATTAAGGTTATCACCTTGCTCAAGTTCCAATCCGGTGGATTTTTTCATCACTGCTTCCTGGGGGAGTTCCTACTGGAAATACCCAAACAGGAGCACAGTGAGAGCTGAATGCTGCGGCAGGAAGAATAGCTACCCAAGTTAAAAATAATAAATTGATGCTTTTAACAGCTCGCTTTTCTCAAATTAATTCTTCCAACTATGCTCTCTCTACTACATACTTTCCTGAGAACAGCTTAAACAGTTAACAGCCATTTCATGTTATAACGTGGACTATTACTTACTAGTGCACAAATGCTTTGGGGGAAAACCCCCCCCCACACACACACAAAAAAACATATTATAAACAAGGAGTCCAACTAAGGAGAACAGTGACAGATGTCCTACATTGAGTACAACAGATAAAATGCACGTCTAAATATAATGCAAACTAAAACCATTTCAAAACATGCCGATTAGAAAGGCTGACAGTGCACGATCAAAATACAGGGTGGCTGAACATGCAAAGCTTCTGCTTATTCTTAACTCAACATTTCTGCCTTCCAAGAGCAGAGCGACAAGAGTGAAAGGTCAGATTCGAAGGGGAAGTTACTCTCCTTCTTCCCCTATGCACTCACAGGAAGAGAGAAGTTTAGTTTTCATAGAAAAGGAGAATTTTGGGCCCCTAAGCACTGAAGAGCATGACCCGTCATCTCCACTCTTGCTACAGGAGCCAATCCAGCACTTCGGTTTATTTGGACACAGAGTGCTCCTAAAGCCCATATTCTGCTGGAATAAGCAAAGCCAAAAGGACTATAATAAACACATTACTCAGCCTCTTTTGGTCACAGTTTTAACTCTTTATCCAAATCCAGAAGGTGGTGGGTTGTTCACAACCCCGTCAGACTACAGTTCATTAATTTAAGCCCTCCTTTAACTAGCGAAGTAAATCCAAAGTGTTCAAAACTTGTTCATGGCTTTGCTAGTCCAGACCGCCTGTTTGTTACACTACAGAAACTTGACCGCTCGTTTAGGCGCTGCCATTAAAGGTTGCTGGAATATCATCGGTTTTATATCTTCAAAACCCAGCCAGGAAAGTTCACGCACAAAGAAAGACGTATGCCTCTTCCCCAAGGGGACCCCAACATCTCTGCTCAAGATGCCATTGACACAAGCAGGCAGCATCTGCCTTAACATGGGAACCTGCCACTGCCGCGAGTGAGAAGCAGATGGGACAGCAGCAACAGAAACACTGCCAAATTTCTCTGCATACAGAGAAATCGGCATCCCTTCGTGTGCAGGGCAGGGTCACAGATTCCTCCCCTCTTTTGCCTCTAACATCATTTTCTCCATTCTCCCACAAAATAATGCTGTGATCACTGTGAACTTCCCTCAGAAAACTAAGTAATCCAAACAAGACTTCTAAGAAGCGTTTAAGAAACGTTCAGACGATGCACTCAGGTCCATGGTTTAGCAGACATGGTGGTAACGGGTTTACGGTCGTACTTGATGATCTTCAAGGTCTTTTCCAACTACAATGATTCTATGATTTCATCTTCTTCAATATGGCTTTCTCGGAGGAAAAAGCTGGATCTGGTTTCCACAAGGAAGCAGAGGGGAAAAGATGAAGCAAACAGGATCCACACACACACATTTACGTGAGAAAAGCCTTGGTGACCACCCTCTCCCACTACCCATGTTCACACTCTGTGCTGCTGCTGAACCTCAGGAACCGCTTGGGGCCGAGACCTTGGGGGACCTAAAGCTGCCTCATAGCGGTTTCCAGCAGTTTCTCATCCCTGCTCATCTCTCAGTGCAAGGAAAAGGCTGGACCACAAGCACAGGGCAGTCGCTCCGTGCCTCGAGAGGTCCTTGGGGACGAGGGCAGGCGGTCACGCTCAATCCTGGCAGCAGCGGCTCATGACACAGCACTTGAGTCGCATCTCCCGGCCATGGGAGAGGCGCACGGAGCAAACGCCCCGTGCCACGGCAGGAGCTGACACGCCTCATGTAAGCTGCCCGGGGTACAGAAATAGCACCAGATAGGTTACCAAGATCTAGGCGGATCACCGAGATCAGCTTATTTTCCACTAATATCATTAATAAAGCTCCAATCCTCATGTCTGCTTCATCGTAAGCTTAGCAGGACTGACTGTGTAACAAGAAAAGCTGCAGCATACCTTTGCTAAAAATCCCTGAAGTGGCCCAAACTGCACCTCCAAATATGTATTTCAGGAAGATTTTAGCACTGCCATGTTCTCCGACACCAAAAGTGTTACAGGAACTATTCTCTGCCTCACAAACCCAGATCCATGATCATTCAGCCATTTGACAGAGTAAAGGTCAATTCCTATGCTTTTTTCTGTATTTGCCCCAAGCCATAGAAGAGCTGGGAGGAAACAAAAGAAAAGCCAAAGTAGGTCTAAACTACAAAGGCCTGATCTGGGCACCCACCCGCCCCAGCCATGGACAGCCAGCCACCCACGGAAAGCCCAATTTGCAGGCAAGCCAGCTCAAGCAGAGATAAATGTCGACACGCATCACAGTCCTCCTCCTTTACATCTGAGGCTTGGATCAAGTCAAATTACCAAGTTCCCTCTTCCCCTCAAGTCATGGCCTATTTCCAGCACCAGTCGATCCAAACGGAACAGTCTCCATTTGAAGGAGAGACTCGTAAACCCAAACAAATGAGAAGGCCTCAAAATAAAATAAATAAATAAATAAAAACCACTTTAGTCAGCACAAACCAGTTGGTCTCAAGCTCACACGATTAATTTTCAGTCCATGAATATCATCAGGAGAACAGTCTTTATTAAATTTCACTATTTAAGACACACTAAGAGTTATAGTGCCACAAAAGCAGCCATCCAGTGTTGTGCTCATCCATCTATGATCGTTATGTACCAGCCCAGCAAGATTAAAGCATGGGTCAGAGTCCAGAAACTTGTGTCCTGCTCCAGCTTTTGCAACGAATGTGCACGAAAGCAGCTTTGGGGATTAGAGTTTGTAAAAGCACGACAACATTCACCATCAAAAAGGTTCAAGGTCCAGGCGTAACATTAATTAGCACAGTGCTATCGTTCAGGGATCCCCCCCAAAAGCCATCAATGACAGTCATCAGCAGCTCGCAGCACTAACTTGCTGCTTTACATATCCCCAGGCACCCCAAAAATATATACAGGCATCATTTTCACCAATTCCAGGCATGTCCAGTCTTCCTAAACAGGCAAACCCCAACGGGAAGTACTTGCACAAATGATGAATTCAGGAGTGCTGTGCAAGCATGACCAGCAGGGAAGGGTGATGCAGGGATCCAGCAGAAAGGAAGGACAGGACAGTGCTGGATCCATCTCCACGACACTCATGGATGCGCAGGGCCACATCCTCTTCCATGCTGCTGGGCAACTAAAAGCAATGCAGGAAAGGCACTTCTCACCCAATGCCACAGCAAGGCCACAAAGATCTGTTTGTTAGTATCTCGGAGCAACACACGATTGAGAGAGCTGCAGATGAAATCGTTCTTTGAAATGCTGCCCTCAAAACCTTCATCTCAAATGCCTCTGAGGACTCAGATGCAGCAGCTATATCGTGGTGTGTCAGCCCTACTCCAGGCAAAACCGGGTGCTGCGTGCGGTGACCCCCGGCCCTGGCACAGGCGCTGCTGGGAGGAAGAGCCCGTGGCTCAGACAGAGGCCACAGTGGTGGTTTGCTTTGGAGCTCAGCGCCCTGCACGCTCGGCCAGGCTCCCGGCCGGGCCAAGGCAAGCGTAGGTGGTAGAGGCACCAGGCAGCTGCCAACACGCAGCCCCGTGATTTATGACGAGCTCGGCTGAAATCAGAGAGAGGAGAGGTGCTGTGAGAGGAAGAGCGCGCCTGGAACTAAATTCTATGAGAGCGAGTGAAGTGAAAAGCCAAAGGGCTACCTTAAACACGTCTCGTTTTCATTAACCCCTGGAGGGCTGCATGGGAACCCCAGCCACGTAGCGGCATGAGAAGCTGCCAAAACTTGGTGCCCCTCTGAGTTCCTCTGAGCCCCTCAGCACTGGGCGCGTCACCTCCACCCCACTCTTGTCTACGTGTACACAGTCCCTGGGGAGGAAACCTCGGCTTAACGCGAACCTTACACACGATGTTCCCTTCACCCAGAGAAAGTGCTGACTTACTCTAGGTCCTCAGTGGACCCAAATCCTCTAAGGGAACAGAGGGAAAACTCCAACTCTGCTTTTACTTCCTCCCTCTACCTCGGGAGCTAAAGGAAGGGCTGAAGCCAAGTTCTTCGTTAGCTCATCATGGCCTCACTGCACGAACACGGAGTTTGAGAGCCTCTGAGACTTAATACCGCGTCTACACTGCTGCCAGCTCAGGAAGCAGGAGACCAAATCTTGGAACGCGAGTTGATTTAGGGCAGCATGTCACTTTTAGACCACAACCTGAAATTCAATTAATCATTTTCAAGTGGTTGTTTCAAACACTGCGACTTGCCGAGGAGCTCAGTCCTAAATGCCAGTTCTACAGCATCAACTGCGCAGTGCCAAAGACAGCTCCAGATGCAACAGGAAAAAGGGTGTATCCACAAAAAAAAAAAAAAAAAAGGAAAAAAAATCCCCCGAACACAGAACTAGGTCTGAAACCCAGAAAGATGATTCAAGTCCAAGGTAATACCGGAAAAAGAAAGTGTACAAGTGAGAACGACTGAAAGAAAAAGTCTTCTGTAAAAGGCAATCCTACGCTTTTTCAGAGATAACAGCCCTCCTTCAGAGGCAGCGCAGAGGATCTCTGGCAAGAAAAATCCATACAGTAAAAAAATCACTTTCACAGCAGCAGCATATGGATTTTTCTTATATTTTAACTTTTAACTCTTCAGCTATGAGGAAGGAAGAAAATGTAAGTACACCTATAATATCAGTCCCCAGAGAGCCTGCAACACCCTCAGAACCTCACACCTGCAATCACAACCGGAACAGGTTGCAATTAATCTATTAATCAAGTAAGTTCCAATCTCCCAGGGGCATAAGACATTTGCTGAGCTGCTAATCACTATGTTATTAAACATTAATGAAACGCTTTATTACTCTTGGCCTTCTCTTCTCACGTATGATGCAGCAGATGTTGCATGCAGAAAGATTTCAGCAGAGCCGCAAACAAGGAATCTCCCTAGGTTCAAAAAAAATTTTGTTTCTAGAGAACAGATATAGTGTTTCCTCCTAGGTTTGTTCATTCGGCGGTCTCAGGAATATTTCTGCATGACACAAAGACGTCCAACACTAGAAGCCATGAGAGGCTTTAATTTCAATCCAAATGAAATATTCCACCTCCCTGAGAGCTCTGAGGAAGCAGACATGGGAAGGGAAGCAGTTGCTGAAGCCTGGCCAGAGCACAAGGAGGAAATGCGACTGGCAAGTGGAATTAGCTGTCTGCGCAGGATTATTTGCCAAGCAGAATCAAATCTTTCAGAAGAAAGGGTATTTCTAACGAGTTCCCAAATGACCTAGCTTTCAAAAGGTTAACCATTCCCTGTCGATTTCAAAGGGAGACTGGCTGCGCTGCTCCCTGGAGGATCCAGAGCTGGGCTAGGGGAAATAAGGGAAGTTCAAATGTGTTCCAGCAGGGAAGTTCAAATGTGAACTTGGATTCCTCCCCTGAGGTTCATACACAAAAAACTCTTCTCCCCAAACTCCCAGAGAGCTCCCCATCCCAGTTTAGGCCGGTGGGTCATAAGCAGGCATAACTATGTTTTAAAACCACCACATGTATATCTCAGGTCCGAGATAACCCTCTATGAAATGGCAAAAAACCTGCCAAGAGTTAGATGGTATTTATAGCAACACATGTATTTACAGGACTATGTATTTATAAGAATGTGTCAAAACTAAGTCTTCATGGATTTATGTACAAAAGTAAGTCAAGCTTCCTCAAAGAGGTTTCTTCATATTAAAAGGCAGCAGCACATTCCTCTGACAGCTGTAAAATAATTTCACCGGTTGACCTTTTGCTGGATACAAGAAATTTATCACAAGACTTAAAAGGGAAATCCAGCTATGTCCAAGTTCAAATCCACTGGAAGCTACCAGAAGCATTGCTGTTCACTTCTGGTAAAACAGGTTATCAGACTGGCTGCTCTGGAGCTTTTCCTCTCATTCAGCATTGGCACCTGGTGAACACTGTCACGTTTTCAAGAACTGTTCTCCTCCGGCTAAAGGCTGTCGCAGCACTGAAATAAAAAGATTAGGAGATCTTCACATTCACTTCTAGTCTAAATTCTCGCAAAAGAAATAGCAAGGACAAGTAGAGGAGGTTTTAATACCTATTTGCACAGGACAACGTGGCTTTTACGACAGGAATTTCGCCAAGGGCAGCTCTGCAGAGCTAGCACAGCCCAGACACCCAGCGACTACCTAATCCCAGTGAAGCTCAGCCCTTCTGCCTTCAACACCTGCCAACACCTGGACATCCCGAGGGCCTCTCCAGAGTGGCTCAGCTTCCCAAAGAAACGGTGCGGCTCTTCCCTCAACAACTCTGCTGCTCTTTGCTGCTGCACAGGGCCTTCCCTCTTCAGCCTTGCCAAGGCTTCCACTGCTAAATCCACAACAGATGTTGAAGCAACAAAGTGGCCGGAGAGGATGGGCGAGATTAAGAGCAGTAGCTGGGGTTGCAGGGACTGGAAGCCAAGACATTTTTTCCAAATGTGGAAAAAAATGCCATGTGGCAAGAGAAAAACCTGCGCAAGGACTGCAGATAAAGAGGATTTGGGTGGGAAAAAAACATCTCAGAAATAAAAATCTGAGGAGAGAGGCAAGACTGGAAAGCTGGTTACAGTATTCCCAATTTTTGCTCTGTTTTTCTCCCGCGCAATCTCCACTCAACCTTTGCACACATACACACGAGCTAGTCCCGATGAGAGGATGACCAGTAGGCCTCCTGGGGGAAGAGCACCCAAAAAACAGGCTGTGAGGATCAGCAGCAAGAAACTTATGTGGGGGTCCTTGCCTTATTTGTTGCAAATGGGAAATAACAGACCAAA
Organism: Eudromia elegans; assembly: GCA_003342815.1. Lineage (NCBI taxonomy): Eukaryota > Metazoa > Chordata > Aves > Tinamiformes > Tinamidae > Eudromia > Eudromia elegans. The sequence goes on along the minus strand of PTEX01000003.1, from coordinate 6,529,270 downwards.
CAGTCTTGTCTTCTCATGCAGTCAGAGCACTTTCTAATGCTGACCTGCCACACAGCAGTTCACCCATTACAGCGGACATCCACACAAACCACTTTTTCTAGGAAGTCGTTACATCTGGTCTCCTCTGACCGATTCAGTGTTCTGAAATACCGAGCAATCATAAACACACATGAGGGAGACCGCTGGGCCAGAAATGTTCACACGTGAACAGAACGGAGTTCGTCTGCCCTGCCTCCTTTATATAAGGAGACGTTAAGAACTGTCTGCAGTTTAGAAATCACATCAGCAAGTGGAGCGGAGATAATCGGGACAGACAGGGCACCTGCCCTGGCCTGAGGTACCGCACCAGCCCGACAGGGAAGCCGGCGAGAGTCTTGCCCAGGCAAGGCGAGAACCCCCTGCCCGCTAGCAAATTCCTAAAACCAAAGGGCCTGCCTGATCTCCAAAGTGCAACACGTATTTGTGCCAAATTCAGAGCACGCACAATTAGGCAGGAAGCTCATACCTCCAACCAGACAGAAGAAATGGTGAAGTATTTTTGCTCCAGGTTCAAAAAGCTACTTGGAGGTACCAGAAACACAGGAAATTGGTGAAATCCAGCAGCAAAATACACCAGCAGCATCGCAGTGCGCAAATTAAGTTTCTGAAATTAAGTTTCTCACTAATTGCCCTGGAAAGGCACCTGCTCAGCACTTGAGAGCCCCCAGAGAAGCCAGAAACCTTCCAGGGCCTGACAAGCCAGCACTCCCAAGGAAGCGGCTTGCCTTCCACTCCGCAGCTAAACCCTTCCTGTCTTCGCAATGCCAAGACATATCTCTGAAAGACAAAAATCTGTTCAGAAAGAAGAAGACTTCAAAGTCTAAGGAAGATTTTAAACCACAAGTCTGCTATTAGCTAAAGCAAGCAAGATGGTCACAAATAATGGTGTATCTCTATGCTGAAGTTTTTCCCCTCAAGCTTTCAGCACTCAGCTGGCTATATTACCCTTCAGGGCAGGACAGAGATTAAGAAGTTGTAGAGCAACCTCTTTTTCTTCCCAATATTTTCTTTGATTTTGGGAAATAATACATAAGAACATGCAAGGCACTAACATTTAGTTTTAACAACAAAATTTAGTATATGGCTTCCTGAAACTAATAAAAATCTACTTGTCATCTTTATCAAATGTAATGAACCTTACTGACCTAGATGTTAGGGGCTACCTTGTTCTGCAGCACCTCTGAAATGACAGTTTAATCATTACTTAATAAATTTCTGAGGCTCCATAACATAGGCAATGAGTTTAGTTTGTCCAAAGTTTTTACCAGATAAAGAAAACAGCCTTTGCACCTGCTTAAGTCCAGGTTTTTTCTCTGCGACACAAGAAGGGTTGTCACAATTATAGGAACCAATGAAAATGGTACCTGATCTTGGGGACTGTCAATAAATGGGCAACCCTCTTTCTCTCCTTTCCTTCCTCCAGGTTGTCTTCAGGACTACACCAAGCCCCCATCCCAACAACTACAAGTCAACATAAATATAATTAGTCTTGAAGTCCTTTCAAGGTTTTATTTTATTTCAGGGACAACTTATAATTGTGTATTTTATAAGTGGGGAAGCAGGATATGAAACTTGTTTTCCCAGTCAGCAAAAACTTAATACAGAACTAAGCAACTGAAGCTCTGTTTTACAGGAGTTTATGCTCTAGGAGCTGCAGCTCCCAACATCTGGTGCTCCAGAAGGAGCACGCTATAAGGAGGAGTCTGATATCAGAGGCGAAGAGACCACGACTGAGCAGCAGCAGCAGCAGCATCTCTTGACCTAACCAGAGGTGGTCCTTTCACAACAAGGCCAGTAACAGGAACCAGGTTTTCAGCACTGCTCTTCACAGGCAGAAGAGACCCAGTTTCTAGCAGAGAAGCTCCTGTGATAGCTCTTGCTGACAGTGGCCCTGAGAAGTAACACGCTCACTGAAACACCACTGCCTGATATTCCAGTGGGATTATGTCTTCAGAGCTCAATCCATTCCCTCCGCAAACAGTGGCTTTACATACGTTATTAAAACTGGGTTCTGTGCAGTCTTAAGACTCTTCTGCATTCAAAATTCAGCCAGCAGAAAATACTGAAAGATGACTTCTTGCTGAGGACACATTATCCAAAGGCAGATCTGTGCGGACAAGCCAGTAGGGCAGGATGCCACAGCTCAGGGCTGCACTGCGAAGGGACATTTTCCTACCAGCTGCACAGAGCGCTGCGCATTCACACCGAGGACACCATGTTCCTACCAGCAAGGCGGGCTCCTTCCAAGAGATACTCATCAAGTGAGCTCAAAACAAGAGGCCTTGCACTGTTTATCCTCCCAGTTAATTGACGGCCTGTGTGCTGCCACCAAAACTGCTCAGCAAGGACACTGACTCTGCTATGCCTCCAGCCCTCTGGGCAATCCTCAACTCGCCCTAGTTTTCCTGTGTCTCATGCTACTTCCTGGCCCTACTCGATCTCTTAGGCCAGTACGAACGCTACGAACGGGCATAACCTTTATGTCTGTCATGTGCAGTTTCAGAAGCAGAGTGTCACTGCCTGCCAGGAAAGCAATTGCACTACCTGCAAACAATGTGTTTGTCAACCCTTTCCCAAGTTATGTTGACTTTTTTAGGGTAGAAAGGGATGAAAGAAGAAAAAACATGCCTCATATCTAGTTTTTGACTATTTGCTGTGGCTCTCCAAATGTTGACTCCACCATTTACTGTGGTTTCCAGCATACTAGGGAAAGAATTGTTATTTCATTCTCTTAATGCTTTTGCTGTCTAGAGGCATCTCATGATCAGCAAATGGGGATAATAATCCTAGAGCAACCAGGGAAGCTCCAAGTCTCTCATGAAATTCTGGCCCAGCTCACTGAGGTGCTGCACCTGCAGAACCACCAAATCTAGGGAGAATAGCTCTTGGTTCCTTTCATTTCCCTCCTGTCTATAGAACTCTTAGTGTCGCTTGCTCAGAGACAAATCATCAGCTCTCACCATTTTCCATTCCATAACTCAAAATTGCCCACTACTTACAGAACGCATCCAGTAAAGCACCACAAAGAGAAGCATTCACCCTTACAGGGGGGAATTCTTGAGAAAGGCATGGTCACCCTCAGATGCCCTATTCTCCTTCCTGTTGCTCACTGTCAGACTCACTGCGGAATGTGATTACACATTGCAAATGTTGGCCCCAGTCAAAAAGCAGATGCAAGTGCATCCACATAAGCCATTGCCTAGAGTCCCTGCACCATGTTTGGGAATAGCAGACTCCAGAGCACCAACTTTCACACTAACTTGTTCTCAAAGGAGTCATCAACACATCTTTTTAAAGTTTCCTCTATTATTAACCAAACTTTTCCACTAAGATGCCTTCCTGGGTTCAGAAAGGCAATAAGAGTGTTTACTAAGAAATCCTATGTTCAAAAAATAAAATATATATATATACACACATATACATACATATATATATATATATATATGTGTATATATATATATAGCTGTATACTTACCTGAGAGCAACAGAACTGAAAACCCGCCAGGACCAAGATGTTAGGAAGCAAAACACCCCAAGAAGCTACACTGACCCCTTTCAGGGCCCAGTCTGCAACAGATGATTTCATTCACAATCAGCCAGAGTCTTTGCACCATGAGTTGGCTGGTCTAAATGGGACATCTGTTTTCAAGCCCCCCAAACTTGGTGCAACATTTATGACTCATTTGTCTGGTGACATTAAGCCAAGGCGAATATGCACAAGAGCCTGCAAGCTCAGTCTGATGCACAGCACTAAGACAGATCTTACAGTGAATAACACAGAGGCAGATGGAGCTCTAAAAGGCATCAAGTTCGATATCCTGTCCTCACTCTCATTTGACAAACTCTAGATTAAAAAAAAAAAAAAAGAAAAAGAAAGAAAGGAGAGGGAAGTAGCTTGTGACTCTATGGCATCAGAAAGTCTCTTGAATAAAAATCAAAACTAAACTCAGCTGCTCTTTTACATATGTATGCTCCTGCTCCAGTGACTCAGGTGGATGTCTGTGTTTTGTCTGGCGAGCTCAGGGCTGAGCACTCTAATCAACCTGGCTGGGCTTTCAAGGAGTAGCACCAACGCAAAAGTGCAGCAAGAACACCACTGCAAAGTCCTTAATGATTACATGGCCCAGACGAAGGATGCAACAGGATATATAATGTGCAGCTATGTGCATCGTGACACACACAGGCGTCTTGATTACTCAGGCCAACGCACCACAGCATAAACAAATCCCACTCTGAAGACGGGCCATTCTCCATCAAGCTGAAACTCCAAAGCAGGACCAAGATAAACAGCACGCCTCAAATCTCAGAGCCCAGAGAAGCACTTCATGTGGCTCCCTTCCTGAGTCCTCTCCCAAAAAACAGAGAGACTGCAGAACCACCTCATTGTTCCTTGTGTTGCTTATGTTCTTAGGTAAGCATCAACACAGCACTGAAGTATCAACCACAATTAGAATTTTCTTCAGTAGAAGGAATTTTCTCCTCATCTTTCCTCAAAATTTCTCAAAATTTACATGACACAACTCATATAAAGCCACAAAAAATTGAGACCCAATTTTATTTCTGATAGTAGACGATGCAGGAATCAAGGTCATCCAACAAAATCTCACCATGTCCATCACCTTAAATTCAAATTTATTTGAATGTCAAATTTCACTGCATGCCACGGTCAGGTAACACTGAGTGAAGCATCTCTGAAGAACAAAACCCACAAGTAGCATCTCTCAAAGACGACAATGTAAGATGGCAGAAAAGCAATCTGTGCCCTTGCGCAGCCTACAAAGCCGCTGCTTGGCACTCAAGTCTCACTCTCCCAGCTGTTGCAAGGAGAGGAAGTAGCCAAGGCAAAGAAAGGGAAGCTAGAAGTGCTGCTAATTCTGGAATACGCCCCGCAGGCATTGAAGGGCCTGTGTCTCTGCACAATAAATGCTTGGCAAAACACTAAAAATAGCTTCCTGACACCATTTCCTCATCTCTTACCACTACTTTTCAGAGCAGCAGTGGGTAGTGCACGTCACCTTTCATACGAAAAAACCCCAACGAGCAATTACTCGGCTCTCACAGCTCCGGAAGCCCACGCCGAGCACACCAGTTGGGTCAGAAACGCCAGGGGCATCGCAGGTAAAGTGACAATCAAAAATTGTTCAAATTTTCACATTTCCTTAAACTCTCATTCGGTTTGCTGAATCTGTTATCTCTCCTCAAGAGAGGACCCAGGAATAAAGAACAGCACGTGCAAGTTTTGTTTGTTTGGGTGGTTTTCTTTTTTTAAAAAAAGAAAAAAAAAAAAGAAAAGAGGGAACAAAGAGCCACGAGCTGAACTGCAAGGTCGTTATACAAGGTAGCGAGGCATGAAGGAGGGCACCTTTCCCCTATCTTTACTCAAGGAAGTTTCCGTGCAGTAGGCAGCGAAACCTGCTTTGTCCTCCTTGTGTCTCATGTTTCATCAGTTGCTCTTCCCCCCTTAAAGCACGTAACTACCCCAGTAAAATATTTGAATAAATAACAAATGCTGACTTCAAAAGAGACACCAAGATTTGCTACAACCTTAGACGCCAAGTATTTTGAAGATATAAATCTGCATTCATGGACTAAACCATTAAACACCACGTCCCCCACACTAAGAAAGGCGAGGTGAACCAAAGGTAGTTTAACTTAGCAAGGATGAAAGAAGGCAAGCGAGAGCCACAGGTAAAGCACTTCACTAGACATGAGAAGTGTTTCTGCTACATCTTCTGCAGCCAGAGACTCTCACGCTGCAGGACGTCGGAAAGAAGAATCCAGAATGGCAACAAAAAGCCTTGAAGCTTTGGATGTGCCAAAAATCTAAAGTAGTCGCAAAAAGCACCGTTTTTAGCTAAAAGAGAGGATCAGTTGGTTTTCTGGTTATACGCTATGGAAGAGTCACATCCCCAGCTGGGAGGCAGGTAGAAGCTGCCTACTGGCACGTCACCTCCAGCCACTTTCACACCCCAGTTCTGCACAACTGCAGCGCTACCAGCTCCGACAAGCAGTAGACGCAACTCACGCTATTTGTTAGCTGGAACTCCGAGACGAAAAAATCAAAATAAAAATCCATCTTCAAATTTGTGTGTGGACTCTTGCAGCAACGTGTCACTTAACCACTAAGCTTCAGAACTGCTCAGGAATTTTATGACAGTAAGCCTTTTTTTGCCCCTCTCTCTTCCCTTCAAGTAAGGGAACTCGAACACCAGGAGCAGCTCAGCCTCCATCGCTGCCAGGCTGCGCTCTGCCAAAAAACACTTCATTTCCATGCTAAGAGGGTACAGGGGCAGCCATTAAATACTTGGTTCTTAATCAGAGAGGGAGAAGCAAATTCTCTTCTGCCAGTCTCAGAGATGTACATCCAACATGAGAGTATATTGACATAGTATTTGTGGTAATGTTCCTGAAAAGCTATCACAGATCTTTCCATAAAAATAGAACATAAAATGCACACTTTTCACAAAAGTTTTGGGCACCGGCAGAGCACTCCAAAAATAAAGAATGGTAAAGCCACCTCTCATGTTGGCAACATGTGAATACCTGTGCCATGGATATTGCTGCTTCTATGCAGAAGGTGTGACCATACGGTAAGCCCTTGAGATTTACAAATGTGAGTAATAAAAGAGGAGGTTTGCCCTATTTCTTGAAGAGTTCTCATTTTCCCTATATACAAAATGAAGAAAGGAGGAAGGAGAGTGCCTTTTTAAAATTAAACTTCGGGTTCACAAGGAGCAGAAAATCTGTAAACAAATCTTCCTCCTGTGCTCACCTAGCTACAGTGTGGGGCAGAGCTGCAGTTATTTGTGTGCTTTAAAAGATATATTTTCCATACCGTGACATATTTGGAATCCTTTTAAACTGCAACCTTCACTCTTAATGTCAGGATTGGAAAATACCATGCTATTCTTGTCCAACCTCTATGACCCAGGGAAGTCTCAAGCTTAATTTTAGGAAGAGACATATTAATATATTTCATGAACAGCTAACATACAAACTCACTTGGTACATATGAGGTAGAACAGGAAAAAAACACTACTACAACAGCTGCATAAATTATCTGGAGTGGTGGGGCAAAAGGCTTTCTATAAAAAGCCCATTTTTCTTAAGTTTCTTTTTTTCAGTTATGAGATGCACACGTACAACAGGCAGGTTTACTCTCAGTCTCAAGTTATGCACCAAAAGCAGATGAGGTGAGAGAAAGCTGACCACAAATAGCCACTCTGCTTTAAAATCATCTCTTTAATCATAGCGTAGGGAACAGTGCCAGACAAAAACTTGTGGAAATAGAAAAGCTCAAAATCCAAAATAACTGCATTGCTTGAATGGCAGCATGTACCTACAGCAGCATGTGGACCTCTTCCAAGCATCCACAAAGTAGAGAAGCAAAAGCTTCAAGGGTTGTTTGGCCTCCTCCCTTTTCACACAACACTTTCTTAGGGCAGATACTGCCCTATCAACATGTGGCTTTCCCCGGGGAAACACACAGGAATTCACCCTACCAGGCACATATAGACATTAATACAAGCTGTACCCCGTTTCTACTCGCCACACTCAAGAACTGTTTTGTGTTACCATCTATCAGGCATCCATTTCACCCAGCAGATTTGAAAACATACGCAGAAAGAGTCACAATATAATTGCAAATAGTTTCATTATACAAGCTTGAACATAGCACGAATGGAAGACGACACTATTTTTAGACCTCCTAGATCTCTTCTGGGCTACACTTGTAGGGCCAAGGAGGTTTCAGCTGGTGGAGCGTGCAGTGCCCTGAGCAGCCCAAGCCCGCCAAAAGCAAGGCTATGCAGAGACCACCAGCCTTGCCAGCAAGAAGCAAAAAAAATCAGTCGAAACACAAGTCTGGGAATCAGATCTCTCTCTCTGAACACAAAGCCATTTGAAATGACCATTACTGCCAAATGACAGATTTGGCTCAGGGCAGGTGGCCTTCAAGATACGCACAGATCAAGCCCTGCTACAAGAAACACTATTATTGCAGTAACACAGCTATGCCAAGCTCAGCTGGAGCTGCAGATTTGGCCTACATACAATAGTTAAAGTCTAGTTTCCTACAGACTATTTGAAACTGGGAACAGCTTTCCAGCTCTTAAAATGTGCAATAAAAATCCCATACATATGCTGAGTTATCTGATTTTTCATGTCAGACCTGATAGGCCCAGCCTATAAGAGGGGCTGCAATCCCTTCGTTGGCGATAGGAAGATATACAGGGACAGTTTTGAAAAGACATTGGGACCAGCTAGTTCCTTCTGCTAGTTTTACCAAGCCTGAAAGCCCAAGGCAGACTATTAAGGGTGCCTGCAAAGAGTCTGCTGAGACCCTGAGTGCAGCAAACAGCGATCACATTAGGCAGCAGGGCCTGTCCTGCGTGTGCACGGGCACAGAGAGACACCTCCAACCACTACCAGGACACAGCCTACCCAAAAAGAAACCGGGTCAACTTTGCTAACCGCGTAAAACCCTGCAGGGTGTTGGAGAGCTAACACAGCTTATTATCCTAAACATCCAGCCTCCTTCTCCAGGACGATTCTCCTTTACAGTTTCATTTTTTTCATGGGAGTTGCCACGATCAGAATCCGCTGTGATCAACACAAACAACGGATATAGAGTACTTTGAAAAGTGCCCTTTTTATACGTACAGCAGCTTGATATATTTGAAGCAATTTGAGTCTATTTGACCACATCGTATAAGGAGTTCACATCATGGAAAGCTGGTCTGCTCTTGCTGTGTGCTTTAGGGCCATATGAGCTATTGCCAGTGATGCTCCATCTTGACTGTACGAAAAGGGGCAGAATTATTGAAAGCTCTGCTCATCATTTAGATGGTAGCAGCCTAGTAAAAAAGAGTACACATTCAGTATTGTAATCCAGATATGACTGGTTCAAAAGTATTTATAATCTGTCAACTAGAATGTAATTCTAGAAATTCATGTATTCATTCCAACAAGATTTCTTAAGAATGAGAAAAAAAATAAAAGAACCAATACAAAAATTGGAAGAATGTTCCGATTTGTGTCAATAAACCTGCTTACTTATTACATTTTGCAGATTAGACTGCAACAAGATCGATTCCTAATCTCACTCACACAACTCACATCAGTAACACGTCGCTCATTCAAAACAATGTGACTTACATTTCCATTCTTAATATAGAGACCAGTTGATTCATGCGGCCTGAGTTCACCACAACTGCAAAAGCAAAAAATTAGGCCTGCAACACTATTCATGCTCTTCTCTCCAGCTATTTGTTCCTGTGCCTCGTGTAACAATACCAGTGCTCCAGCAGGTTGCACTAAGCTGTGCACATATCAATTTCCAAATCATCTTTATAAGACCTAAACATTGCCAACTGGGGTGCTTTCTCCTATACTCACAATAAACTCACTCCCATGCGTGACACACAGAAGGACTCCTGAAGATTATGTTCCCTTGGCACTTGCTAGAGTCTCTGAGTCATGTCCCTTAAGTTTCAGAGACTTCTTACTGGCTTCTTGGAAGTTTTTATTTATTTTAACTATGAGAACACATTGGAATTATGCATGCACCAAGCAAAACCTGCCGGGGTACAAAATGCAAGCAGGCACCAGCTTGGAGCAGACAGCTTAATTTTTTACTGATGGTCTACTCTTCAGAAAGCAGCTTCTGTACATTAACTCTCCTCTTAATAAACCTCCACTCCTGGGGCTAGAACAGACAGGTGTCTCAAGCGTTAGTCCTTCTATTCCCTCAGAAGTTGACAACATTGATTAAAAAAAACACAAAAAAGCACACATCACAAGCACAACCCACACCCTCCACTTGCCACTGCTTGGCATAGCGTTTTCCTCATGATCAGTCCTCATGGGCACACAGCAAGTGTTGGTTTTCTGCAGGATCTCTGGTGACACAGGCCGTCACGCCATGATGGCAAGAACCCAACCCAGCTCCATCTCCCAGCTGAGCTCTCTGAACAGGAGCTGCAGTCCAACTGTGCAGCCAACACACATTCGGGAGGTCCTGTTTAATGGAGAAACATTTGATCCTCCACTTACAACCTGTATCAGATGTTCCTGAAGAGCAGCATACTCTGGAGTAATTGTATGCTATTCCTGATACAAGATACGGGTCCCCAGTTTCCAAAGCTGCCCAGGCAGAGGCTTTCACCTAACCTCAACAGTAACTAGCCCCATCCAACAATTAACACCTTTAACCAGGCTTCCAGGTGAGAATATGAAAAGAAAGGCCGAGAAAGGGAGCACTACGTAGATGAATGTGGGGAAAAGTTTGGGCAAGGAAATGAGAAAAATGCTTAACTTGACTAACATTACAAACTGAACCAAGCAAATTTAGATTTTTTTTAATGTATAGTTTTAATTAATACTACTACAGAATCATAGAATGCTTAAGGTTGGAAGGGACCTCTAGAGGTCATCTAGTCCAACCCCTCTGCACACACAGGGCCTCCTAGAACATGTGGCACAAGGTGGTGTCCAAGCAGGTTTGGAAGATCTCCAGAGAAGGAGACTCTGCAACCTCTTTGGGCAACCTGTTCCAGGGCTCTGTTATCATCACTGTTAAGAAATTCTTCCTTAAGTTCTTGTGGAACCTTTGATGCTTCAGTTTGTGGCTGTTTCCTCTAGTCCTATCACTGGCCACCACTGAAAAGAGGTCGGTCCCATCTTCCTCACTCCCTCACTTCCTCACTCCTCACTCTCTTGAGGTACTTATAGACACTGATCAGGTCCCCTCTCATTCTTCTCTTCTTCAGGCTGAACAGGTCCAGCTCTCTCAATCTTTCCACCCAGGGCAGATGTTCCATGCCCCTGATCATCCTTGTAGCCCTGCGCTGGACTCTCTCCGGCAGCTCCTCATCCTGCTTGTGCTGGGGTGCCCAGAACTGCACACAATACTCCAGTATATGTACCAGTAAATCTACACATGCATGCTCTTATTTCCTTCTAGGCGTACTGAAGTCTCTGCCAAGGTGGCATTCTCAGTTTGCATCCACCATGCATTAGCAATTAGTTTAGAGTCCAAAGGTGAAACACTCTGCCTTTAGATTTTATGACTTTTTTAATAGCAGAGAGAAAGCTCCTGTTCAAATACACCATGTTTTTTTCTAACTGCTTAAAAGCCAAATTAAAATGGTATCTAGTCAGAGTGTCACAGAATAAATTACTGTAAGAAATACAACTAAAGCCAATCTTTTTATTCTAGATGTCCATTATTGATTCACAAATAACTTTTAAGACATGACAGACTTAGTATTGTGAGTATGTGATGCAAAGAGACTAAGATTCTGGACCAAATTTCCATGTCCACATTGTGCACAACCTCAAAGTCATGAGATTACAGAAGCTCAATCAAGGCTTTTGATCTAAAGCAGTAGCTGACACCAAAGCAGCTGGACACTGGTAGAAAATGAACTGTTTTTCCATATAACACTATACAATAAGAAGAGATCAAATAGCAGCTTTAAGAACAACTTGCTTAGAGCTTCAGCCATTTCCAGCTCTCAGCCATTCTTAGAATTCTGTCCTTGCATTATACTATGAATACCAATTATTACCTTTAACACACACGCAATCCAAGAATTAGTAGATATAAGAAAAATAAAAGACAAGACGTTTTTCTCAAGTATAAGTTAAAAATCACTGCACATGTTCAGCTAATTTCACAGCATCACAGAATGGTTGAGGTTGGACGGGACCTCTAGAGATCATCCAGTCCAACCCCTCTGCTCCAGCAGGGACATCCAGAGCACGGGGCACAGGGTGGCGTCCAGGCAGGTTTGGAAGATCTCCACAGACGGAGACTCCACAGCCTCTCTGGGCAGCCTGTTCCAGGGCTCTGTCACCCTCACAGGAAAGAAGTTCTTCTTCACATGCACATGGAACTGCCTGGGTTTCAACTTGTACCTATTACCCCTCATCCTGCCACTGGCCACCATCAAGAAGAGTCTGGTCTCCTCCTTGCTACATTCTCCTCTCAGGTACTTGCACATGTTAATAAGATTGCCCCTCTCAGTTTTCTCTAGACTAAACAAGTTCAGTTTGCTTAGTCTTTCCTCATAAGATAGATGCTCCAGTCCCTTAATCATCTTTGTTGCTCGTCTCTGGAGCCTCTCTAGGAGTTCCATGTCCCTCCTGTACTGGGGAGCCCAGAACTGCACCCAATACTCCAGGTGCGGCATCAGCAGAGCTGAGCAGAGGGGCAGGATCCCCTCCCTCGCCCTGCTGGCAACGCTCCTCCTGATGCAGGCCAGGATCCCATTTGCCTTCTTGGCCACGAGGGCACATTGCTGCCTCGTGGTTAAACTATTATTAAGGTCTCCCAAAACCCCCTCCACAGAGCTGCTTTCCAGCAGGTCAGCACCTAATCTGTACCGGTGCCTGAAGTTATTCCTCCTCAGGTGCAGGACTCTGCACTTATCCTGGTTTAATTTAAAAACACCTTCCCATTTCCATTCTTTATTTAAAGTCCCTGACAAGCTGGCACCTGTGGTGATGGTAGCCTCTATTTCAAGGCCCAAGAAAAAGGTAAAACACTTTTAAAGAATGATCTTGGTAGGAGAATAGGATACAAATGACAATTAACATCAGCACAGCTAACTGTGTATTACCAGAGGGAAAACAAGTAAATAAATAAAAAGGAGAGAAAACTGAGGCTTTTGATTTCAGGTTTTGAAAGCCACAGCTTTGTTTCCATTCACAGCTTGCTTGCACAAGTTTATCTGTAAGCCACTTAACTGCAAACCAAAGCAACAAAACCTTCTATGTCCACCTAGTACAAGAGGTAACGCAGTGATTAGTTTGCTAGTGATCCTTAACTTTTATTTGCTCTGTACATCACCCAGATTGAGGTGTCATTTTCTTTTCAAAGGCTACTTGCTAACTTAGAAAATAAATTGCACTAGACTAGTAAACCTGCCAGACTAGATCACGTTCATAAAGCTCCCCTTCACTTCAAACTGCCCTGGGCTCAGTATTTTCTGGGTTAATTCACAATGACTGGAGAAGAATCTATGGTAAAAGAAACTGAGTTTAAGAACAGCTTTTCCTCTGTTCCCCCATTTCATTGTGTGAGGAATCTAGTCTGAGACCAGGAACAGCACCACAACATCAAACCAGGACTTTTAGCTTCCTGTTTTGCAGTAACTCAAATAAACATAACACCAGTGACTCACTGATTTTCAAGTTAAACTAAATCCATTTATCACAAACCATCTGTTTAATCTTTGGTCTTGAAAGTTTTGCTTGCATTTATGTGTTCCAAAGAAAATAATTAGGAGGAAAGTTTGCCATCAAAGGAATGGAAAATTAAGTAACATTCATGAAAAATATTCTGCAGTTTTGCAGTCTCACCTTAAATCTTTTATCCTGCAGGACTTTCTTAATGGCCACAAGCTCTCCTGAATCGCAGAGTTTGGCTTGATACACAACACCAAAAGATCCATTTCCAATCACCTTGGTGTCTGTGTAGCTAACTTCTTGTGGTCGATCTGGACCTTGTCCAGGAGTTGCCACTACCGTAGTCACTTTGCTGCCATCTTTGTCTCCTGAGAATTAAAAAAAAAAAAAAAAAAAAAAAAAAAATCAGAATACATCCACAAGCAAGACCACCAAGTAACAAGACTAAAACAGAAGAGAGTAAACCAAATACTTCAACAAGCATGTGTATTTCAGCATAACAGAGGAAGAAAAAAAGCCTCAAAAATAAAACATTGAGCATATTTTTAGTTTAATATATTTAGTAAAAAGATTTTTTCATTTAGAACATTGTAACAAAAGTATTCCCTTTTCCAGATGCATATAGTTCAGCTATAAGATGTGACGCAAGGCCAAGACGAGTACTAATTTTTTTATCTAATTAACACGAGTAGCATTAAATACAGTGTTGCTCATTATCGAAATCAAGCATGAAATCTCCTCCTCCAGAGAGGAGCGGTCTCCTCTAACTCAGGAAACCAAAGTACCAACATAACCTACAGAGCAGCCCCCTCTCCTTTCCTGGAACGGGGCTGGCAGTGAAAACTAGCAACATGGCAAAACTTGCTAGAAAGGCATCTGCATATGCAGTTTCAGTGAGGCTGGTACACACCTCACTCCCGTCTTGGTCTCCTCTCCCTTTCCTCTCAGATATGCCAAGGGCTGTTGCAGAGGAAGCCACAGCATTGAGAGGCCGCTTCTCCCTCAGGACCTGTCCCCAGTAGCTAAGATCTCTCAGGTACAGTACCCAAAGCACTGCAGACGAAGCTCCCTTCAACCTCGGTGACTTCTTGTGCCACCGACTTGCATCTCGCACGTTTGCACCGCCCGGCACAGCGCTTGATGCTTTCGCAACTCTGCAATCAAGTTGACTCGTGCCCACGTTGTGAGCCCACAAGCTCCTCCACAAACCTGCTCCCCAGCCAATCTCCTGTTGCACTCTACTTACGCGCCTTGGTTCTTATCAAAAGCGAATGTGCTATGCTTGCCCCAACTGAGCTGCAGCTGGCACTCCATGGCTTGTAGCATCCTTCAAAACACTTGCAGTCACCACATAAGGAAATGTGTTTCATGAGGGATTACAGAGCATCCCTGGGAAACTAGTGAAACATAGTGAAGTCTGAGGGATTGGTTAAAGATTCTGCGTAACATCATTAAACAGACCATCCTAACTCTTGAGTGGTTCAGTGTAGAGTTATGATAAAACTGCCTACAAACCATGCATCCCTTCTGAGGACATTTAAGCAATCCACTACTTTCCTAGGCTACTTATGAGAACATTAGTTGAAACATTTTCAAGTCAAGATATCTACCATGTCTACTGCACTACTCCTGTATCCATAAGGTCAGAAAAAATGTAGGTTTGTTTGACATGATTTGCTCTTGAAAAGTCCAAATGAGCTATTACTCCTCTCCTGAGCTACCTTTCAGGTCCTTAAAGCTATTTGCTTTCAGGCACTCAACTACTCCGCAAAACAATTTTTAAAATAAAGCACATTACTGCAAATGCTGCCATTTGCATGGCAAGATATATCCCTGCCTCAAAATATCCACAAGGAGAAAAGCAGATTTACAGATTTTTAAGAAAGAGAGAATAAAAAAAAATAGGGAGAAAAAAAAAAAAAAAAGAAAAAAGACAGAAGATCAATTTCTGCCCAGAGAAGAGAGGATAGGAAAGGGAAGCAGAACAAAACCACATGGTAAAGTTACCTCCTTGTTAATGGTAAGTATAAGTAGTAGAAGAAACAAGAAAGACAAAACATTAAAATCCTTTTTTGGTAAATGAGTTAAAAGCGTCTTTGTGGATATGCTCCCTACTTTGTTTCTCTGCCGACTCTATGACTAGCTTTCTAACTCACTCTGCATAAACAGATGACAAGTGGTTTACTGCAGCAATCCTGGCCATTTAAGAGGTAATCCCCCTGCATGTACGTGTACCTGTGCACGCCTTGCAAGCCACTCAACCAGAGTACTAAGATTACTGTAAACTGGGTACTCACTCTGCCCCTCCGGTGTAACTAATTACTGAAGTCTTAGAGGTGGAAGACAACTCATTTCCAGCCATGCTGGTTGAGATTCGCAGCACTTGGTATCAAGAAAAATGCCCAAGTTCACTGTTTGGATTCAGAAGCCACTGAGGGCTTCGCCAAAGCTGAAGTCCTGGCCACGGCAAGGGGGTGCTGCAGCAAGTTCCATGGCCAATTTTGCCACAGTCTTGGGAGGCCCAGCTGGGTGTCTGGTCTGCTTTTAACCATTTCCTCAGATCCTTGGGCAAAAAAGCTCTTCAGTTTGTTAAAGCTTAGAGTGATTAAAAACAGAGGCACCGACACTTCAGAGTTAGCTAAACCAAGAATTACCTTGTTTCTCTACCAAAATATTACAGATTACAGGTGTCCCACATGTTTCTCCCTTCCCTTGCTGTCAGCCAACATCATCTCTGTAAAAGCCATCAGCAAAAACCATGGTAATCGGAAGCTCCCAAGTCCAAGCCTCTTACCCACTACAAAAAGTTGGAATTGTGGATTGTACGAGTAAAATTTCACCTCTGATTTTGAACAATCCCACTAGTTTTCAAAGCATACAAACAATACATATTCATTTCACAGCAGCCTCCAGTGGTCTTTCAGCCCTGTCGAGCCACTCAGTGCACCACATACGTGCAGGGACTGTTAGAGTTCATAAATACTTCAACAGAGCTATCTCAGGCTTTACTCTTTGGGCAGTAAGAGTTGACTTGCCAGCCAAACAACACAGAAATGAGCATGTTTAAAGAGCTGAGGACTCCTGCTTTCAGCCTCCGCACAGTGAGAGCTTGGGAAGAGGCAACACCCTTTTCCAGCAATCCGCGCTATCCCGGGAGATCAGGCAGTGGATGGCAAATCCCGGGAAGTCTTTCGCTATGGGCAGGCCTTTTGACAAGCCCCAGCAGTTTCCATCTCCTCTGCTGGACTCAGATGTGTGTTTGGCAGCGCCAGACTCAGCGGCCCCACGGCTGGGAGGACATTGTGAGGCTCACAATGCACCTCACACCTTTCATTGTGAAAGGGCCACAATGGAACCCAAACACTGACCTGAACAACTACGGGAAGGAAGGAAGGACCAAACTCCAAAATATTAAACAGCTTTCACAGCACAGCTCGCATCGGAGCAGTCTGCACAGCAGCAGCTGCCTTCTGCTGCTCACTGCAGCTTTACTGTAACAAAAATGCAAACTCGTGTGACTGTGCGGGGGTCACCTATGCAAAGAGTAGCCTTGATACCACCCGCCACGGAAGCTCGGAAAATAAAGAGCTATCACGTTCTAATGCACTTGTATTTGCACCTGGTAACGCCCTCAAAGCTTTTTCCCACCTCAGTTTGATGTTTAACCTCAAGTGAAGTGGTACTTGCACGTGCATCGAAAGGAGGGGCTATCCCCAAAGTCAGAAGGGCTCCTGAAACAAAATCCAGACATCCTAATTTCCAAACGCTCTGACCTTCCCAGTTCCCTTCCCATCCCGCAGCACAGGACTGCCATACGGGATAAACAGTTAGCATGAGGCAAAGCAGCAGTTTCGAAGTGGAAAACACCAGTCCCTTTCCGGGAAGGAAGAACACAGGCCACTTACAAGACCATAGTTTTTTAAAACACCAGTGCAGGCCCTAACTCCATTTTCCAGCACGTCTGTAATGTTTAAGCACAGCTCATGTAAGCATTCTATCTAATGCCTACGATCGCCTACCCTTTCAAGCCTTTAATTCCATCTTCCCTACAATACTCATACTCCACACGAAAATTAATTCCATTCCGTGCTCTCAAACAGAGCTGGACATATTCAATGGTTGTGTTCTGTTATGCAAGTCATCAGGTAACTAAAGAATAATCAACTGGATCAATGTTATTCTTCAGGAAGGTCTCCTACAGTTGGAGAGAGATATTTTTAAAATAATAAATAATAATAATAATCCTGGTGAGGCAGTGGATTTTACTACTGGGCCTCACACAAACACAACACCAGCTGCGGGCTCCTACTTCTAGCTCCAGGTGAGCCGCTCTACAAGAGAGTACACGGACACTTTTCACCAGTGCCTACATGTAGCAGTCAGTGAGCAGAAGTCCCTTCAGCCTGAAGGCACAATCAAAGACTTCCTTTGCAATTGATCTGAGCTCCCCCATACATACTGGTGAACGGCCTTGGAGAAAGTCCAAAACTGTGTCTGTCCTGCATCCCTCCCAGCTGTAGGGTTCCTGGCTAAGCCATACACATGCACAGTAAGGCACGCAGAGTCAGAGGAGGTCTACAATTCTCTACTCTTTCAACTTCACATAACCGCTCTTCCTCCTTCCTCCTCTTGTGTACATTTTGAAGAGAAGAAACAAAGAATTAGTAGGATGTTTACACCTGCTTTCTTCCTACTTCAAATGCAACTTTGTGGGCCTTCATAATGTCTGCAATTCCTCCATTTGCTCTTTTGACTTCACCAGAGTCCTCTTGCTTGCCACTTCCAATTGCTAAGCTCCTCCTTTGCTCACACACCCATGCATACAGCTCCTTCCACTAAGCATTAATCAGTTTGCTCTAAGTCTTAAAGGAAAATCTCACAGGACTCTCTACAGTGTCTGAAGTCCTGGAGGTGTCTGTCTCCACTTAATTCAAATGTCCTCTTTGATCCATCCTCATTCTCTGTGCCACCTCTCTATTAAAGTATGGTATCATACAAGTCACTGCTGAACACTCAGTTCTCCCCTTCCCAAGTATAAAGCTTCTCTGCACTTCTATTCTGAATTTGCTGGATGTTCAACATATTCAAGTCAGTTCCCTTGAAACCCTACACTGCTGGCTCTAGCCTCTACCAATTCCAACAGGTTACAACCAGCAGTTGTCACAACTATCTACAGAAAAATGAGTGACCTAAAGGGGATGGAAGTCTCTCAAAACACCACTATTTTCATTGATCATTTAGAAAGTCAAAAGACTGAATGCCATGTGAATCTTCATGCTGATCACACAACTCTGTGCAACACACCACCCGGCTGCTTAAGCACCTGGTTTTGGTAAGAAACAAGAAGGAGGAAGCTTGATGTCCTCACTTGCTCAAATCATCTCCAACACGAGCAACACATGCAAAGAAACACATTGTCAGCAGTAGAACTGACACTGCTAAATTACAGCTTTCTAGCCACCTTCATGCACAGAGCAAGGGTGATTCTGTAGCACTTTGTGGATGAAAGGCAGCTGATAGACTCAGGGGCACTGCAAGTGCAAGCAAAGACTTCAGGATTATATTGCGCATACAGTTCATTTATTATTTATCCTGCTTACTTATATAAATAGATAAGCTGGAAATGGTAATGTACATACCTAGTCCATTTTATAAAGTGCTAATTTCATAAGAGGCCAGTAATTACAAGCCAACACACAAGGGTGAACATGCAAAAATGTTATTGATGCACTGCTTTAATGGACAACGTCCTTTCTTCCTCAGCAAACTACATGAGCATTACATAACAAAAGACATTGTAAGAAATAAATGTATAAGGATAAAAAGAGAAACTCTGGAAATCCAAGACAGAAATCTAACAAAATAGAATGATTTTTAAATTCACAACACACACAGGGAATCCTTGGAATTTCTAAAACAATCCCAGTCAAAGCTTGAACAAAAAAAAAAAGTGTGTCAATCATCACTTGTGGAAAACAGAAGCATTCAATAAATATATAAACTGGTTTTGGCACAGGAAATGTCATCTGACTTCTCGACTGTAACTGAATACTGTAATAAAGAGCAGTCATCAGACGTTACTTAAGATCAGAAGAATCTTACAATTTGTATCCAAGGACTTTAGAAGAGCTACCTTCTAGAAGAAGTCCGAGTAGAGGGGATGTTTGACAAGTAGCAGAGGATGTTTGATAAGGAGCAGAACCCAGAGACTTGAAAGGGACAATCCAGGTAATGTCAGCACCTCATTGACATCAATTCTTGGTCCTGCATTACATACTCTCTATATATCAAAAAGTCAAAAGAAAAGCAATGAAGTTGTGTGATGCAAGATTGGGAGAGCTATATACAATGGGAGAGCGAAACAAAAACAGGGGGCTTCCCTCAGGGCCCTATACACAAAGCAAACCAAAATACCTGGCAAAACTGTCAGTCAAACCAAGTAATTCATCCCAGGAAGCATCAGGTAAGACTTGAAGTGCATTCTGACAGACAGGGGAATGGACAGAAGTGCTGAATACTGCTGCTAACTGCTTAAAGCAACCCATGGTCATATAAGCAGGGGAATATTAGCTAGGAAAGATGAAATAAATTTAAAAAGTTCTCCCCCGCACTTGGCATCCACGCTACAGCTACTGGAATAGCTTGCTCACTTCTGGTATCTAAAAATTCAGAAGGGATAATTCAAAACACTAGAGAGATTCAAAATGAAACCACAGACATTACCAAAAAAAGGTCAGAAAATATACTACTTTGAGTTAGACTTTAAGAGCACAATCCATTTAAGCCTGAGAGAAAGTTGGATGACAGCCTGATAACGGCTAAAAGCTATCCATTTGGACAGCACAGTTTTAGGGATCAAAACTTTTGATACTACACATAATGACTAGAAATAGAAATTGCCCAAGTTTGGGACAGAATTAGGTAGGCACGGGGATTCTGCAATGAGGAAAGTGATTTTGAAAAAAATCTAAAAATCGTGGTGATTTCTGCAAGCTCAATTTTTGCTTTAGACTGGAGTCTTTTCTAATGCATCCAAAACAGCTCAACCACAACTACTAGGCTTGCAACAGGAAAACCTGCACTAGATGAGCAGTGAGAAAGGCTCAATATTCACATTAGGCAGCTCTCCCTTCACAGCAGCAGTGCAGTGGTATCAAAGCACAGCACTGAATGTACTGCTCTCCACAAGAGACTTCTTTGGAAACTGTGATAGGCAATGACTTGCCTCGAGTCCCTGGAGCTGACGTAATGTGTGTGTAAAATGACGTCAAGATGCAGGGACAGCCTTGCTGCATTACCATTCTGTACATAAAACCTACTCACCTAAGGGAAGGGCACCGAGATACACTGCATCTCAGCCCTGCCTTTCCAAATGGCACTGAAGTTCACGCCTCTCGTTAGGGGAGGCAATATAGTTTTCTGGAGAGGCCGTGCCGCTTACTTAAAGCTTGGTATTGAGACTGTAATTAAGAAAAGAACAAGATACTTCCTCAGGTCTAGGAAATCCGTGTGATAGGTGTGTTAGCAGCCAGTCAAGGGTCACGTTAAGCTCCAATGCATTTACTTTTTACAGGCTTTTAGATCCTCATGGAAGCAGCACAGGCAGAGACAGCAGACCACTCACATTCAGGCACACTCATCCTCCCCAGCATCAACTTTTCTTGGAACCGTTTCTCCAAACAGAAGCAGCATAAGAGGGGCCAGGAAGGGAAAGGAAGGGAAGGACCCTCCAAGAGCGGTGAGGAAGGGAGGGACCCTGGGGAGCTCGCTGTTGCTTTGGCCACTGGGTGACCACTCCTGGATCCAACTGTAGCAGAAGGGCTGAGAGCAGCTGGTTGCTGAAACTGGCCGTCCCCAAACCCCTCCAGGTTAGCAGGTTAGTAGCCTGCTGACAGACGAGCCAAGCAGCTGAACGCACACGGGACGGAACAGCAACGTCACTCGCAGGGCTGCAGGAACCTCCTCTGCCAGGAGCACTGGAGACTGGAGGTGGGGACGGGATGGGGGAGAGGGCCCTTAAAATGAAAGCCATCCTGGTATTTCTGTTGAGCATGGTAAACACAGAACACCACAGTAAGTCTCTAAGCCTTTAAAAAAGCCACACACAAAAAGAATCCTCACCACTTGCCAAGTTGCAGTTAATACTGAGACTGGGAGGGAAAAGAAAGGCCTATTACTTCTATTAAAAGAGAGTCTTTTCCTACCTACCCAAAACACTCACCTGAATGTCTATGTTAAAATTTTACTTTAGGAAAAAAAAAAAAAAAAAACCACCCCACACACCACTGGCTGCTTGCTGCTGGCATTTCCTAAGCAATCTCATACTTGCTAGCAAGTTATTTTTAGCAGCTACTCTCGCTGTCCTGCTCTCTCCGCACACACCAACCCCCACAGGCTGCACCAGAGTGATCAGACTTTACAGATCCACTTCACATTGAGATAAAGTGACTGCCAGACTACAGAGCGAGTGCTGATGTGACCGCAGCAGCCAGAGCAGCTCAGCTAATGCACTGGGACATATAAACCCCCCCCATCCGAGCCCTGCCAGAAAACCAGAGGAGCCCAGGCCCTCTGCAAGGAGATGGACTCTCCCGCCCCATGGCATGGGCTGAGACAGCAGACCCTGCAGAGGAAAGGGTGCAACGGGCAGTGGGGCCAGGTGAGCACCACAGTTATGTGAGAAGGAATCACAGAATGGTTGAGGTTGGAAGAGACCTATAGAGATCATCTAGTCCAACCCCCTGCTCCAGCACAGACCCCTAGAGCACGTGGCACAGGGTTGCCAGCAGGTGGGTTTGGAAGATATCCAAAAGATCTCCAAAGAAGGAGACTCCAAAACCTCTCTGGGCAGGTAGAAAAAAAGAGAAAAAAAGAAAGAGAAATAAAACAAAAAGATAAAAAAAAGAAAAGAAGCTAAAAAAAGAAGAGAAAAAGTGAAGGTAGGGAAGAGGAAAATGCAAAAACAGGAACGTCGACAGAATCACACTAAGAGTAGCAAAAGCAGAGAGACACAGAACAGAGATTCAAGGAGAGAGGATCCTGGAGCAAGGCTGCTTCACTAGCACAGGGCAGCAAGCCTCAAGTAAAGGAGCCCTCCACGCACAGGAAGCACAGGCTGCCCTGGAGACATTTCTCCACACTCCCTGCAACCGCTGCATGCGCTGGGGCTGCACGAAGGAGCAGGGGGATGGCCAGTCCCTCCGCAGCTGCAGGAGCCTCCGCGGCAGGGTCCCGCTTCCCACGCAGCTGTGGTGTCTGCCACGGCACTCAACCGTTGCTGCAAACACTGCAACCCAGCATCTTTCGGTTTTCCATTAAAAAGCAATTTATAGGCAGATAAATAGACAGACAAAGAAGGTGGCTGGCCTTGATAGCCCAGCCACAAGGAGAAGCACCTGCTTGAACCTGCTGCAGGAAGACGACGAAAGCTGGATTCCCTCTCCTGAAAGGAGGCCAAGCGCTCACATACATTTTTCTCTTCCTCAGGATGTCAGCTTTTTATTTTGTTGTTTTACTTATTCTTAAATTGAGATCTATTTGCTACTGCTAATACTCATCAACTTGTTTTCTGCCCCGCTTTCCTACTCTCCATCTTTACTGAAACAGGGTGGCGTTACAGAGCTCAAGTCCAGCCTCTAAAGAGAATCAGAGTCTGCAGGAGAGCACAGGCAAGACCCACAGAGGTGGCTAGACTTCAGCTAGTTATGAAAGGCTTCCATTTGATACCTCTTAACATTAGAGGAGGAGCAGTGAAAAAATGGCCCACAGCTCAGAATAATCATCCACCTCACACGCGAAACAGCAGGGAAGAGAAGTGGAGAGAAGGTGAACAAGTAGCTAATCTGACATGCCCTAGTTGAACTGGGATGTATATCTGTACGCTAGCCCACGAGTTGAAGGACTCATTCCTGTAGAAACCAAGTTCAAGCTGTCCAGTTCATACTGCAGAACACAGCAGGGCTGTCAGAGACAAGGTAACCTTAGAGGCAGTCACTGTCCTGCTTTAGGTTACACTGTAGAATAGCTCAAAAATGAAGCAAGTCAGCTAGGCTAAAGATGGCTTTGAGTGGAAGGAAACATCTCAGTTATCAGAGAGAAACTGTAGGCAATCAGCATAAGGCAGGTAACTTGCAAGGAAAGAAGAGCTCTCTGAGTGCACGAGTTGTAAAATGCCACCTCATCCGAGAAACAAGAGGGGGGCTGCTCATCACAGACAGGTCATGACTTTAAGTAATAAAAATAGTGGGACAAGAACAAGAAAACCATACACCAGAGAAGGTTTCCAAAATCATCTAGGGAAATCAGAGAAGCTACAGCTCATTTTACATTATACAGAATCTGATCAAAGCAGGGGCTAGTTCCAGAGGCAACGGTCCCATCTTCATGCTCCTTCACAGCAGATCTGGCAATACTGTAGCCTCAGGATGAGTCAGTTTAACCACTGATCTGACAAATGAATCCCTCTCCAAAACAAAATAGGTCTTGGATGAGCAAGCTGAGCCAACTCATCTTGAGGACATGCAGTGGTTAGATGTGACAAGGGGCAGAACAGAGAGCAAGACTGTCCTTTCCTGCCTCTACTCCCAGTAGGGCTGCTTTCCCAGTTTAAGGACAGAACTGGGATTCAAACTACACAACCTGCTTTCAAGGATTTTAAGACACAGGTTTTACTAAACCAAAATCATGCAGAGTAACAATTTTTTTTTTTTTTGTAAGAGAAAACAAAGTAGAAAACGAATATATATCTCATCACTAGGATGCCCCCCACATCAGGAATTCAATTCCTTCTCATCAGCACATGATATTAAGCATATTAAGGCTTTTAATAACAATGTCTGCACATATAGTTGAAGTTTCCAAAACTGTTTACCGAGGAAGACTACTGGAGTTCAGATCCTAAAACCAAGACAGGTATTGGGAAGGATGGAGAAGAGGGTAGCACTGTTTAACC
The DNA here is from genome assembly GCA_003342815.1 of Eudromia elegans. Taxonomy (NCBI): domain Eukaryota; kingdom Metazoa; phylum Chordata; class Aves; order Tinamiformes; family Tinamidae; genus Eudromia; species Eudromia elegans. The sequence continues at coordinate 6,505,089 of PTEX01000003.1, read as the reverse complement.
AAAATCTCTTCTTAATTACTGAAGGCACCAAGAAATTAGCAGATTCTCATTCACTGTGTTTCAGTGCCACAGAACAGCAGCATTACTTTTGAAAATAGCATCTGACAAGTGGTATCAGATAGAAATTAAGCCTAGAAATTCATGAACCAAACTGAAAAATTATACATACTCCTGTCGGAAATAGTTACATACTTATCCAGAATTGACATACATTAGCAGGTCTTTAGATCGTTGCCCAGCCAAATCTGTATGAAAGTTCATGAAGTTTTCTTGCCAGCAGTACAAATTTTCTTGATTAGAAGCTTGATTTTCTTTCAGGGAAAAGAAAAGAGACTTTGAGGTCTCATCATTGCTTGTTCTTCCTCTTCTTTCACTGATGTCTCATATTCTAGGAATCTTAAGCAAGATAAAACAGGCATGATGAGGCCAATATTCTAGGTAGATGCAAGAGATAGCCATCCTAAAGGAGATAATGGAGCCTGTATCGCTGCTGTTTGCAAGGGAGAATGACAACACTTTATCTTGGTCCAGGGAAGGAGGTTTCTTTGGACAAACAGTGTAAGCACTCTCTCATTTAGGGGAGAACAAAGGCAGAGAAGCTGCCTAATCTTCTTCTACAGAGCACAGCTTATTTACCTAGCTCAGCACACAGCAAACCAATGGACTGAGAGCACTTTGAAGGGTACGATTCCTTTATTAGAAAGGTTCCGATAGAGGGAAGATACTCAAATATCAGCCCAGTTAAAATGTAGGAAGCAAAAGAACAGTCAAAGCTCAGCTTTACCTTTCTTGTTTTCCCTGTCTCTTCAAGCAGCCTGTACTAAGTGCTTAAGGAAGAATATCAAGCAGGACAAGCCTGTAGTGCTAATTAAGCTCCAAATACTCTCCCAGCCCCCAGCTATGTTTATCTTGGTAACCTCCCAAGCCAGAGGCAGTAACTCCGGATTTTTCCTTGCAACTTTGCACACCCAGCCCAAGATCTGAAGATATGCTGTGCAGCAAACCTATCAGCCATTTCTGTACAGGCCTGAGTAGTGACATCTCTAAGCAGCACCAAGACTATTTGGTGGTAAAACGTAACTATCCAAGCATTTTCAGTAGCAAGTGGTGACAAATCTGTTCAGAAGGTATAGGAAAGCAGAGGCAAGTGCATATGACGAGACTAGATAGCATCCAGGCTTCCATCATGACGCAGAATCAGTCTTCAGCATCTTCATAAAAGTCAGCTCTCTCCTTGGGGTTGGACTGGCACAACGGCATTTAAAACCAGTAGACACAAAAAAAAACAAAAAAAAAAAAAAAAAAAAAAAAAAAAAAAGCTAAAAAAAGAAAGCCAGGAACATTAACGGAGTTTGGGAACAGAAGTCCACAGTGATGAACAATGAAGTCAAGCAATGTTCCTTTTAAGAGTAAAAACAATAGTTCTCTAAAACAAAATTGCAAAGAGGTATGTACTATATGCCTGGATGTCTGCATTTCAGCCGAGGAAGTAAGTAGTCACGACTAGAAGTTATTTTCTACAGTAGCAGCCACTTGCACATAAACCCACAGCGAGGTTGTACCCAGTGAGAAACGACAGCCTGGCACTGAGGCTAAAACAATGACTTGCCAAGCTTATCAGATGGATTTCAGTGAAGCCAAGCAGAGACTGCTCACCTCTATAAGCTACAGCAGGAGCAGGGGGAAGAGGCACAGACAACTGTTATTCTACAGTGAAATACTACAGCAAGGCTATTACAAAAGAAACTTAACAAGAGACTTAACAGACTTATGAACATTTTTTCTGACCTAGATTTTTCTAAAATTCAAATGACTAATTGTCCTTTATTTGTTAAGTATAGGATTATGTTTCCTTTATGCTCAGATATAAGCAAGTATCATTTCAGATATTCAATAAAACAATCAGAACCTCATTTCAGCATGCAATCAAGGAGAAATAGCTCTTTTCCAAGTATTTTTTCTTTTAGAGAGTGAAATGCAAGTGAATTGGAACACACTTCTGGAATGAGTGATAATGTGTTGACAAGATCTGTTTCATCTGTGAGGTCACATGAAAACGTAATACACTTTTTAATCCAATTACAGCCCTTTCTGCTTCCCATATCTAAAGAGTCTAATAGATGATGTGGTAGATACTACCAAAATTAATATGATGCCAGATGATGCCTGTATTACAAATGAAGGATAGGAGAAAAACCTTTAGACATTTTTACATGTTACTCATCACCAAAGGCGAGGAAACTGTGAGCTCATCAGAACTAGATGGCTGGAAAACATTTATATCTTAAGTCAAACTCATTTCCTTTCCAATGCCAAAAATTATGGCAATACTAAAATAACACAAAACCAGGGCTTTTAATTTAATGATTGATGCTCATCTGTCCCAATGCTGCATTGTCACCTCTCTTTACCTCTAGGTCATTTGCCACAGCAGCAGAATCATTCCCCAGATTTAAATGATCACATAGACTGAATCATAGTTATACAGCATGAATACAGATTGGTTAATTCCATTATTCCAAGCACTTTAGAGTGCCCCTTGATCACTAAAGAATCTAGAAATGAAATTATGTCTCAAAAATGGAAACCTACAACATTTTATTATAGCATCATAACTGTAGCCTCAGGAGAAAGAACTCTTGGTCATTTCAGGGGCCTGCGGCCTTAAAGATTTGGAAACAGGAAGCTGCTTATGCACAATTAAAAGGTGCCCTCAAATTAACTATACGGTCATCCCTTAAAGCCTCAAATTATTTTTTTGATATATTAAGAGATACCTCAGGTTGAGATAAGAATACACTCTCCAATTACAGCATTTGCAAACTGACTGTAAACAAAGAATCTAGCTCCTCACACTAAGCTAGGAAACATCACCAGCAAATAGAATCATAGTTTGGCATTGGCAGCGTTTCGCACAATTAGAAAGAGAAACAATCAAAAAGAAAAGGTATCCTGTGAATAGCAGTTTGTTGGTGTTAAAACATAGGAAATTAAGTATATGCTGGCTTCCAATAGGTGTACATTACTCCTTTCAATTTCACAACTCATCCTCCTAACATTGCTTTTTCAGACAGAGATGTCACCAGAGAAGCTACATAGCTGGGACAGATGAATGCAGCAACATCTGCAAAATACACTCAGTTTAAGACAAGAATCCAGAGCCACATTCAGCACACAGTACTGCCCCAGCCAAACCATCTTTCAGAAAGCACCTTGCAGTGACATTCTGAACCAGTTCAAATACTGGAACTGAAGTGGTTAACAAGGTTTCTCCCCTTGTAACAAGAATTTAGTATACAGATGTAATTGCCTATAAGCTTCCAATAGCCAATCTGAGCTCCAGATTGGAGCATCAAAACCATCTCCAGGACGAAGGACCTGCTTCAGCACTAGAGTATCTCTTGCAAACACGGAGTCACAGGCGAGTTAAATGTGTACTCATGAAGCAAAGTAGAGTCTCTGCTGCCTGATAATCCAGTTTTAGCATCCACAGGAACAATATGAATATAAGTCATTTCAAGCATATATGCAATCTGCTATCTTCTAAACTTTACAATTTTTTATTTATAGAAGAACAAAATAATGCTGCAGGAGCTTAGTAATATTCTATTATTACACTCTACTGCAACAAGTTACCATTTAATTGTTTATTCAATGTTTACATCTTAAAAAATGACAAGGTACCAAAAAAGGCAGTAGGGAGCTCCATGAGAGCAGCATAACCATCTACAAGCACAGTTACAGATCATTTTGTACAAAAAACACTACATGGCACAGGCTCCTAATGTCCTCGTTCTACATACAGTTGATTGTGCAGTCGCATGTTGCTTTTCTCTGGTAGCCAAGTCAGATTAAGAAGTCTCCCACACACCCCAGCAGCTTGTTCCTGTCCCTACTACCATAATTCATCACTTACTAAATCATGCTGATGGAGCTGTTTGTGCGGCTGTGCTATAAACACCAGTGAAGTCATCTGGGAAAGAAACCAAGCCATGTTTTTTATTAAAAAACACCACACACGCTTTCAAGTCTGGATCATCTCACTGATTTGGTTCACAGCACAGCTGCAGAAGAAACGTCGTGCAGAGGACTGAGAAGACCGGAGAGAAGCAGGAAAATGGGACAAGCCTCATGTCATGGCAGAGCCAACGTAAAACTCCACTTAAAAGACAATACCACCACCACCACCACACACAAAAAGAATGAGAGATTTGTCACCCAATAGTGCAGGCCAACTAAAGACCAAAGAGATAGAGCAGTGGTCTTCTGGGCAGAGACTGGACAGCGCAGGGTTCTTCAATTTGGATGCAAGATCTTGACAGTGGAGTTCAAGGTTTACAAAACATGAAGGCAGTGGATTAAAAAAAAGACACTTTTTTTTCCTCCCATCAAATCCCGGGCTACTAAGAGCAGCAGAAACTAAGCACCCATTGGTTTGAAAGAGAGTGCTTTTCCCTTTTTCTTCTGTTTTTAAAATGGCGTGGACAAAACTTCTGGAATCTGTCACTTCAGGATCATGAGCAGAAACAAAAGGGGACAGTCTAACCCTGCCAGTCTGATGATTAGATAGTAGAAAAGCATGAGGAGCATGGACCACAACGAGGCCCAGCTAACACATTATTCCCCAAAGCCACCTCCTCGTTGCCACTCTGGGAAATGATGTATTTGGCTACATAAGCTACTGACCTCAGTGCAGTACTAATCATCTTAATTAAAAGTAGAAAAGGAAATGTTAAGATGAAATATCTCAAGTGGACTTTACAGTAAGAAAACGTCTGAAAATACAAATAGAAGGTCTAATTTTCACTAAGCTCTCGCAAAAGACCACTTCAGAAAAGAAGAGGAAACGTGCTAAACTGGACATGCTGAGGAGACTGACTCTTGTAATATTGGGGATAGAGCGGGAAGAGAAGCTTGGTCATCGGAGCAACACATTCCTGCAGGCACTTCCAGGTGGGGAGGTCACGCTTCCAGCACAGCCACGCGCCTCCGTGCCAAAGGCTTCATCTGCGAGACCTTCGACGTCAGGAAAGGCAGCCCGGGCTGCACGTGGGCTGCTTGCCCTCTGCTGCAGCACCAGTTGTACTCGGGCTTCCCTGGTGTTATCTCAAGGGAAATTCAGAGAGTAAAATAAGCCTTTAAAACGCAACATTTATTTCTCCATGAAGGCAGAGCCTCCTCCAGGTAAACCTTGCAGGAGGAAGGACAGAAAACTGAGCCTAAAACTGCTCAGTCACTGCCCAGTATCTCAGCCACATAAATTTCTTCCAAAGAGGTACGTAAGCTGTGGATAGGCAACTGTCCTCTGACATTCCCAAAAGCCAGCAGAGCTTTTTAATGGGAGCAGAGAGGCAGGCAGAGAGACAGGCTCTGCAAGCACTCAGGCTCCTGACCCCCTGTGAACAAAGGCAATGAGAACCGTGCTCTGTTACTGGGTCCTCCTCCCTGGTGGGCAACACAGTAGCCTCCAGGGCTGCGCCTGTACAGGGACAGCAGCCTGGGACCACTGCTCTCCTCTCTTGCTCCTCGCCACGCAGCCCACGCACAGCCTCCAACACTGCATGTAGACAGCAGCAGAAGACCTGCAAGACAGGCCCAAAACCATCAAACTCTTCTTACCCCGAGACAGAGGCTACGCAGAAGAAGCCTTTTTCCTACTTGATTAAAGGCTAAGCAAAGACATTTTAAACCACAGTACATGTGGCCTAAAATCAAGATACACTAAGTGGTATCACCATCATGTTCTCATATCTGAACACTCTGCTAAAAATTTAGCTTGAAAGTTTTCCAAAAAAGTACTTCAAGTCCGAACCTAAGAACTTACACAGTACTAAGAATCTGATAGGGCATGATAGCCTTCCCAACTCTTTAACCAAGAGGCTTACGCAATTACATTGTGCAAGAAAATATTTAAGAGCACCAAAGTTGAATTTGTATGCATTTAATGACCACAATTTTCAGCTGAGATAGAATAACAAATGTAAACATCACAAGTCTAAAGGAAATAGTAGTTTGCCCTATTATGTAAGCCTCAAGCTTGTTTTTCCCAATTATTTGACAGTCAACACAAAGCAGTTAAGATAATCTCCTTCCGTGGTATCTTCCAACTTCTTTTATTTAATTGCAGGAACTAGGGAAGAAGGGGGGTTTGTTGCTGTTTTAGTTGTGTGGCAGTCTATGGAGCCCTTCTTCCCGGGAAATTTTCCATAGTGTTTAGGAGCAAGTGTTTTGTGGGTCTTTCCAAAGGGAAATTAAGGTAGCAAAAATAGAAACAAATTAAAATACACTGCAAGCTATTAATATATAATCACTGTGTTGGACACAGACAACAGAATAGCAGAAAAGCCAGAAAGTGACACGAGCCCTGAGCCTTTATCACTTCACCAACACTGCTACAAGAAACAGAAATGATAAAAGCCATCAAATTTAGTAAGGCTGAGCCTATGAGCCATCCATTTATCATTACCATTGTTAATGATAATTATCATTGTGTGTTATAAATACCTTAAGAGAGGTTATCAAAAGGAGAGATGCAGACTCTCATCAGTGGTAGCCACCAACAGGACAAGGGGTGACAGGCACAAACTGAAGCACAGGCAGTTCTGTCTGAATTTGAGAAAAAAGCTTCTCAGCCATGAGAGTGACAGAGCCCTGGAACAGGTTGTCCAGAGAGGCTGTGGAGTCTCCTTCCCTGGAGATATTCAAAATACAGCTGGGCACAATCCTGTGCAACATGCTCTGGGTGACCCTGGTTCATCAGTAGGTTCGGACTCAGTGATCTCCAAAGGTCCCTTCCAACGTCAGTGAACCTGGGATTCTGTGTCTCCGTGTACCTGTTACTCCATCACTTTGCTATTCACATGTTTACTGCTCAAGAGGACACCTTTCCTAAAAAAGCATTCTTCCTTCAGAGATTGAGCAAGCACTCCTCAAGTTCCCAGAACCCACAGGATACTTAAAACTCCTAACCCAAGTTTATGGGTGCAGTAATTACAGCAGCTTTCAAATAGCTGCTTTGATTGCCTTTAGCACGTATGTTTCTTCAGAGAAGGCAAGAGAAAGCAGGAAGTTGAACATGCTCCTCCACATGAGAAACAGACTGAAAGCAACTTAAAAGATTTCTTTGCATTTATTCGGCTGTTACCTATCTTTTCCCCAAATGGATCCTCCATTCTAGAAGTTATCACCTAAACTGCCGTACTCAGGTATTTGTTTCAATACATGCATCACTATTTTAAAAATTCCCTTTATAGTACAGAATCATTTTTAGAAGGGTACAAAACCATCATCTGATCATTTCAGCAATTGGCATTAAGCAAATTGCACATGTACATGCATTTTACCTGAGAACATTAGCAGAAATTAAGAGGGTTATTTTAATGACTTATAAAAAGAAAGTAGAAACTAGCACAGTGTGAGGGGATAGCTTTAATCTGAGCCCAAGGATGCGAGGGCCTTGGTCAAATTCAACTGATTTCATCCAGCCAGTTTTACATAGGCACTATTAAAAATAGCATAATCTCACATCGATGAGTTTTCTACTTTCTAGCCACTCAAGAAAAATATGCTATTTTTTAAAAAAAGAAACCTGAATTCCTATGCTTTCTCTATATTAAAACAGCTTTGCTTTTCACTTGGATTCCCACATCTCCAAATGCCAATTTGGAACAGATAAGTTGTTTATTTTTTACGATGAGAAACAGCAGAACTGCATAATTTCTGGAGCTGTTTGTTTAAATTCAGAAATCGATTTCTTTTGACTGATATTTTTCCCAAAGCTGACTGTATTTATAGAAATCACTAGAAACTATCAGCACACAAGCTGAAGAACAAAAATGTTTAAGGAAGTAGGCCTTAAACTTCCCAATTCCTCTCCTGAAGGGATTAATTTCTGCTGCTGATGTGCACCCCTCACGCACACACAGTAGCTCTACATGCCAGTTTGCAGCTGATCTCTACCAGGCTGAGTGTTAATCTTGCAAAAGAAAAGCTGAAAATCTCAAAAGCCTATAACCTCTGGAAACCACTTCCTCCATAAAAATCACATCCAGGAATTATTTGCACTGTTACATATAAAAAAAGTCCTGTGCCCAAAAAGACTAACAAGCTTGAATATACTGCTCATTCCACCAGCAAAGCAGCCAGTGCACATAAGATTAATAAGAACCATGCCATACAGGCAGAGAATAGCACTTGACTGGACAAAATCATGTCTCTATTTAACACAATTCCTAAACACAAGACCTGAGAAGACATTTCTACACTCAAAAAAATCAATTTAGAAATCAGACAGCTCTTCTTTGAAGTATATGTCAGTACAGCTCCCCACAGACTAGGCTTTGTCTTATGTCTGTCCAGTTTTTCACTTTCCTGAAAAGCCAGGTAGGACCAGCAATGATACTCTGGTACAACAGTTACCACTCCCTTTAAGCAAGTACCCATATCTCCTGATCCTCTCCTTGGTTTTTTAGTGTATTTGATACAATCTGCAATCACAGTAAAGGCTTCATAGGTACCTGAAAAGCATCTCACCCTTCACCTTTTCTCTGCCTGGGGAGAAGGGAGGGAAGGTAACAGCATGCACAGAAACAGAACAAAATGTTATTAATGAACTAACTCTACTCTTTGTACTTCATGAGATCAGTCTTCATCTGGGCACAGCCCTGCATCTGAAATGTAGGTTTCCACCTAAGGAAGGAAGCTGCTACCCAAGAAAGGCCTCCAGCCAAGCACAACAAACGTGCACATGCTTCTGGTCTTTAACTACACAATTAAAGGTGGGGGGAGATGACGCCGCTCCAGCGACCTAACACATTGCTGGCATCAAAAAGGAAACTCCTTTTCGCTCCACCTCCCACCCCCAACCACACCATCTACGCCATCCCTCGTCATAAGCACCAAATAGGGCAATTCAGCTTCCTCCACGACGGCAGCGCTTTAACTTGAATAAAGTCGTCCAGTTGGCTCCATGTGCATGCAAGATCCACAGCAAGTAGCACAACTGTATAACTCATGGTAGAAACAGCCCATTTTAACATCAACAAGAGTCTTGCTGAAATGATGAACTAATGGCTAAATCTGAAGGCATCTGAAGGTTATGTTAACTGAAGTGACGTATAAGAGCAGCAAATTGGAGCAGCACCTAAGAAACTCATACAAAGACTCAAGGCCTTGCCGCGTGTGCACATATGTACATACAGAAATATCCATGTGTATGTATGCATTATACATACAAACTCCATGAGGGCACAGGTACAAATTAAACTTTTATTTCTAGGAGTTAAAAAGGCTTTTGAGGTAAATTCTTTGCCATGCATAAAAGTTACTGTTACTGGTTTTTGTTTTTTTTTTTTAACTTGCTTTTGTGGGCAAGCTCAAATAACCACTGATCCAGGTGCTTTCTAGGTCCAAAAAAGTCTGGAGGTTTAAAAGAAAGAAAGAAAGAAAAAAGATAGATAGATAGATAGATAGATAGAAAGAAAAACAGGCATTCTTGAAGGCACTTTTCAATGCATTCACTTCTCTGGGTGAAAAGAACAACCTGCTGGCTCTTCTGTCTTGTGAACTGCTGACAGAAAGAGGTAACTAATTATTTTGTTGTCATAACATAATTGGCCAATTTCTGTGGGATGTAGAATCAAAACTGGCTTCACTAGAAGTTTCATATTAGTTATTTTGTTACAGATATTAGCTCAAGTGATAAAAAACTGTCTGTTAGGTGTGAAAATGACTCATCTTCAAGTCAGTCGAGAGACACTATTCTCATAACCTCTCCTTTCAATGGTAAACAAGCGATGACAAAAATAGCAGTTAGAGCCAATGCATAAAAACAGATTGCCCTGAAAGAATGGCATCCCACACACCTTATGAATAGGGAACATGAAAGGAAATGTCAGATTATCAACTAACAGGATGCACAAGATGACAGGTCAACAGGGGAAAGCAGAGGAGTGTCCAAAGCCATCCATACCCAAGGAAGAACCAGATAAGAGGCACATTACCCACCATGAAAGGGAACGGGGCTCTTTTGCAGGCAGAAAACAATGAAGAAAAATGCAGAGACTAAGCGTAGGGGAAGGAGTATGAGAAGATACTCAAAAAAATGGAGAAAAATATGCTCCAATCTTGCTGCAGATTTTAAGTTCATCAACTATAAAGAGCAGCTGCATTTATACAGAGTATGTCTCAAATTTGAAAATAAGAAAAAATGTAGTCATGCTATCTCATCTTTTGAGGAGTCATTTATTCATTTTTTGAACATGCTTCAGTTCGCCACACAGGTAATACTAAAGATACCTTCCCAGTCTCAAAAACAGTCATGCTTGGTCAAAGCTAAGACATGGAACGGGTAAAAGCCCAGGTTAAGGCAGACTGAGGGGCCTGGTGCTCAGCTGCTTTATACTCAAGCCCGAGTAAGACCTGTGCCTTTCGAGGAAACCCCTCTACCTGCTCAGGAGCACGTTCAAAGTATTTCTTCTCTTCCAACAGTGATTCCAGCTAACAGGCGGAGAGGCTGGGAGGAGACCACAGAGAGTATGAAGTGAATGTACTCAGCAAAGAGGCCTCCCCAGGAGAAGGATGTTGAGTCTGCCCCTTCCACAAATACTGAAGTATAGCTGTCCTGCCCCTTCCTATCTAAACATTTCAGATTTATAGAAACAAATGCACATTATGATGCAGATTCTCAATATACAACTACAAAGTCAAACTCAAAAAACCTAAGTCAGCATATAAATACAGTGAATCTGGTATTTGCCAACTAAATGAAGATATCTTCCAGAAAAGCAGATGTGCAAGCGTGTTAACCATGCCTTCCTCTAGGCATTTCTAGGCATCCCATAGAGCTGAGCATGTTACAGCCAGGGCCCCTGCTTTGGACAAAGTCATAGGGGTTGCAAGATCAGCAGGGCAGTAGTGCCCTGCCTAGGTACAGGAGAACCAACCCCGTTCTGCTACTGAAACTTGTTCCTTACAATTAAAATGGATGTACTTCTTATGAGTCCAGTATATCTAGTTATGTTTGCATTTATATACTTTTCAAATATAGACTATATATTTGAAGATGATAATTAGTTATATTATGGATAGAGTGCAAAAACATTTGGTACCTGAGCAAGCTACCACATGGAAAACAAGGGATTGAGTTTCCTATAGAATAATTAATAGGCTACAGCTTCCATCTGCATGCAAGCACTGTGGCATAAATGCATGGGAGCTTATTTCCTTTTTTGTATTTTGTACTTTTCCTCCATACTCCAAGAACCGAAGCCTTGAGGAGCTCCACATTAGTGTACTTGTCTAGGATTCATTTAATACAAGATACTGTCATGAAGTACAGTGACAAGGTGACTTTTGTCATGGGCATTAACAAAGGAAGAGCCTTGTAACTGAAGCAGAAGAACAAGACTCAGAGCTGACTGTGACAGTGCTGGAAACTTAGCAGCCTCACAGAGTGGACATACTTCTCTAATAGAAAGTTTTTTCAACGGTAACGCTCCCCAATAACCTCATTAAGGAATGCTTGCAAGGCACTCTGTTTCATTATGGGGATTAAAGTATGACTTGCAAATTGATATGCTCGGGAAAAATGAAACTTATGCCTGAAGGGACAAGTTATAAGCAAGTTTTATCTCTTCAGCCTAGTTTGTATTCTACTCCATATCCAACACAGAGCTTGGCTACTGCTAGTTTCCTAGACAGGCTTACATGGACACGTTTTTGCTTATTTTTTGTCCTCACCACCAAAAGACCTGGAACCCAGTGGCCATTAGCAGCCTAACGTGAAAGGAGAGAAGCCTCAGAGACATTTGGACCTCGTCATCAAAACAGCACACAGGGGAGCGCTCCACAGAGCAAGGTAGCCAGGACTAGCTCATGCACTGCTCTAGAGGAGCCAAGATGGTCAATGAGCTGCAGCACATGCATAAATAAATGGATAAGTCCTTTGGAAAGCAGGCATCGTCAGCTCTTCTACCCAGAACCTTGTGCTGTCTGCAAACTTCTCAGTCTTTGCTATAAAGCACTCTAGCGCTCTGCTTCCACCTACATTCGACCTCACTTCTTAACTTACCCATTATCACTCAGTCTTCTTTAAAAGTCTAGACAACACTCCCTTAAGACACTTGCAATAGCCTTACTCCAAAAAATCTAGCTATATTTGCATTTATATAGTTGTGACTGAAAATAATCATTTACACTATGGACATATAGACTGTAAATCAAGTTATAGCCACAATCCAAATGCACTTGTATTTTATCAGAAGGTGTCCCTGCTAGAAGATATTACCTGTACTACCTATCTGTTCATTGCAGGGCATAACAGTAACAGCAATAGACAAAATATGACCAAACTTTAATTAACAAGACCTGAAAGTCCTAATGGGCAGAATATTTGCTCTGGAGGCCAGAGGTATTTGGTAAATGTAGTGCAACATGAAAATGTATTTTAAATCATAACCTCTCATGGGGTAAAATAAGCCTTTTGCCTTTAAAAAAAGAATTGGCAGCAAGTTGACTATAGTCCAAAGCAGATATATGATGCACCTACCTCAACTCCACTTCTTACTGAGAACACCAAAACTTCCCTCACCTTTACTATCTTCATACTACCGCTGCTGAAGCCTGTCATGTGGCACAATCCACCAGTCCTTACGCTTTCCCAGGAGGATGTCTTCAGGGAGAGGCATGGACCAACCTACTCTTTCTTGGAAAACTAACGGACTCGCACACTAACTAGCAGAACAGCAGGCAAGCAGTAGCTCTAAATGAGACGTGGAAACTGTCAGCAACAACCCCCTAGGCTCGAGGAGGGAGGAGGGGGGGGATCAATGTTTTAGGGATTTTAGGTTATGAGGTCACCTGGTTATCTAGTAGTCTCCAACTAGTAGTAAGAAGATGTGCCCTGAACTTGGAGCTCTCATCAGGTTTAATCATCTCATTTACCATGCTTGTTCTGTCCAACTTAAAGACTTGAGAACATGTGTGCAGCCTGTACAGCTTCCTCTGAACAGGTTCAGCCCAGGTTTCTCCCTTGTGATGCTGCTGAGCAGTAAGTACAATAACGTGTTCCACTGACTCTCTGGTCCGCCTTAAGACCTTAACCAGCTGCCCAAGGTAGTAAAATATGAAACAGGCATCCTAAAGCCTTATCTACAGAGGACAGAGAAAATTAGGTAAGATTAAAGCAAAAAATGCTATATACAGGTATTCTTACTTCAAATCAGGTATGTACAACTTGCCTTTAACATGTGACCTGACTAGCCCAGGTCAGTGCAACGGATGTACATGAACAAGGAAAAGGTTCAGTTTATAATCACAGTCAAAAGACAACTTGACCTAAATCTCCAAAGCAAATAAGCAAAAAAAAAAGAGTCATGAGTGTGAGCAACTCTATCTAAACATATCAGACCACCACTTATCATAAAGATAGTATCCAAGAACTTCCCTGGACCAAAAAGGACTAAGTTATTCACAGCTAGCAGACTCCAGAAAGGAAGTAGAACTTCTCCAGCAGCTTTCTTTTAAGTCTATCCTCATCATTTCCCATTTGAAATTTTGGCTTTTCAGTTAATATTGCCATTTAACATGCCAGGTATATCTTCTTCCTTTACAGTCACATTTTTAAAATAGCCAACCAAAAATACTTTTTTGGGGGGCCACACCAATCACCGCCTCCCCACTAACACTGAGCAAGAGCATTTGAGGACAACAAAAAGGCAAGACATCAGTGATGACACCTAAATGACTGACTGAGACTAAGTGGTCCATGAGCCAGAGTTGCCCTGTTCAATTCCCAAATCAAAGGTACTTAAAGGATACCCAGTCCCCAGCACTAACCACATTCTTTCAACCTCAAGTGCCATATAATTGAACACCCAAGATGCAGGTTTCTGTCCTTACAGAGCACACCCAGGCCTCTCAGAGCATTGACATTAAAGGTCTGAGGGTCTCATTACTAAACACCCCTAAAGACATCAAAATAACATCTTCTGCTTCTGGAACACAAAGAAGAGAGTTTAAACCACAAAAAGATCCAACATCACTCTAGGAAGCAGATTTCGGTAACAACCAGCTCAGACTGAACATCTCTAACTACTTTTCCCCTGTATATAACAGGCCTTGGCAGAAACGAAACACTGTCACTGCTAAAGTAAATTGCACCTACTGGAAAAAAAGTCTGAGAGACTAGAACTTCAAAGAAAGATATTTTCCACTTTTAATGCATAAGGTACTTGTTGTCTGTACAGCTTCCAACTTTTATAAATTCTGCTTTCAGTCGCAAAATATGTACTGCTGCAGCGAAGCAACCCTAACTTCTGCCAAAAGACAGCCTGTTCCAGCTGGCTCTGCAGCAGCCAGCGCGACATTCTGCTCTCCAATGTCACCCTTACGCCTCGCACGGACTCTACAGCCACTCTGCAGGAAACAAATAAGCAAGTTTTGCATTAAGGAGTCACCACATGGTAGGACAACTCTCAAAAAAAAAAAGAACAAGAAAGGACGATACACACTTTACCCACTTCTGACCTCACTGTTCAGCACACACAGAACAGAATCAACAGCTAGACAACACCATAAACATCTGAACGGAGGTCAAGATTTTATCACCCATTTACATTTGGTATGTAGGTTGTCACGGAGAGACTCAAAGTTGTGCAATCCTCTGGCAGCGCCAAACAAAATGTCTTTAGAACAGTTACCACAACGCAAGAAAAAAACTCTTAAAAAGCAAAACTTATTTTCAGAACTCTTTCTACACGAGAAAATTAAGCACTTCATTATTTCAACAGTCCAACTGTAACAGGACGCTTCATTCCCGTAATAAGCACAGTGAGTTTCTAAGGACAAGCTAAATATACTACAGACGCTTCTGCAGTTCAGAAAAGCAATATTTGTTATTCCAAATGTTTAAGTATATAGCCACCTTTTTTTTTTTTTACCCTTAAAGCAAGGATTTCAGCACTTTGCTGTGCAAATAAGCTAGTGTTTCTTCACCAAATTGAAAGTGGTTTTCTCTAAGCACAGTGCCTGTTCTGAGAATATTAAGTGCATATTATACATTCAAGAGCCCTCTACGAGCCTAATCCACTGCATCAGACAGTTCTTAGCGATCCATTTAAAATACACAGCCTATAAAGCTCAAATATACTCATGGCCTTTGCTGGTTACATTAAAAGAGCCGAAAACCTTGCTCCGAGGTGTCGGTGATTATGGCCATCATTTTAAACAGCAACACTTCAGACAAAAAAACATTATAGGGAACTGCACAGACTTGTAAGTTACTTTCAAAATATCAGTAAGTTAAAAAGCTACAAAAAAGTGGCATGTCAGGAAGCCTCGAGTAGCATCCGAAGCCACTGTAACAATCCTTCACTTCGTTACAGTAACTCCATGCGCTCTGGGCTGTAGTTCATACTGCCGATCACATATTAAAAAAAAAAGTAGAGTTTGTCTGATACTTTAAATTGAAAAGTATCAAGTAATATCACAGAGTTCATACTTTTAAAATGACAAATTTTTATATTAAAAGCTAGATGGATGTTCCATTTGGAATATCAAGTAAAAGGTAAAGTATTTTTTACAAAAACTTTATCGAAATAAGTATTTAAAACCCTAGCACATAAATATTTAAATTCTAAACAAATCTGAATTTGTGTGTTGAAGGCTAAGGTAAGTAGAACAACCCACACTACTCTTTGTGGATCCACCAGCAGGAGTTACAGAGAAATGGTCAGAGGAGGCCTGGGAGAGCCATGGTGGACCCACACAAACCACACACATCTTAGGCCACAGTGTAGTGATGCCAAAAAATGACCACCACCCTCATTTATACAGTCATTTATATGTCACAACCCTTACAATTCCACTTGCAGATCGGGTAGACTAGCTCAAACCAAGTTTGAAAACAGAAGCCTCTTTATTAAAAGGTTGTGTACTTTGGTGTTACCCAAAAAAAAAAAAAAAAAAAGCCCCAAATGAAGTGTTCAAAACAGTACTTAGAAGTTTAATCCTATTCATATCTAGTTATAAACTCTACATGACAACTCTGGACAATGCTGACATCTGGTAGCATGGAGACATTATTTGACAGGCTTTCAAGGAGAACTTACAGGGTGCTACCATAACTTAAGCATTCCTTCTAAACACTGAGTGGTCAAGCTACTAAATACTGAAGAAGTTACTCCAAATAACAGTAATTACTTTGTAAATACAGTTAATTTTCCTTGCCCACTGCATTAAAGAATTTCACAAATACCCAAGAGCAGTAGATACACCCTCACACAGTATTTTCAAAGCCTCTCAGGTACTGCACTATCACAATTTCTTTTTATTTGCTATTAAAAAGTTTCCATAAACTCTGGACTAGTTAAAGGAGCAAGAAAGTGTGTTATTTTCACAGAACATACATAATTTCAGGAAGAGCTCAAGATACTGACTACAGGTCTTCCATCAGGCTGCGGATCTGGAGTTTATGCCTCCTTTCCAGCGACAACCAGCATAATCCTGAGACTGGTTAAGGACCATATACCCCATGTTACCAGAGGTATAACAGTAACCAAAAACAGAACCTGTAATAATTCTTTTAAAGCTTTTTCTGCCAAAAAGCAGTTTAAAGATTAAAAAAAAAAGAAAAATTTAGCAAAACATTCAAAGCAGAACCACAAAACCAACAGTGGGAAGGGAGGAAGAAGAAAAAAAGAGCACACCTCAACAACCACCTTGTATTAAAATAAATCAGTGAAGATAGGCAGATACGTGCATGCTTTTACCAAAGTCTCAAACAGGGTTTGAAATAAAGAGAGTAGAGAACAAAAAACATGATGCAACTAAAAGCTGATCAAGGCCACCTAAGTCTGCAAACATGGCAAAGCTATACTGATCATATTTTATTATTTTAATTACATTTAATTCCCTGGCAAAATAAAGTTTTTCTTCTGGTTTGAGCACACACTGCCAAACCTCCTCAGTTGCAGAGGCATTAGAACACCAATTTTGAGCCTCAAACCACATGCAGTAGTAACAGTCTTAACTTGTCCAGAACTGACCTATCTTGCCCGACAGCCTGAAGAAAGAAGCTCTATAGAGAAGTTTTTGCTGTTAGTAGGCCAAGGACTCGAGAACAGTAAGTGGAAATAGGTGTGGCAGGCTGACCACAGGCTTAAAACAAAAGAAAACTGGAAAGGAAATATTCTAGTTGTACTTTAAACACGAGTTTATCTAGCTGCCTTCATAATACAGCTCATGATTTTGTTTAGGAACTTTTGTGCAAAACCTGACATACGTACTTATTCCCACAAAACTATAGTTCACAACTTTCTAAGCTGTCCTTTCTTCCCTAATATGTTGAGTTTAAACATAAATACTGTAAAGCACTGAATTTATACCTCCTAGCTGCCACACTGATGGTCTGCAGAAAACTGTTCCAGCAGCATAACTCCATTTCTCCCACAAGCTCCACCAATTTAACTTCTGAAACTTAAAGCACAGTTAAGTTACATCTATAGTATTTTCAAGTCAACTTGGTTTCAGAAAAATCCTGAGAGAATATACCAGTTAATACACTCTCTCATCTCTGATTCTGTATTTTTTCCACTAAAACTTCAAATACTCCCAACATCCAACTTCAAACCAAGTTGTACAAATATCACAGCTATGAGGAATTTAAAGCTTAAGTGAGACATAATCATTGCCTAATACTCATTCAGTCCCTGAACTTGCAAAACCACCAAAACATAGGTAGTGATAGGATTTACAGTGAGAGTTCTCCTAAACAGTCTGTGAGTGTTCCCTGTATCTTAAAGGCAAAAGCCTCTCAAAGAAGCCAAAGAATTGCTCCACTATGTGAAGCGGGATGAAAGAAACTTGACCAAACTAGGCAGTCAACCTCAATACAAGGCAGAGTTTCTTTTGTGTCTTCTTTCCTCCCTGAAAATATTAGGAAAGTGTCATGATTGTCATCTGGACAAAACACTTTTTGGTGCCAGTCTCAATTCAGCAAAGACACTGGAAAACAAGTCTGCTAGTAGAGAGAGTTTCTGTATCCAATGCAAGTCAAGACAGCTCAACATCTGATAAAGTTACATAGCTGCTGCAGTTACTACTAACCACAGAGAAATGTTCCATACCGGCTCACGGACAGCCGAATTACTGTGTTTCTATTTATTCATCTTTGCTTTATTCCAGCTACTTTAGTGGTCTGGAGAAAGGCGCACGACTGTTCTTTAGCAAGCGCAAGCAGGGCCTCCTCCTGGAGCCACAACAAAGGAAGCTTCCAGTTCAATGCCAGAACATCCCTCTCAGCATGGATGAAGTTGGCGGGGGGGTTTTTTTGTTTTGTTTTTGAAGGTTTTGTTGTTCTTGCTGTTTTAAAATCATAAAAGCATTTCTGTTTTCATTTCTTCTATACATTTTATAACGAGCAGAAGAATAGGCTCTCAAAGCCCTCCAAGTCCAATTTCTTCCTACTGAAGACAACCATACTGCACTGAGTCTGTATTTCCTCAAGCTAAGTCATTAAGCTATTTACCTCCTTTGCCTCCTCTCTGGACATTTTGCTAAAGAACAACCCATTTTACTCGCAGACTCTGCTTTCCCTCATAATCCCAGCTTTGGTTTCCAAGTGAATTGAACTCTCCCAGATATCCAAATAAGCCAAAGTGCACATATTCCAGATGTGGTCTTGCCAGGAACGCTGAGCCCACCGATTTCCCTGTCTCTGCCAAAAATGCATTGCCCAGAACCATGAATCACATGTCCAGCCGTATTGCTCAGAGATCTCAGTCACACAGTCATCCTTGCTCCAAACCTTCCCCTTGCAAATTCCCAAGCGACGGGCTTGCGACTTGGAGCTCTCCTCATGAGGGTAGGCTGGTAACTTCTACAATTGTTGCCTTCTTGGCCACTGGGTTATGAACTGGAACTGATTTGATGCCAAGTTTAAGAATACTTAAATTAGAAAAGTTAAGATGTATTAAAATGTGAACAGTATAGAATCTAGCGTTATTACTGAGATTTCCTGAATTAATTCATTCCTGTTGATTCTCTTCCCATAGACATGAGTCTGAAAGGTGGCATGGTAAAATATTTCTCCACTGTTTACAGCCCAGGCAATGGTTCTTTTCCACTGAAGCCCAGCAAAGTTTTTGATAATATCGCATTGGGTCCACTGGTCTGCATATAATTTCTGATCAAAATCTGTAAACTACTTAATCCATTTGCAACTGCTTACACCTCCATCTCTAACAGATGGAAAGAGCTCTGCAAGCAAAACCAAAAGTATTCCTAGTTGATTTTTGAAAATGCATATCCAAGACTCTAGTAAGACCTGGAACATCAGGTTGCCTCTGTATCCAAGGTGCATCACTACACTTCTCAAACCAGACCTCTTCAAGTCTACCATTACACTTTATCTTAACTTAAAAAAATAGATATTTATTTGCATTACGGAAACTCTCAAGAAAGAAAAAACACGCACACACAAAGCAAAATACTTAGTTAATGCCCTACCATACTTGTTTCATAAAGGCTGTAACTGATGCCAGATTACTCTTGACTTCCTCCTCAGCCTTGCTTCTTGATGTGAAGCGAAGAACAAAACTGCCCTCATGACTATCAAAGAACTACTAATTTTCCATGATCTTAGAGCTGAAAACTACTCCATCATTCAGCTGATGACAACTGCAGACAAAGAAAAACTGTATGTCCGTGACAGTTTCAGCCATCTAAGAATGGCATTATTTTGTTTCTGTCAGAGCAAACACTAAATACACCCTTTGGCAAGGCAAAGGACTGTCTAGAAATAAAGTACAACAGTCTCCAACAAGACCCTTTTCTCATAGCTACAGCCTCATCTTTTCACCAGCCAAAGCCAGGGTGGAGGGAGAAATCATTCCGGACTGTTACTGGATACTATGAGTATTCTGTGTAGTGCATACACTATTCCTAAATCACCAGGAATAAGGAAGCAAGGCGTCAACAGGATTTTGTAAGACTGAATTATAATTTTAAAAGTTCTATTAATGGCAGTTGAGAATCTCTGCCTTATACGTTAACCTCACACCAAGTACAACTGCAGCCTTGGGAGCTGCTAGAAAAGAGGCATTTCCTTAGTACAATTGAGTTTCAACAGTATCTGGGAAGTCATGTGGCAGCAGAGAGCTGACCAGTTTTCTTATCTGTCAGTTTGCCATGTGTGGACTCCAGACTTAAATTTCACACATTCCTTTTATCTATATGAAAGGAGTTAGGTAAAAGTCAATTAAAATCGAATTAAATTTCCAAATAAAGAAGCTGAGGTGGCAAAAGAAGTTGTACTGGCAAAGATAATGCTTTAAACCAGAACACCCAATAAACAGATCACCCATCTACAATGCACGCAGATGCTGAAAACTAAGAAGGCTCTAGGGCAGACACCTCTATTACGAGCATGGTACTTGCAGAGCCACAATGTCTGAGTAGTTCTTCCCTTGTGCTAAATTCTCATGTTAAAGTAGTAAACACATTCCAAAAACCAAGAGACAGGCACCGATTTTCATAGCATCCGTATCTACCATGCTGCAGAAACACACACACACACATACACACACACACACACAAATTCTGCAGCTCTCAGCTACAGGACAAGACTCCCAAATTAGAGAAATCTTTCAAAGTACTAGACCAAAGTAACCCTCCAAGACGACCTTGTTCAAAAGCTTTGAAGCTGTGGTAGGTTTCACAGATCCAAATCTTCACATCTACTGCCTTCCAGCAATCTGCTTGACAGCACCAAGCTCCTTCATAGCAAGGAGAAAACAAGCAGGAATAGTGCACTATAAATGAAGCCTTTGCCTAGGTCATGCCAAACTAATCAGAAGTAAACAAGGCAGTGAGGGAGAGCAGTCTGCCACAATCCAAACCACTGCAAATCTCTGTATGTAGTCTACATGACAAGCATTACTGTTCATTTTTAAAATGGTTACTGCTGGAAACCTGATAATCTACCTAACCTGCAGCAATGCCTGGGTTCTTCTTAGGAGCTAACAACTAACTTAAGTCCCATCTCCCACAGCTTAAGCCCATAACTTCCTGTTTCATCTCCCACAGGCAAGAGTTCAGCCTCTTCTTTCCAGTTACCTCCAACAGATTTAGAGAACACTATCAGAGAAATCTCCTTTCAGCTTCCTCTAAAAGCAGTCAACCTAAAGACTGTCTGCTTTTCCTCAGATCACATTTTCTAGATGTCTGATCGCTCCCCTTTGCCTGCAGGCAATTCTTTTCTAAGTACAGTAGCAAAACCAGGCACTGCATCTCAACTTCAACGTTGGAGCACACCAAGAAGCAAGAAGGGAGACTTCATGCATCTTATACGACATTTCCATTAACACACCCAGCAGGATGTCCTCTTTGTCCGTGGCAGCAATTGACTCATGAGCAGCACACATCCCTCCAACTCAAGGTTCTCCTCTGCAGAGCAACTGCTTCATCGCTTACCCCACACACTGCTATCCTGGAGGTCAAGTCCGCGTCCCATTGCTGCACCACCACCGTGTCCATTCACCACCAGCACTTTGAACACATGCTCTGAAGTCCTTGCTTCTTCTCTCAAGGGAGCAGTCTGCAAGCTTGGAAAGTTTACTCAGCTCAGTTGCCAACTCCCACGGTGTCCAAGGAACACTGCAGCACCTCGCATCATCCGTTCCCCCGTTTGACCAGGAGGCCTCACCAATATCAAAGATCTGGTTTATAACAGGTGCAAACCCTTCTTCAACAAACCAAAGTTTGAATCTCTACTGAGATATATAAGATAGTCAGCTGGACAGAAGTGAGTAAAACCAGTAAGACAACTATGTTTCATTTATTTGAACAGATATACCAGGTCAAATCAAAGTCTCACCCAACCCAGTCTCCTGCATTGAAGACAAGACAGAAGCAAACATCCAAAGAATGGTAAAAATATGGAAATCCTTAAGAAATGTAAGCACATCAGTAACCTTATCTAGCAGTGAATTACACACAGGTGATGTTCAAAAGAGTAGAAATGCAAGCAGAAGAAACAAGACTATATCCTGTTCCCTGGACCTTCTTTCATTGCACTTTAATTTTATGTTGCTGTTCTCCTGCACTGCATCTGGTTTACCTTGGGCAACATCAGCTTATATGAAAACGGAGTCCTCAGCTGCACAAAGCCAAAAAAATGAAAGCAACTCTCTACCAAATTACTAAAGAAAAATTTAACTGGATTCTATACAAGCAAACAAAAATTTTGGGCAGATGGAGCCCGCTTACACAAGCACTTTCATTCTGCAAAGCTGATTCCATTCACCAGCAGGTTCCATAGAGTCCTCTGATGACATTCTGTGAATCCTCCCATTAACAGCTCTCAGTAGCATGATCTATCCTTTTCTTCAAAGGATGGCTACAGGTTGGGTCACTAAAACCTGAGCAATACTGAGGTTTTGTTTGTTTGTTTTTCCCAGCAGTTTTGAATAATCTCGGAAGGATTTCAATTATTTCTTTTAGTAACCAAAAGGAATATTATTCTTAATACTAGGTCAAGATGAAACAACAGGACTTGTAACTGCATCCATCTACCTGACCGCACAAAAGAAGAGACACTCTTGAACTTTCAGGAGCAGCACTGAGACTCCTAAATCAGGTCGTCCAACTTGCAACATTATTTTATCTCAGCTCCATCTTTCACATCACAATCTGCGATAGCTGAACCTCTATCGCAGGACACGCAAAGGAAGATAGTCTATAAAGGAGACAGAGAGAGTTTAGAAACCTACTGGGCTTCTGTTATTATTGCAATGGCTCTCTGTGTTTTCATTTTTAAAAAAGAGTGAAGGTTCCTATGTGACAGGTATGTATTTAATGCTCAAAGACTTCTTTTTGCACAAGCACAAAAACTAGTGATCACTATGGAGAGTCAATTACACACACTGAATAGTTCTGTACCATGGAATTACTGCCTGATTCACTGCATGCCTAGACATGAATGGATTCCATATCCCTAGAACAGGACGAGAAATCCAAGAGAGGACAAGAGCCAATGCCCACAGCACTTACTAGAACACGCGGGATTTCTAACAAGTCTCCAGCTGTCCAGCTCCATGGGTTCTCTTCAGTGCCAGAACAAGGCTCATGACTCCTCCTCAGGTACAGGCAAACACCCCACCCACCTATTAAACAACTCTCATGACAAAATCTTGGATGTTATCTGCATTTTTAGAAGTGTTATTTTGTTCTCTGCTACACTATGAAATAATAGGTGTCTCAAACATACTGCAGTCAAAAAAAAAAAAACATAGTCTCAATGCTAAATGGTAATACCTTGTACACAGCAATACTCCAGAAAAGCTAGCCTCAAGGGATGACAACTGTTTTTCTTATCACACAGCAAGCCCCACTGCTTCTTCATTTTAATAGGCTACTGATATATTTTTCACATGCTTCTTACTCACATTTCTCGGAAAAATACTTGGCATACTAGCACCCAGCGGAGATGCTGCTTCTAGTGCCTTTTTCCCTTCTCGCCCAAGCAGATTTGCTTATGCCATTTATGCGGAGAGGCGAGGCATACCTGAGAAGGCTACTGGTTGCTGCAGTCTTGCAGAGGGCTCCATATACCAGTCAGGCCCCATGTACTACATCTGGGAAACACCACCAGAATTAGAGTGACATACAGCCCTATAGAGGTGAGATCTCCACAGTGCAGAGGACATCAGGCTGCACAGTAATGGTGAACATCCAAAATAAGCAAGTCAAAATCCACATGCTACCAGCCTTCCCAAACAAGAACATCATGAGCAGCTTTGAAAGTAAATATAAAATAATGCAATGGTACAAAAGATAAGGCTCAGAATCAGCCAATCCAAATTTAGAACAAGAGGCCACATATTTGATTGCAACACTTCTATGACAGCCTGCATACATACATAATATTATTAGCATAACCCTAACTCAAGCCTCATACTAACAGCCTTGTCTGATCGCTATTGCCCATTCTTCTTCTCTATTAGTCATAGCAATATTAAAATAAGAACACTTTGACACAACCCTTGAATCACCCAGTTAAAAACACAGTGGTGTAGAGAGCCTGTAATTTCCTAAAAAGAGATGTACATCAGCTACAGTTGTAGTGTTATGTTTGCTTTGAGGTGCGAGTGAAATTATATCCCAAGAAATCCACAGGTATTGAAACCCAGGCCATAATACATACTGTTACAGGTTTGCTAAATAGTACTGCTAACAGTTGCAAAATTTCAGCGGGCTTCATGCCGCTCCCTCTATCAAAAAGTCATTTAGACTCATTAAATAGAAATACAGTTCCACTTCAAAGTCACACAGCAACTCTATGCTCTTAACACTCATAACACTCATAACTTTGCAAGTTTTAAAAATACTATTTTAGACACACACATACTATGACCATTTATTGAATTCAGAAGTACTTTAAAATGTTGCTGCTAATAGTCTAAAAAAAAAAACAAATTCCAGACAGGAAAGAAGTCTCCCACAGTCACAACTTTTAAAGGGAATGAGAGGAGGACGGAAGAAAAGGAAGGAAGACAGAAAAGATTTCTGGAAGGATGAAGGAGAGCACATTGGGTTGCAACAAGCTTCTCAGAACTGCCTTAAGAGCATCAAAATTAAATGCTGATGCCATTGGGACAGGACATTAAAATCACAAAATGTATCAGGTGAAGTCAAACAAGAAGCACGTTTGCTATTACTGACTAAAGCAGTATTGGTCAAGCATTAAAACATTACTGCCAAGCTTAGTTCCCTGGGACATCTTTAGACAACCCAGATTCAGCAAGGAGCTTTAACACAGTCTTTAAAGAGCAGTTCTGAAGCACACCCTTCACACTAAGTCTAGCATTTAAATCCAGATTCCAGAAACCTAGATCTCCTCCTCTCCTGCACACCATGCAGTTGACTGCATGTGCTCGCACCGGTGCGTTCACGTGTCTCTTCACTCACACACATATGCATGTATAAAAATATAAAGTTGTCTCCAGAAGACATGGCTTAACCGGAATTCATCATGCTCTTAACAGGAAGCTACTGAATCTGACCTAGCCTGCAAGGAAAACATTCATTTGGTGGAAACTAGGGTGGAGTTGGCAGAAGCCCTCTTCCCACCATGTCAGAACAAAGGTAAAGGCATATACAGCTACAATATGCTACAACTGTGAAATATTCACAATTTGGGATTATTGTATCACGCAAGAACAAAAATTATGCTTTCACTGTATGTACTGAAAAGCAGGTAAGGCCATACTGCCAATACAAGGATTTCTGAACCATGATACTTACCCTCAGTTAAGTACATTGTATAAATGCACCTGAACTTTGTACCAGGCTACCTTGGAAAGGGAAAWTAAATTCARCCMMCAGCTGCCCAMAAGCTACTSTGGAGAATSCAATCTAGTATTTTCTTAAAAAAAAAAAAAAAAAAAAAAMACACAGGTTCCTGCATGGAACTAAATAAAAGGTGTTATTTGTAGCCTTATGATATCTGCCATCCATAAGCATGAGGGCTACTTCATGCATATGCAAGTGAGGATCCTATGCCTATCTCCAAAATCTCAGAGGTCGCTCAAGTGTCCCAGCTCAGAGAAGAACCACGGCTCTACTGCTGACACAGAAATCTGCAACACCGTCTGCCTCAGCTTCCACTGACACCCCAAGACTTGACACTATACTTGAAAAGAAGTTTCACTTCACTCAATTCAAAGCCTATCATGAAATATAACTGATATACAGATCTGATAGCGTAAGGTCATCTCAGGGCAATCAACATCAACACAACTGGATTTTTACAAACACCACTAATTGCTTCACGCTCCAAGGATGTGCTTCTGATCCGTACTGCTCAGGCAAGTGCTGAGCCCAGCTAACATAAAAAACTGTCATCCCATGTCACTTGCACAATGAGAATCCAAACATACCTCCAAATTTATTCATGCCTGCTATACGGATCAAAGAATATCAAAGCTAAGCTCAATCTAAAAACGACATTTTTTTTTGCCCTTTGGGGAGCTGCAATCAAAGCATTCCCCACCTCCTGCCAAGGAATATCATCAGCCATCCTACAGTTCAGGCCCACTATTTTCACCCTGCACAAACTTGCTGCAGGAACACTTTTGCTTCAGCTGCAAGTTCAGTAGCTCATCTTCTGTTAAACAGGAATGATCAAAAACACATCTAGGTTTCTGTGGAGCTATAAACCATGCCCTAAGATCCAAAAGCATCCCTGCAGTCTTTCATTGTGGGTATTAATATACTTGACCCAAAATTAACAACTTAAAAACACTATTTCAAAGTCTCCAAGTCCATGATCAGATCTAGGCAAATTTTTCTACTCAATGTTAGGCAGCTTTGTGTTTCTCTCGAAGAATAAGCTTGCAACTACTACCACCTTGCATTAGAACATACACAGCTCTATGGTTCCCAAACTAGCACTTCCAATCCTCTTAAGATTATGATGCTGGAGATGAAATGGTCTACCAGTAAGATCTTCCTGATGACATTATTATCTGTGTGTGTATAAATATATATATACACACTTTTTTGTGGGGGCATGTATATATGTAAATATATATGAATTCCAGAAATCTTAAATCTATTCACCTGTAGAAACTATGTCTTGCAAGAAGTGGTCTCTCTTTTTTAATCCTCTCAGCAAGGCGTAAAACACTTTCTGATGGTAATATTTAACTTTTCACAAATGCAGGGAAATTCACTTATAGCTATGGGCTTCATTCACAAGAATATAGATCTAAGCCAGATGAGTCATATTTATTTGGCCATCAATCAAGTATTCTGTTTATTTAGGCTGATGAATTTATATCCTCTTCCTCTCTCTAGAAAAACCACTCACAGAGGACAATCCCAGATTTTTTGTCCCTGATTTTGCCTTAGTTAAACTAAATTATGTATGTGGGATGGGATATGAATAGCAACATAGGTTCTAGGTGCTTGTGTTTGCAGCAGCATATGAATTGGGAAAACCAAACAGAAGAGCCCTACTGACTGCAAGCAAAACAATACTTCTTTCCGTACAGAAAAAAGAAAAAAGTAGTCATATTCAGATTTCCAGCAACAGGCATGTTTAGTTCATCTATCTATAAATCATCTTCTTCGGCTGTATGGAAATTAAACAAATATTCCTGGGGGAGGAGGGGGAGAATAAAATAAAAAATGAAGTTCTTCGAACGAAAGGACTTGTAGCTCCTACTAAAAAAGTCAAAACATACCATGTTCTACAGAGCTAGCTTCAAGAATTCTCTCCCAGTTAGAGATAAATGGGCTCCTGCTTCCCTTCTAGTTACTGTTTCAGGGCCAACACCCAACTTCTTTCCTTCTCGAGTACTCAGAGCAAAAGCCTCTGCAACCTTTGTACCTGCACTCAAAGACCAGTCTTTCTGCACACACTACAGTACACTTTTTCCCCAAGTCCCACACACCTCTACAGTGCTACTTGTCCTAACAGGACTATCCCCAAGTTACCTTCTGATTAGCAAGTCAGTACTTCACTGCCTGATTTCATTCATCACATCCTTGCTGCCTCTGTTGGTCAGAAATCAGACATAAAGCATCATCTCTATCATAAGACAGTTCCTCTACTGGCAGACACTGTAGACTACTAACTGGCTGCCTCAAAGACGCCCACCTGCCTAAAGACTAGTTGAACAGCTCTAGAACTGTAGCACTTCACATTCCCATGACGTATTATGTCAGAAACCTATTTCCAGAATCCACCCAAGATCAACAGGAGTTACTTAATCAAAGGAAAAATAAGTAATGACTATCTCCAAATAATTTACTCCAGCCTTACTATAATACTAGCATAATAGTTCAATACTTTCAACATGCCTATATTAGTCACTACAGCCTACAAACAGAAAACATTCAACCCTAATGAGGCCTATTACAAAGTCAGGAAAATGTATTTAGTTAAATTAATTAAGGGAGATCAAAATTTTAATCATAAGTTCTTATTTATTAGCAAGCTAAAGTTAACTTTCCATGGTAGACACCAAGAAGATCCTGAACGCCCACACTGGTATTCCTGCCGCCACATTAACTCCACATTACTTGTGCAGACGCCTAACAAAACACCAAGAAGATACCTGACAGCTAAGCTACCCTGAACTAATGCCAACACACTAGACAAGCACAGGATCACTATGCCTGCTTGGGAACAGGAAGTACTGTAGCAATACTAGACTTATAGTCCTTAACTTAGGAGGGACAGTCAAAATACTGAGCCCACTGGCTACGGAGAAGTGGCAATACTCTTAAGGGTAGGAGTCATCCTTTCACGATGTGATGCTGCTGTAAGGTTTCTTTTCTTAATTAAAAAAAAAGTGCTTGACATTGACAAGTTATGTTACCACTTTTGTTTCTTTCATTGCCTTAAACGCTCAGATCTGTTTCCTGCCTACAGAAGGTAGCAGGAGAGAGTGAACTGCTTTGCTTTATCTGCTTAACTGAAAAAGGAGACAAGTCATCTGCACCTACCAAATAGGTTCCTGGATGGAGCTGAAGGCAGAAAAGAAATCCGTGTCCACTTCTCTGAAATTCATATCAGTATGACTTCTGAGTATTCCTAGTTTTGTTAACACTCAAGAGGCAGACATAGAAATGTTTTCTGTAGTGGCTCCAACAGATGGATTTCCCTCATTTCCCTATTGCACAGTCAGAGCCTTACAACTACATTCAGCTTCACTATACATGCTCCAACTGACGTCTCATGGAGAGTAAGCCCATCAGACTTAATCCCTCTCCAAAACATAAGCTGGTATCGATGAGGGAGGAGTGTAAAGAGTTAGAGAAAGCAGCTCTTCTACCTACACTTGTTATTCAAGTCTTGTTTTGCAAAAGCTTGAAGTAGGTCTTAATTCTAGGCTGCTGTTTAATGAGATACAGAAGAACTGACCAGGAACACTACTCATCTCTGCATGACTGGGATGGAGTAGCAATCTCTACAAGAGCTGCATCTTGCAACTATGACTCACAACTCTCTCACCTTAAGACTAGACTGTTCCATATAGGGCAACATCTAAAATTAACTCAAAAATGTAAACATGCACAGACCATCACTTCTCCAAAACCATATCTTTCCCAAGAAGAAAATGCAGTGCTTAAGCCACCACCTCCATCAGATAAATCCTAAGAGGTTTCTGGTTTTGCATTTATCTGAAGATACAGCTTTGACCCACAGAGCACTATAGGGGCTTAAGCACTTACATCCAAGGGAGTCTTTTCTTGCCACACAGCGAAGGCTGTAACTAGCAAAGGCATTTATTTTCAGTGGATACGAAGAATGATCAACATGTGCAGGTTACTGAAGGAAGATCTTAGTGTCACTAGATATGCATCATATTTTAGATAGCTTATGGACTCAAGTCCAAAATGTAAAAAATAAGAAGAGCTGTTTCATGAGGCACTAAGACTTTGAACAATCTCCCTTTCACAGCAGTGTAGGTTTCAAAGTTTTATTTATCTTTTAAGGCTATATTGGATTGACACTCATTAAATTGAAAGCGCAGCCAAGTAACTCCACTAACTATAGAGCTGCTGAAGAAGACGCTGCTTTAACACTTCCCACACTATGTAGCTGTGGTTGACTACAAGTCCTCAGAGAGGAGTTAAAAACTTCAAAAGGAAACATAAAGGGGAAATAAGTCCATAAAGTGGCTCAGGTGGCAAGTCTGCAAAATCTCTGGAAACTCAAAGATGACAAGTCTTCCATCTCAAGGTAGGTCCCAAAAATCATTTGAAAGAGAAAGCTTCCGACAGCTTGAACAAAGAGACCACAAGCGTTCTCCAACCACCCTGAACACAGGTATTAGCTTATGTGCCCAAGTAACTAAGCGGTTTAACAGTTAATTCATTTCAGGGAGTGCTCGAGCAGTTTTCAGCGCAAAGCTCTGACTGCAGACTTTTTGCAGACCCACACACCTTGTATGCTTGTAGAGTCCTTATATAAAATTCATCCAATCAATTCAAAAATAATGCGGGGACAAGGAAGAGCAATTGCCAATAACCCATAATTTCGTGTTATTGTGAAGCCCTACTCTGGGTAAATCAGACTGGAAAAACCAGCTCCGTTTAAGACAGTGCTTATAGACATGGTACATCAAAACTAGAAGCAGGGAACTCTTGGGGCAGTAGATGGAAGCCTTTACAATATGTGCAAAAGAAATACTTCTATTCCTTTCCTCTTCCCAAAAAGATGACTATACAGAAGTCACTGCAGTGTGGCACCTGGAAGGCAGGAATGCTGTAGGCCATCTGAGTCCTCATCAAGGTCAGAGAGAAGCAAAAGCCTGGCTTCTTGAACCAGGATGCATACAGGCAAGGAACACAGTTCATAAATTGGCAGAGGTTTCCACAGTTGTGCCAAAAAAGCGGCCGAAGCATTTTAAATATTACTAAGAAATGTTAAGCGAATAATGACAGGAGAGGGAAGCGCCTCAAGGAAGCACTGGAGGGAAGAAGAGGCAACTTGCAAAACGGGAAGAGAGCAAGAAAGAAACAGTTGGGAAAAAATGAACATCAGTGTTTCTTCCAGGAGACAGGAGGTTAAAAAAAGAAAAAAGGAATATAAAACATTTGGGACAGAGCAGGAAGAGTTAACCAAATTATCATTGACAGGGTCCGCTGACAGGCCTCACCTCCTTTGGTCTTCATTTTTTCTGCTTTACTGACATGTGCCAAGAGAAGAGAGCAGCACTGTTACAAGGGAGCACCACACACAGCTTTTCCATTTCTTTTTGGATAACAAGGCATGTCTCTGGGGCACTAAAATATGAACCATTTCTCACCATAGTGCACATTGTCATTAGCTGACTGACAGAGGCCACGTTTACGTTAGGCCACACGTTAGGCTACACTTTTCCAAGTCACAGTTTGAGCAAAGCCACTCACTGAGCAGAGGTCAGAAAGCTGAACAGGGCCAGGATGGGCCTAGGCCACGCACAATCCTCAGGAGGCTTCAGGAAGGCAGGGAGCTTCCTTTCTGCATCAAGGAGAGCAGGATGGACAACTTCCAGTTTCGGAAACCAATTAGGCAGAAACTGCTATCAAAGCAATAGAGAGGGCCCTACCCTAGCTGAGTTGGGAAACAGACCGCGTTATCTCGATGCCCTCCCTGGTTTCAGTCCCGCTTGCTGAAAGCGCCCACGGACTCTCCTCTGACCCACCCAGAGCTCTCCCTTCACCACCACCTCAGTGCTACACTGTGCTGAATTAATTCTGGAGGCTATGTCCTACCTGGAAAGCAGCCGCATTTAGTGCACTGTCCTACTATGAGGGTAGTTAACAGAGCAACACCTCCCAGACTCGATTACTCCACGGGCCACTTTCTGAAGAGCCATTAATTGCAGATGCATCAAATTCACGTGCCAGCACGAGCACCTTGTACACAAAGCAGACAGCAATGCAGAGGTACCAACCTATCATGCTTTTGGAAGACTACACAGTGTTTAAGAACACCAAACTGAAGGGGATGGGGGGAGCAGGAGGAAGGTTTCAGCAAAAGCAAGTTTGGCACTAGCATAGCATTCTTCCAGAGAATCAAGAATGAATTATCACAAGATTGTACTTTAGATTTTGCAGTCCAGACTGTGAGCAGAGCACTCATACAAGCAAATAAAATTACCTTCCTCGACCTCAAAGTTAGCAAATTCTTTATATTTATTACAAATCCAGGATGCTCACACAAGAAGCAAAAAGCTTTTCATGCCAGGTACTAGTCCTGATATTATTTACTGCAGATCAAAGAAAAAAAAAAAATACAATTACAATAAGCCCTGCTGTCTGCAAGGAATTGGTGCTACCTTAAACACTTTTCCAGAAGCTCAGAGAGAGGAAAAAAAAATTCTACAATCATTAAAATTCTCAAAACTGTAAACTTGAAGACTTCTATTTTTGTAGAGATATTTTTGGTCATTTGTTGCATGACATCCCTTTATTTTGTTCCATTGGGGAAAAACGATGCTCATCTGGAAGCAACATAAGAATCACTAGGTGAAGAACAAAAGGCCACTTTAAGCTCATACAGATTATGGCAGCAAGTAGAAAAATGGAAGATGTCAATTTAGATATTCAACATCTGACCGGAAAATTACAATTCCAGACGACTCCTTGAACTATTCAACATTAAGGTTATAGCTAAACTCCAGCAACTGAGATCTGTTACACTAGGCATTTCCCAGCAGCTTAGGGACAGGCAAACTGTAAGTGCACATCCCTTTTCTTGGTGAAAGCAACAAACCCAACAACAGGCCTGCAAACAGAGCAACCACTTGAGAATGAATTCAGTGGAAAAATCCATACGGAAAGGTGACAAAAATGATGCAATAATTTCAAAATCTAATATATGAAAAGGAGAAAAAAAAATACACAGAAATCAGACCTCAGAAGATACTTCTGCTGCAGGCATGGTTTGAAATGTGCGTGAAAAGGCCACATCACATTCTCATAAGATATTAAAAATCCTTACAAATCCTATTATAGAGCAACAAGAGCAGCATGTACAAGAAGTCATCTTTCCCAAGAGCCAGAAGAGATGATGCTGCTGGGAATCTCCTATCCTTTCTCTTCAAGGTTTCTTACAGTCTTTGAGAACAAAGTCTAATCAATGACTCAATGAAAAACCTGCTTGCCCTTTCTCTTACATATGCCCTGAACCATGTAACCTAGCACTGCTCTTCTCCAAAACCTCTCTTCCTAGATAACATGAATCAACAAGAGCCCTCCCACTCCCTTACCAGTCCCTCCTCACAGCCCTTTGAGCCCTTCCTACAGCACCCAGTTAGGAGCAGTAATAGCTGTGGAAATACCAGAGTAGGACAGACCCGGTCATTTAATTTCATGGCTTCTCCATGCCCACAAGCACAGGCAATGGAGCAAGTCAGCTTGCCACTCTGATGGCAACTTGGAGAACACCCACATGCACCAGGACAGAAGCCTTAAAGCTGCCTGCAGGACTTGGACAACACCGAATTGTTGATTTTCACCTGCTTTGCAGGATTTTTTAGCCACAGTTTTCACCCAAAACATCATTAAGGTATCTATCTATACACAAATATCGAAAAGCAAGAGCCAAGAAACTCCTCGTTGACCATGCGTGATTTTTTTCCAAGCACTCAGAACTGCTAACAGATAACTTGCTACATCACACCATAAGATGCTACCAGAACTCATAAGAACAGGAATATCACCACCCTTTTTGGCACCTAGCAGCATGGTTACTCTTACAAAGCATTTAAAAAAAAAAAAAAAAAAGGCAAAAAAAAAAGAGGCAACAACTTTCTGGAGACCCTTCCTTGGATAGATTAATTGAAAATATGAACCGTATTTCCCGCACAGCCCTTGTATGTGGCTGCCTCGCTTTGTTCTGACTTTTTTTTCCAGGCAGCAGAAGGAGCGGGGCACATGACTGGAGCGGTTGCGGGGGTTATCACAAGTGCGTGTGCTTTATGCTACAGCCTTTGTTTCTGCCTCGGTGTTAGACACTCGGGATCGAATCATATTTGCAAACTTGTTAGTCTGCATCGGTTAGCAACCTCTCCATAGGCAAGCATCTGCCTCGGTTTTGACCTCAAATAAATGGGAAAAAGCATCAATGACCTTTCAAGAAACAAGCTTTAAAGCTTGAATAAGACAAATATAGTTTCCTAGAGTGACAGCTCTAGGTCTGTCTTGATTTAGGCAGAGCCACCTGCAGAAATATTGATCCACCAAGACCCTCTTCCTATTCCACACACTCATAAAGTGAATCAATAAATTAAAATAGAGTCAAATTCTGTTTTCCCCCCAAACAAACTAAGAGCCTTCATACATGCTAACACTGGATCTGATCAAACACACCCTTATGCTGCTAACATGGTTTAAGTGCACTCCGTGTTTCCCCGAGTACCGCAGGGCACCCTGATCATGCGGATGCGAGGCACAGCACAAGACCCTAAACCCTGGGCTCTCTCCAAGGCTTCAACCGCAGCGGCACAAGATACAGCAGTGCAAGGGAACACTAGAAGCCCCGACACGGCCAGAAGCCCACGCAGCTCTGCCGTGAGATGCCCTGAGCAATATGCTCTACGTGTACACGCGCACACGGTGCTGCCAGGTGTGGCTATAGGCAAGTGCCACAGAGACCGATTCAACAGCAGTGCATATCAGGAGACCCAGTAAAGACACTACCCTCCATTTCCATGAGAAAAAAAAAAAAAAAAAGAAAATGCTTTTAAGAGCTATGCTCTTAACATCATATTAACAACTAAATTGTTCTCGCAGGTTGAACATATTCAAATGAGGAGTCAATAAATTCTGGACTGCAGACACGTAGGTAACCTTCGGTGAATCAGAACAGGGCCTTTTTCCATTCATATTGTACATCGGTCCGGATTTAATATATATATTTCCGATTCACATGAAAATAGCCCAGCCCACTGGCTAGAATACTAAGGATGGGCACATACTGCACACTTGCTCAATACCCAACACGCCTGTGCAGAATAAAGCCTAGGCCTTGCTCCTGAGGGGAAAAAAAAAAAATCCTCTGTCAAGAAACTAGAAAAAGGCATATTGGGCTTGAAATAACCACTCCATAGGCTCACATGTATTTATTATTTCCTTATCTACCTCCTCTATTGAATATTTTACCAAAGCCTGAGTCTTATTACAGAGACACCTTTTAATGCAGCCTCTAAAAAAAAAAAGAAGAAAAACCCCTTACAAAAGGTGCTCACGCCCGATCCAGGGGCGCCTGGAAAAATCCTCCAAGGCTTCTCCGGGAGGACCAGCACCTTTAAAGGCACCTAACGCACATGAATGTCACCAGCACCGCACCTACGGGCCCGTCATCCATTTCCTCCTTTCACGGCAGGGAAAGGGGAAAAAAAAGAAAAATCTCCCAATCCATTTTCCAAAGAAATATTCCTTTCAATCAAGCAAGCGGGCGGCTGGCGGTGTCGGCGGGGGGTGCAGAAACGGACAAAACGACCGTTTGGATTTCTTTTTTTCCCCCCTAAAAATCTCCCTCCCTCCCCCTCCCTTTCCCTTTTTGTTAGACGGGCCCCAACGGAAAGGCGGCGGGCGCCCACTCAAGGTTAACGGGGGGAGGCCGGGGGCGCCGCCTCGGCGCGGCCCCCCGCCCCGGGCACCGCGGCCGCCGCCCGCTCCCCGGCGCCGCGAGCGGCCCGATACTCACGGCTGACTTTCATGCTGCCGAAGGCCGAGGGCTGCTGCACGGGCTTGCAGCTCTCGGCGAACGAGGTGGTTCTGGGCCGGCCCGACATGGTCTCTCGCGCTGCCTCCGCGCCCGGTCACCTCCGCGCGTCGCCCTCGCTGCTCTCGCGGCTTCGCCTGCGGCCGCTCCCGCCGCTGCGCCTGCTCCTTCCTCCTCCTCCTCCTCGTCGTCCTCCTCCGGCTGGGGCTGCGGCTCTGGCGCTCGGCTCAGCGCCGCCACATGCGCCGCGCGGCCCCCGCGAGCCCCCCGGCCGCCGCCGCCTCCGCGGCTCGCGCTGCTCGGCGCTCGGCCGCGCTCCTACAGCGCCATCCCCGCCGGCGGCGCCGCCGCCGCCGCCCGCCAGGCGATGGGGCTCTGCTAGGCCGCGCTGCCCCCACCCCGGGCGCCAGTCACATGGGGCGGAGGCTTATGGCCGGGCTCCCGCGATCCTCGCGCCGCGCTCTCCTTCCTCGCCTTCCCTCCTCTCTTTTTGTTAGGTCTTTTTTTTTTGTCTGTCCGTTTTTTTTTCTCTCCTCTTCACCCTCTCGTCTCCTTCTCCCTTCGCTTCTCCGGGGAAGGCGGAGCACGGAGCGGGACTATTTTTTTTTCCCCCGGCGGAAGGATCTCGGGGCTCCGCCGACGGGAGGTGACGCGCGCCGCTCGCAAGGGGATCCGGCCGCGGCGGCGGGATCCGCGGCGGGCGCAGTGGCGTGAGGCGGCCTCGCTCGCGGCTCTCGCTCGGGGCTCCCTCTCAGTGCGGCGCTGAGGCGGCGGCTCCGGCGCGGCTCCTCATTGCGCCCGCAGGCGCAGCTCGCGGCGGCTCAGGCTGGGCAGGCTGCAGTGCGGGCGGCGGCCGGAGGCGGCGGTGCAGGCCATGACGGCGGCTCCCCAGCTCCTCGTCAGCCGCCTTCAGAGCGCGGGCGGCGGTCGCTGCTGCTGCTGCTTCCCCGGGCGTCCAAGGCACATGGGAGCCGCCCGCGCGGCTGGAGGCTCCTGCCGCTCCCGCTCGGCGCCGGCTGCCTCCCGCCAGGCACCCCTGCCCGTGCCCGCCGAGCAGCCCTTTGTCCCCGCTGCTGCCTCGGCGGCCTCCTGCCGCTGCGCGCTGCGTGTGCGCCCGCGCCGCGCAGCCGCCTATGCGCGTCGCCGCCCTACGCTGCGGAACGGCCCTAGGTGCCTTCCGTGAATACCCAGCCGAAGAGCCCGGCGCGCTCGCCAGCCCCCAGCCCGAGGTCCTCACGGAAACGCCCGAGCCTCCTCGGGACCAATCCCGAAGCCGCCACAGAGCGGCCCGTAGCGGCTCGTGGCCAATCGCGAGGCCGCTACGGGTGCAGCCGAGTCTCCCCGAAGGGGAGCGCAGAGCCAATCGTAAACCCCTGCCGCCGCCCTAGCAGCGCCACCGGGGAGCCAATAGGAAGAGGCCGCCCGCCTCCGACTACTGCCGATGCAGCCCGAAGAGAGCCGAAGCGGGAGAGCCAATGGGGGCACGCGCTGCCTCCCTCACACAGCCCAGGCACGGCTCCGAGCCGCAGCCCGAGGCGGAGGACGGCTGCGGGCTCCGATTGGCTCCCGCGGCGGAGCCTCCCATTGGCTGCCGGGCATGAGGCGGTCCGAAGACGCCATCCAGCTGCCGGCGCGGGGCCAATCGGCAGCCGGGGCTGCGGGCAGCGCCCGCTCCCATTGGGCCTCAGGAGCACGGAGCGCCGCGCGCCGCCTCGCTCACCTTTATGACCTCACCGGGGCGCGGGGAGGGGGGAAGGGGAGCGCGCGTGCGTCGTGGTGCCGCTGCGCAGGCGCATGGCGGTCGGGCCTGGCCGTGCCCGCGCCCTTAGCTCCCCGCAAGGTGCCCAGGCCTGGGGCTGGCGGGCGGAAGCACCGGCCTCAAAGGGGCGAGTTTCAGTTCCCGCGCCCGCAGGGCCCAGAAACGCGAGGCCCTAAACCCGCCCGGGGCGTTAAGTGTCCAAGAAACAAAGTAACTCCTTTTTAATTGTTTTTTCCCCAAGGCATCAAAGTGTTGCCAGAGCCTTTCCCCCTAATCCTGTTCAAAACGGCATTGCTGTTTGCCGTGTGAGCAAGTTTTGTTCTCTCACACAGGGCGACGTTAGCTAGAAAGATCAAACAAACGTGCCGCGTGGTGGTGCGCAGCCCTTTCCTGCCTGAAACGCACCCTCAGGCGGACATGGGAGCCGCGCTTCGAGGCGGAGCTCGACACCCTTCCTCTGGCCTTGACCGCCAACGCCGACCGCGTTCCCTTGCGCCTTGATGTCCTTTACAACAGCCACCAGAGCCAGGGCAGGGACCTACGGGGGACCCCGAGCGCCGCGCTGGGATAAAGCCGCCGAGAGTCCGGAAGACGGCAGCGGGGTGATGGTCGCTTGACACTGGTGGTCATGGTGCCCATGGGCCTGCTAAGGAAGTCGCGTTAATGCATAACTCACGCTGGCATTATCCTTTCATGTGTCCTTCACAATTCCATAAGCCTGCAACCTTATCATTCACTTATGGAGAACATGGTATAATTCAGAAAAAAAACAGTTACAATAAAATCCTCGTGCTTGTACTCCTGGACTTGATATAGGTGTTCCCTCACATCACCCAGTTTCCGCTTCACTCCCAAAACAAGCCGTATCCAGCCCAAATCTGGCTGTTAGCGCTAATCCCGCTTTTCCAAATCCCAGCCCCGTCCATCCGCTTGGGGAACGCACACCACAAAAAGCCCAGCTGCTCGGTTTCCCTTCGCCCATCCTGCCCACGATGCCAAGTAATCATTAACCAATGAACTCTCCCAAACCTGTCCGATTAAGTCGCAGGCTTTCTGCCTACCCACCTTGAAACCGCACACGTATATGGAAAAGAGAATTGTTATGCATTTGAAGGCCAGATGAATACATTCCCTCTCCAGCTTCTGCTATTTTTTTTCCCCCCATAGATTATTTCCTTAATGAACACTACCTAGTGTGCTATCAGAGAACCTACAAGCACTTGATAAAGGTATCTCTTAAGGCTTCGTTCTTGATTTCAAAAATATACTGACACTTAAAATCTTGATTTCAGAAATATACTGACAGTTAAAACCATTTGGGAAAATCATGAATGAGCTAATTGCTCTTTGGGGTTGAAAGATTCTCTTCTGACAACACCACAAGGTTCATATTTGTTTTTGGCCCCTTGGCTGATGAAATGACCTCCCTTTAGAATCTATAAATATAAACAGAATTGACGTTTAAATGATGAGTTTTCACAGGCAAGAATAATCCACTATCTCAGACATTAATATTGTTCCAAATCTGGATATGAACGACAGCTTTACAGCTGCTGCAATACAAAATTAAAGCATTTTTGGAACACCCAAATTCACAGGGAGGGAGCCTGAAAATACTGAGCATCTGATAGAAATTACTGAAGTGTTAGCTCTCTAAAATGCCATAAGGTGGCAGTGAATTAGAAAACTGGCACTATTTTTGGATAGAGCAAATCTTTAAAAAGCTCAATAGCAAGGAGACTTCTTTTTTTTTGATCGCTTGGATCGTGATTTACATTTCATCTATCATGCAGGCACACGCAAGACTCCAGCCTGAACAGGGACCAGAGTCGTAAGTGTGACACTCTGCTGGCATAAACATCGAATCGAGTCGCATTAAACGCATTGCAAATAGTTCTGCTCCAACGTGCGCTAGTGAGTAGACATGTTCCTGCACAGGGAGCTCCTGCCTCTTTCTTCTTTGCTTCCTGTACGTGTACTGAGCAGGGAAAGACTTTCAGTTACATTTTTGTTTGCTTTACCCTGCAGCTATTACTGGGTCATTCCAATGTACGCCACGGTAAGAGGGCAAGAGGGTAGTGGTATATACCTCAGCGGGGCTGATAAGGATGCAATCATGTAAGCTTGTTTTGAACTTTGATACAGTAGAGAATTAAAGCCATATTAACGGTTCTACTGGTTTTGCCTCTTAATTCCCCAGTATTGCCAAGGGAATTAGGCAAGAAACAATAGCCTGATGTTTATGGTTGAACTTTAACTTTTTTTTTTTTCCCCTCACTGGAAAATCAGAGATTGTAACAGTAACAAATTTACTGACTGCCCTGGCATTAATGTTTAGACAATAAATCCTGAAAAGTGGTCTTGATTTTTGTCCCGGAACAAACTCCAAATGAATCTCGTACAAGTTGTGTTTATTCTTCTGAGCAGGACAGAGAGTTTAATCTTGAGAAGGCAGCATTTTGCAATGATTTCCGGTCACAGATTATGTCATCATTGACAATTGCTTCAGAGAGCAGCTGATGTTTTGCTGATCTGGATGTGCACGCGTGCACGTGGGCCTTGCAGGATTTGGGTATGTTTGCTAAGAGCGGTAGAGCCGAACGCTCTGAACAGTTTCATGTAACAAGAGCTGTGGGCAACGTCATTTCCCGGTTCCACAGCACAGCAGAGCACGCCCAGCTGCAGAAGACGTGGGAACATTATGGCACATGGAAAACACCAGTGACTCAGGAGGCAAATGCATCCTCACATGGAAGTCCCCACCACAGATGTGCTGGACATATTTAAGGTTGCTCACAACCACTGGCTCTTGAAAAAGACATCAGGTTTCACCCTATGCCTGGAGAGCCAATTACTCAGTTTGAGTTCCTTATGCTCCATCTTTTGTTTGACCACTTTTTATCCGTAAATAACCCTGAAAAGAAAAACAACCAAAAAAAAGCACATTGTCTGGAGTCAAGAGACGCTTTGTCAGTCTAAAGCACTTTTGTTAGTCTAATGATGCCAGTGTCACCAGGGGCTCAAAAGAGGTCAAATCTAGAAAATAATTGGGCTCCTCTTAAGTGGATTATCACCTTCACATTTGATTCAGTCAAGCAGCCAAGACAGACACCCATTTGCTTTCCGTTTGTATTTTCCAATGCAGTCAGCAGATCTGATTGTTTCTGCAGTGGGAATACCAAAGAGCAGATAGGTCATTCCTATAGCAAGAAATTAAAAATAAGTTTGCCAGCCTCTTCACAGTATGTGTGGAAGAGTCATTAATGTTCTAAACTCATTGCTGTTTTTTTTCCCCTGCTTCTCCTATCAAGTTTCTAAGTGGCTCTTGAGGAGATTTTCTAAATACAAAGCATTAAAGACAGCCTGATACCTGAGGCATTCCATCCATTTAAGAAAATCTCGTGGATCTGGGAAGCCCCACCTTGAGACATGGGATCAGGACACCTCCTAGCTCCTAGTAGACCTGTGAAGGAGAAACACTGCCGCTCTCTCAGGAGAAGCTCCTCAGGACCTTGGAGCAGCGACGTGGATGAGTGGTAGAAGAGCCGGGGCGGCAGCGTCCCAGCTCCCCCTTGCAGGTCAGCACGGGCAGGCAGCTCTGCGGAGGGACACACAGGTTATACAGGGAGCCAGGCTCGGCAGCCAAGAGAGGCAGTTTGTTCCTCACTTCCTCCTCCGGACAGCTGGGGGATATTGCGCCAGGGTCCTGCGCTTTACTCTGCCTTGTCAGGAATACGGGAGGAGACTCCGCTGACTCCTACCGAAGCGGTTTTCAGAAGGAAAGCGTTGCACGTGCTGCAGGGCGCCAGCCGGCTGGGAGGGGGCCCTGGGGACAGACGTGTGCAGGGCAGGCGCAGCAGAGGACGCGGTGATGAGCCTGGCGAAGCCTGCCCGTGCAATGAGGTTGCAGCCACTAGCAGCAATGAAACGTGCACCAGCCCTTGCTCTTTGCAGATGCTTTCAGCCTCCCTGGAAGTAATTGCAGGGCAATGGGTTCCCCCCACGGCTGTCGGCTCCTTGTGGGAAGGCAGTGCTGATGTGGTAGAGCCGCACTTGATACGAGTGAGATGAAATGCTCGCCGTGTCTTGTGCTGGAAGTATTCCTGTCTGCAGAGAAGAACAACGTACACGTGGGGACCAGCCAAAACACAAGGCAGTGGTTGAGCAGAGCTACGCCAGCTCCATCGTTCCACACCCGTCAGCCACAGGAGTGTTGTCCGGGGCCTCTGTGAGCAGAGTGATTCTAGCCCCGAATCAGAGCTGTGACTTCCCCTCAGCTTCATCCTGCATAAGAAGGTGTCAGAACGGGGAGTAAATGGGACCTGTTAGAAAACGCATTGATAATCGTGAAGAAGTCGAAGTTCGACGGTATTTTCATTTTTCCCACTGGCTTTTTGCCAAGCATAATTAATATAATGATCTTGTCTCTGGCTGCTCGCTACCCACCGCGGCGCGCTGCCTCCCTCGGCCTTCAGACGGTTACTGCGCGTTGCTGCGTCTCGCGTGGCGCATCTGGTGTTGACAGCTGCTGTTGTCCTGAGGTGGAGACAGCTGTTTTTAAAGGAGAGGTTTCTCTGAAATCTCTGAAACATCTGGGGAAAAACATCTCCTTGAAACTATGCTATCAAACTATGCTCCCTGTGAAGGAGCCCTGGGAGCAGGAAAAATGCCCCTTTCTAATGGAGTCATTTCAGGACATGCGACGTAGGGGAGGTGCTGTGTTCATTTATGGTTAATCGAGCTGGATTCAAGCCACGTGAAGCTGATGGTGCCACCCTGGGCTCAAAGGGACAGCCGTGCCTCTAAGCACGGGAGCAAGGGGACGCCCCGTCAGCAGGAAGGGTGGCGTGCTCGAAGGCAGCACAAAGAAATACTTTGAAATGAGGGCAGCTATTGTGTATGCTAGGTACTGAATGGAGGGCCTCCCCATAGCGGGGGGAAGGTGGGACATTTCTCCAAGGGGAGATTCACAGACCCTGATAAGGCCCCAAGGACCTGCCTACTGCACCATTAGGGCCAAGGGTAGGTTGTGTTTTTACCTGCACTCTGGAAAGCCACAGGTACAGGAGGTCAGTGACACAGAAGTGCTGGTGAAACCCGGACGGGCGTTTCAATAATAATGACTCTTGGAACAGGTAATGCCAAAAGTACCTTTTTTTTTTAGAAAAATAAATAAGGCAGGAAACACACCGATTGAATTCAAACCACGCTCTGACTCTGCGGAGGTGGATTTCTTAGTCATCCTCCAAACAGGGAAGGATTCATAAAACACTCTGAAACATCTTGCCCTGTCCACAGTCAGGAACAAGATTTTGGGCTAGGAAGCAGGACCTGACCCAGTACAACAGTTCCTGGGGTCCTATATGCTGTCAATTCTTAGGCATTTTATTAAACTTGTTTTTTTCCTTTGTGGTAATTATAGCCATTACCAATGTAATTAATTATAGAGAATGCATACATTTCTGAGGGT
Source organism: Eudromia elegans (assembly GCA_003342815.1). NCBI lineage: Eukaryota > Metazoa > Chordata > Aves > Tinamiformes > Tinamidae > Eudromia > Eudromia elegans. The sequence continues at coordinate 6,462,633 of PTEX01000003.1, read as the reverse complement.
GAGGTGGCTGTGGGGAAACCTGAACATAATAAAATAGTCAGAAAAATTATCCATAAACGCAGTGCGAAAACTGAGAGCCATCACCCACGAGTGCAGGATTTTGCAGAGGCTTTGGGGGGAAGAGGCATGGTGCAAGGAGATGGAGGATGACAAGGGCACGCAGGGCAAGATCCAATGAAAAGCAGGAGATGAGTGATTCATGACAGCTAGTACTGGCGTGAAGATTCCCTTGCAAACTACTCCACAGTCTGTGACAACCAACACAACATGGACTGGCACTGCTTGTGTTGTGGTGGTGAAATTAAAGTAGTGCCACCATCGGAACAGGGCACCTAGCAAGAACAGGTAAGCGAGGGGCAGCATTTTCAAACTGGTCACCCAGAAGATACAGAGAAGATACAACTAGCTACTGCATGAGAAGTCAGGCTTAGAGGAGCATCTGAGAACTCGGATGCAGAGCAGTTTTTCCTATGCAGGGGGGTAGGACTCCATTTAAAAAAAAAAAAAAAAAAAAAGAAAAGAAAGAGAATGCTTGATCATGTCATTGACATCTGTCTTGTAAGAGATCATAGAATCATAGAATAATTAAGGTTGGAAGGGACCTCTAGAGGTCATCTAGTCCAACCCCCCTGCACATGCAGGGTCTCCTACAGCATGTGGCACAGGGTGGTGTCCAGGCGGGTTTTTAAGATCTCCAGAGAAGGAGACTCCACCACCTCTCTGGGCAGCCTGTTCCAGGGCTCTGTCACCCTCACTGTTAAGAAATTCTTTCACAAGTTGCAGCAAATATTTGTCAAAAACGGTCTAGGAATAACTAAATGATCCTGCCTTGTAGCAAGGGGATGGATTGGAACCCCCGATGCTCCTTAAGGTTCCTACCAGGACTTTTTTCCCCCCACCATGCACGTTGTAGAGAGCCAAGCTAAGTTTGTATGGATTATTTTGATTATACCTTTTCCTAACTTCCAAGTGGTTGATTTCAGAGCCTTTTTTTAGCACAAGCTACAGCTTGATGGTTTTTAGTTTTTTGATTTTGTTTTTTAATAGCAAGCTTAAACTAGCAAGGATGTCATGATGGGCACAACCACAAGGTTCATTGACAAGCTTGTAGCAGCTGGATCCACCTTTTTGGGGGGCCCGGCAGAGGCAACCGACGTGTCTGTGCCCTCTCCAACTAGACGGGCTAAGGGTGGAAGTAGGAGGTGGTCACTGGGCTGCTGGTCATACCAGAGGCTTGTGTTTCACCTCCTTATGCTGGCAACAGACCAGTGGGGAGACTCAAGACTCCTGCATTTCCTCCCAAGCTCCAAACTGTTGTGGAGAGCAGTGTCTTCTGTGCTAGAATATTTTTGCAGTTTTTCTCTTTTTTTTTTCCCCTCCTTTCCATTCTTATCAATTATCAAAATCTGTTAATTCTCCCAATCTCTGGGCCTTTAACATTTAACTCTTCTTTGGAGATCTGTTCGCTCTGCAAGACAAATTCCTGGTTCTGTCAATTAACTGATTATGCTGGTTACTGCAGATCCATAAAAGAGTGGTATTAAACCAAGGACACAAGTCATAGTGCTAAAGAAGCCATGTGGCTCAGCAACTGAATTCATCTGAGCAACATCCATCCCAACTCAGTGCCATGGACTTCTCTTACGCTGGGATTTGCAAGGATGACTTTCAGGCTCATTAAATTAATTGTGGTGCCTTGGGCTTAGGTGTGCTTGCAGAGAGGGTGAGAAATGCCGTAAGGTTCTTGTTATGGATGGAAGTTGCTCTAGCCAACAGAGAGCCGTCACAAGGACCATTGCTCTCAAAAATAGAATGTGCAAGTCAATGTTTTCCATCTGTTTTGATCAACCCAGAATTTCCTTTATACTCTGTAGGTTGGTGGCAAACTTGATAAAACTAACGAGGGAGTGGAATTTTGGCTGTAATGAAAGCACGTCTCTCAACAGTTGCAGACGTCGCAGCAGAACAAAGCTGTGACCTGCTCTTTCATCTGCCACCTGATGGGCAGGGAGATCTTAAAAAAAAAATCAATGTCTCATTTCTTGCTGTGCATTAGAACAGCCCAAACTGGTCACTGAGGGAAGTTATATTACAATAATCCTGTAAAAGGAGAGGCAAAAATCTCAGTCTGCACGGAGCTTGGCATCCACTCTTAAAATCCTGCGAATATTTTTTGAAACAATATTGTTTTGAATTTCTGAGCTGCACTGGAAGGTAGATGGTCAGTGCAAAACTCACCTTATCTCCTGCTGCTGCAGGATTTACGGCGTTGCGGATCAGGAGGAAGATCGCCCCATTCTGCAAAAGAAGTAGGTCCCTGCTGTGTCCGGCACAGAAGTGTCTTCTTTCCCTGTCGTACTGTGCCCCCCTGCCGCTCAGCGGCTGATTGCACAGCAGGACACCCGTCTTTCTCAGGGGAAGGCTGCAAGAGGATTTTTTTAAGCGCTTTACCAGGCTTGTATCACTTATGGGATTGTTTCCAGGTCTATCATTGTCTGCAAAAGTCTCCACTTAGCGGTTGACATCTCCCATTTCCTTCAGCAGATCCTTGAATTTCTGATGGAGGAAAGAATTCTTGGCTCATTTTAGTTTATGATTGTCCAATTCTAATTAAACCTGGAACACAGGTCTCATTAAATGCTGTGAAATTCACGTTTCCTCTCTGTATAATGACAGAAATATATACCAGAACATGAACAGAAGCGTGACTGGATTCACCAAAACCAGCTACTTATACAGCAAAGGCTGGTTACTCAACAGCAAAACCATTAGTACGGTACGACAATTGATACCTTAGTTTGTTGGCCACACTCTCTCCTTACCTCCCTTGGCCTCTTACTCATGCTGCTTTGATTGCTTATTCTTTTTTTTTTCCCAAAGGATGATCCAAACCTTGCTGGCTAGGAAAAGAACCAAGACAGTAACCACAGCTTGGTCGGGAGCCTCACCTCTTATTTGCCAGTTCTTTGTTTAGCCAGTGTGTATGAAGCCCTCAATGCAAAGAACTCAAAATCCTTTTTACAAATATATATGAAGGAAGCTTTGATGTATCGCAGGGAGGTGGCCCTATTCACTTGTGTGATAGATGAATGAGGTTCAAAGAGACCATGTTTTTCCCCCTTGAGATTAGTACAACAGACCAGACTCTGTTAATACATCAGACAAGAAAAGTTCTGAGTCTTCTCCTTCAGCAACTCTAATTTTATCCTCATTTCATCCTCAGGTATTCTACTAGTGTTGGCTTTGCCCACTTTGAAGGCTAAACTTATCACTCCCAAGCGGCTGCTACTGAAGACAGTGGGGCAAAAGAGCTTTTGCCTTGTAGGGTAGAGCTTAGCCCAAAGGTTTCATGCTAGGGCACAGCAGGTCCTGCTGTGCTCCCAGGAAGAGAAGAGCCCACCCAGCTGATTTACTGCTGCATGCTGCTGCTAGATACTAGAAGAAGGAAGAAGGCGGCCTGTCCATCAGGGAGCAACCAAGAATGGATTAGAAATCAGAAGAGTGCTTAAACTATTTTTATTATGGCTATGAAAAATCATGTGGGAGAAAATGAACTTAAAAAACTTACAACAGCATAAACCTACCACCCAATGAAAGATGCACCCATCAGAGGAAAAGTCTTTATCTAGCAGCTTTATTTGGGAGACTGTTAAAAAGAATAGTTACTTTCAGACAAGGGCTTGAGTTTGATGTAATCATGTACAGCATATGCCCCTGTTCATGGGTCTGCCTAATGCTGCTCTACATCCAAAGCACGATTGCATCAGCTACTGCCATTCTGCAGTTCTCTTTAATTTGAAATATCATCCTGCTCATTTGGGTTAGGCATGAGATGTAATTTCCTGGAAACTGGCACACACCTCTGCTAGTTAAAGTCATCCAAGAAACACATATGTCATTCCTATGTTGGATCATGTCATCAAGACACTGCACACACAGGACATGTCTTCCTGCCACCTACCTGCAGGCACCTTGGGAGGTGCCATGGGCTTCCTGAAGAACTGCTGGTCCTTATGGGTTTCCTTAGCCATGGGAAGCTTCAGGAAGCAAAGGCTTTGCAGGGTTTCTTCATCACGCAGGCCCAGAAGCATATCCGTGCCCAGAATCACATCCAGGCAACTTCAGGAGGTGTGCTGGACAGAAACATCAGAACAGGAGAGGTGACCAGGTCTTGCACCATCAATATGCTGAAACCCTGTTGAGAAACCCTAGCAGCTGATCGGTGCAAGGAACCCCTTGTCCATTACAGGCTTCTGGAAAAAATGTGGAGGTTCTACTGACTTACAGAAAACCTACTCCTTTCTAGCCTGCCTTTCCAGCATCCTGATTACCCATGAGTACCCATCTGCCTTTCAACAGGTGAGGGGGATCCTGCCCCTGGCATCTTGCCAAGCTCTAAAGTCGACCTTGGCTGCAGCTGGAGATAGGCAGCAATGAATACAGCCAGCTTTAAGTTCTTACAGTGAGAAGAGTATGACCTGGTTAGAAGGAAACCTTGTGGCTTCCCTTAGTACTTGCCTTTGGGCTGAAACAGCAGCAGGTTGGGGCTGCTACAGGAAATTAAAAATAGGTGGTCTGCTGCCTGAGCAGACCAGGGATCTTGGGAAGAGAAAGGCCATGTTCTTCATCAACACCTCAGAGAGTAGGATAAAAAAGAAGGGAGAAGAGCTATTAACTGGAAGACAGCATTGGCATGAAAACAAGTAGATAAAAATAGGCAATGAAAAGCTGTGGGCTGGAAATAAGAAACAAGTTTCCTTACTGTCAGAGTGAGATTCTGGAATAACCTGCCAAAAAAAAAAAAAAAATCCAAGCTAATTTTAAGATAGTCTGTGATAAATTAACAAGATGGACTTTATGATTCAGTCCTTGTCATACTTAGGGACTATGGTGATGACTGGAGATGCCTCCTAGCCCTGCATTCCTGTTTGTGTGATAACAGAGGCATCCGCGCAGAGCGCAGCGAATGCTGAATCACTGCGTGCTTTTTATAGCTGCCTGGCAGGACAAAGGCCCTCGCACCCATCCTGTCTGGAAGAACTTCCAGCACCAAAAAGAAACCAAGACGCCCTCGCCCAAATGACTGTGCTCTAGCAGCCCAGCACTAAGCCAGCCTCTGCTGGAAGAAAACCTGTTTAATTACAGACTCCGTTACAGAGAGGGGAGACGGGATAAGGAATCTCCCTGTAAACAGGGAGATGCTCTGAGATGCATGCCCTCCAGCAGATTTGACACGCTGTTTTCACTCAGGAAAGAAATGATGTGCTTAGCACTGCGTGCAGGTATCTACCCACCCATGCACGTGCTGTGCCAGGTTCACAGCATGATCCTTTCCTCACCGCATCCCAAATAACACGGCAGAAAGTTCCGGGGTATAAGAGCAGTGGCTAAACAGACCCATCGTCCCAGGATCCACAACTCTTTTTTACGGCTTTTATCTCTTCAGGACCCCCCAAGGCTGAGACCGCCTTCTGTAGCAGAGTGCCAGTGAGGAGCTATGAGCCTCAGCTTGCACGGGCGCACTGAGGGCCTCACCACTTGGTAGGTTCAACTTCGCTGCGCTGGCTTCAAGAACAGCCTTGTGGGCCAACAGCAGCAGCTGCAGCCTCAGTAGCACTATGTGCAGGTGGAGGCCGAGGAGAAGGTGGGCATGGAAAGGGGGAGAAGATGAGAGACAGGCTGCTTTAGGATGGGTTTTACTCCCGCTTGCTCCTTATAGGCCTGCTTCCTGGGCTCTGGAGACTGACACTGCTCAGGAAGAGAGCCCTGCACTGCGGCTCCGATGGCTGGTGGACAGCAAGAAGACCGTCCCCGCACTTCTTGCCGACCTGTGGCGGCCACATGCTGATGCGACTGCTCCTTTACGGAGCGGCAGAAGATGCAGCCAGCAGTGCCGGGCCCTGCGGACCTGGGGCACCGCTTTGCCGCGGGGGCATCGCGAGGCAGGGGCAGCACAGTGCACCCGAGCGCTGCCCGCCTGCGGCCTTTCCCAGCCCTCACCAGTACCGGCCCCCAGAGCCCAGAGCGACGTTCAGCTGCTGGTGTGAACACGCGCAAAGCAAAGGCAACAACGCTTCCACACTCTTGCCGACACTCCGCTCCCACAAAGCCCGGCTGGTCCTGCTCTACTGGGGCTAACACGGCCTTCCTATTTATTTATTTATTTATTTATTTGAAAGCAAGCAGCTGCATCATAATCAAGAACAATTTTGTAATTTCCTGAATAATTGCGGCCGCCGGAGGATCGGAGGCCGAGGGGAGCGGAGGCCGGCAGGCACGCGCCGCCCGAGGGCCTCGAGGCAGGAGGCGCCGCCTGCCCGGGGATCCCGCCCGGCCCCGTGCAGGGGCAGAGACAGGTCACGCAGGCTGCGACACGGCCCTTGCCGACTGCAAGGAGGAGGCCTAGGTGCGCTGCGGGGGGCGGCGGGAAGCTGGTGCAGGCTGCGGAGCTTCTCGAGAGAGCAGCCACACTGGGGAGCAGGGCCTGCGTGCAGGGAAAGGCTCTGCATGATCCTCTGTGGAGCATCTTCTACCGTGCCATACCTGGCCGGGCTGGAGCCCACCGGCTAAGTGGATTCAGCTCTTCCTATGAGCTTTGCATAGTTTACAAACAGGAGTCAGTCATGGAGCTAGGAGATGCACAACTAGCAGAGAAGAAAGGAAGCAAACACTTGGGAACCTAGTCCCAGCAGCGAAACCGCCTCAGAGGACCTCGTGAGCAGTGAGGCTTGACATAAGCAACTGCCCTGTGTGCCATAGAAACCTCTCTGCTGGCAGGTACCCCTCGGAAAGGAGCAAGGGCTGGTACCAGGAGTTACAGGATTGCCTGTAAGTGTGGCTGGAGTTTCTCACGTGACTGAAAGGACAGCGAGAGCAGCAGCCCCTTAGGAGCAACTGCAAGTCTCGCACTCACCTGGGAGCAGCAGAGACCCTTCCTCCAATCACTTTCATCTTGGTTTCCGTAAGAAGGTGGCTTCTGCCTTGAACAGACATAGTCCCGTCTCAAGGGGAACGGATTTACACAGCACATTGCTTGGAGTAGGGTTTTCCTCCCATTGGATATTGATAGTGCAGGTCCCTGAGGTCCATAGTCAATGAGAAGCAAAAGGCTCCTCCAGAGCCCTCGGTCCTAACGGGAAGCACTCCCTGTCCTGCTGCCACCCTTCCACCCGGCTTCTGTCACTTTGGATTGAAAAGAACTCAGAAACCCCCTATTCAGGGCAAATCCCTCACTAAGGTGCTATAAGCTGCTTAGTGGGGGGACACAGGCTCTTCCAAAGAGTGTACAAAGAGCCTTAGGAAACCGAATGCCTAACTTCATGCCCAAGCCTAAAGTGAAGCAGCACAAAGACCCTTCTGTGGGTCTGCCTGGTGCAAAGATCCCATAATAACAGCGGTAACTGACGGCAGCTCACTGTCTCGCTCTGGTCTTCTCGCACGTCAGCAGCCTCGTGCATTACAGGGTGCTTCGCTGCCTCCTCACCTGAATCAAATGTATATTCCTTGATAGAGGCCACGGATAGATGTGGGAGCTGTCAAGAGCACCAATGAGTTCTTATGTGTGCCCACGCGTGGACACCGCTGCCTTGGCCTCCTGTGCACCTATGGAAAATATGTGTGTTCACACGTGCAATTTTCAGGCCATAGCTGCTCCTGACAAGCAAGAGCAAAACAATTGCCCCCAATTCCAGTGATGAGGTTCCAAACAAACCACAGGTTCAAAGTCCTCCAGAGGATTTTTCAGCATTCACTAGTGGATTTTAAGTTAATTTTTATATCAGCCACTTCCACATGGCTTAACATTCGATCCTTTCCTATAACCATGCTAACATGCCCTAGCTTCAGACCGCATTACTGATCTCACCATACTCGAGAGGCAAAACTGCGCAGTGGGAGGAATCAACACTGACTTGCACATAGTTTTGCATAGAGTTTTCCAGTGCTTATTCCCATTTAGCAGGATGCTCGGAGCAGCCCAGCCAGTCACCTGCCCTACCTGTTGGTTCAGTTTGTGGATGCCCTGAGTTGCTCTAGAGGGGTCATTTGAGTGACTACCTACCCACCTGCACCTCTTGTGCTGCCCTATGCATCTCGCTGCACGCACACACAGGGCTCCAGCCTTGTCCTTGCCTCTTGGAACGGGCGTCCCTCCTTCCTAGCACTGCTCCTCCTCCTTCGCGCTCTCTCCTGGGAGGGTCCTGGCTGCGTGTCAGCGGAGACCAGCTCCGGCCACAACCCAGCGGCATTATCAGCAGGCAAGAGGCACCGGGAGATCAAAGCCTAGCCTGGTTGCCCACCCTCTGCGAGTCCCACACCTGGAGCTGGGGGAGCAGGCGGCTGGCCCAGCCCCTGCCACTGCTCCCTGCCACATCCAGAGGCTCCCAGCCGGGCTCTGGGCAGCTCAACTCCAACAGCTGCTGCAGCAGCAGCAGCCTCTACTGCAAGCACTGCAAAACTGCAGGCAGACCTTTCCTCCGCCCCAGCTGCCCTGGGCCAGGAAAGCAACTGCACACATTGGGAAAGCACCATCTGTTCCTCACCTAAATAAGATTTCCTGCTGTCTGGAGCAAAAGCAGCAGCACAGGGATCTGACAGCACCTCCAGGATGCCCAGGCTTTGCAGCACAAGAGATCTGGCCAGCAAACTGCCCAAAGCTGGCAAGGCTCCCTCCAAATTTGCACTGGCTTTTGCAGCCCTTAGCTCAGCCTCTCCCGTCCGCCTCAGCCCCTGCAAGCTTGGCTGACACTTGCGCTGCCCTTGACTGAGGCACAGAAATTGCTGGTTCACGTCCTCTAGCTGCGTGTGCTGCCCACGCCTGCCAGCAAAGGGCAGCCAGAGGCCGCTGCCGAGGACTCTGCAGGCTGCGTTTGCCCCGAGGGCACCAAACGCCACAGGTCGCAGAGCTGGAGCCACTTCCGGATGGGCCGAGGTGAAGCTCCAGCCTGTCAGAGAAACGATGGCTGTAAATAAAGTAGCAGTTGCTGGGAACCCGCTCTCTGCTCCGCATTCTGCTCGTGCACACAGTTGTTTCGCTCTCTCAAGGCCAAGGGGTTTGGCTGTTTATGGCTTCTCTCCATCCCTGTACGAGCTCTGCTGCTGTGCTGGAGCACAGAAGGCCCTCCAGACCCAGGAGATAAAACAGCTTCTGGACTGCCAAGCTAAGGGGATTGCTGTTGCATGCTCCTTCCCCTACTGTTTCTCCAACATGCCTTCTGCATCAGGGAAGGCAGCAAGGGCAGCAAGTGCAGCCTTTCCCTGTTCTGGGATTGCTGGAGACACTCCACATTTCCACCCCTGTCTTTGCTCTGGCCTGGGCCGTGCATCTGCCTTGCAGCAGTAGAAGACACCCAGGCAACACATCTCACCCCGGACATTGCGGACCATGGAGCCCTCAAGCTGTGAATACCCAGACATGGGTAAAAGAGCCACCGAAGGAAACTGCTTTCTGTTTGTTAAAGATGACAAATGGAATTGGGATCGCCCTCTGGAGTGTTTCCATACTGGGAACAAAGAGGGGCTACGGGAATATTGTTCCCCCTAAAATTACTGACTTTGGAGATCTGTCTTAAAAATAACAGATTTCAGCAAGCCTGGTGAACCTGTGAAGGTAATGAGGGAAAGAGGAGACACCGGTGCCTGGATAGAGAAGTTCAGCGTTTCACCATCAAAAGAGATAACTGAGAGGAAATTGTTAACTTCTGTCACAGCTGGATTTATGGTTCTCCACAAAAGCATCCTTTTAAAGCAGTCCTTAGGCATCGAACCTCAAATCTCAGCACTTCTGCAAAGGCAAATGCATGCCGAAATGCTTTCACAAACAGCCAGCAAAAGAGGCACACCAGATTTACTATTCTTGATATTTCTAAGATAAAAATAGAACAGACAATATTGAACAACCTAAATCATTCCAGGCTCCTTCATCCACCACAAAGACACACAGAAGGGCACAAGCCTCAGAAGAACGAACGAACAAACAACAACAACGTTTTGCAGATCCTCTTCTCACATGTTGAGCTTCTCTTTCCCTTCAGCTCTGCCCCACCTACCACTGAGTGCTTCAGCTGTACCAAACGCAAAGTCACCTCTGGAGAAGTCACCTTTGGGCTCCATTTTCTCAAACACTACAAAACGAAAAACAAACAAACAAAAGGAATACAGAAAGTCCTGCACGTGCGCTTGGAGCTCCATCCTCCCCGGGGAGACCGGCACATCCCGGGCGAGCGGCAGATCGAAGCCCTCCTGGAGGCTGCTGGTTCCCAGCCTGCGAGCAGGGCTGGCGGGAGCCTCAACAGCACCAGCCTTGCGAACAGAAGGTCCTCTCGCCGCCCGTCCCTCTGTCCGTCTGCTGAGCGCGGCAAAGGAACCGGTTTCCAACGGCGCTGCTCCGTGTGGGCGCGAATCGCCCCGCGCGCACAGGGGGCCCCTCTGGGGTAAAGTCCAGCTCCACGGTCCGCCCGGTCCCGCATCCTTCTGCTGCTGCTGGCACGGGGAGCAGCTCGGTGTCTTTGGGACACGGGCAGCTCTTCCAAGTGGCCAGGCCGAAACCACTGGCCACAGAGGGCTGCTCCCCCACTATCAGAGGAGCACGGGCGGCACTCGCTGCTGACCGAGGTCTCCTACACCTAAATCCGGGTGCAACACACTTCCCTCAAAGGGATATATACTTTTTAATAGTTTAGAACACTGTGTTTGGGGAGAGCGGTGGCACTCGCCTTTGGGCTAGGCTGGTGACAGTCACACAAAAGTGGGTTTCAGATCTTCTTTGAAATTCACGATGGGCCGAGGCCTGCCGTGGGGCTCCGGCCAGCAGCCCGCGGCGCCGCCTGCCTCCGTGTCCGTGCTGCTGCTGTCCAGGGAGTCGAGCGGGCCCTGGAAGCAGAGCTCGCAGTAGGGCCGGTGGCAGCAGGGGAACAGCTCCTCGGAGCTGCTGCTGGAGTCGGAGTCCGGGTAGTAGCAGGGCGAGCGTGGGAAGGGCTGCACCGGCTCCCTCGGAGCGTCCCGCTGTGCCGGGAGGAGGCGCAGGACGTCGTCGTGGCGCTGCTCTTGGCCGACGCCGGGACACGCGGCCTGCGCTCCGGGCTCGGGCCGGCCCTGCCGCTCTGCGGACTGCAGGCAAAGCTCAGCGCCCGCGGAGGGCGGCACTGCCTGCGAGAGGGGCCCCGCACCGCCAGCACCGTCCTCTTCCTCCAGGGAGACGCGTGGGGACCCCTCACGGCTCCAGGCGCCCCGTGCGCCTCGCACCCGGCTCACCGCCTTGTTCACCACGCACCGAGCCCGCGGCGACGCGGAGCCGGGGAAGCGGGCGTGAGTGGCGGGCAGCGGGAGCCGCCTCGGCCGCCTGGGCAGGTCGAGGCTGAGCGGAGCGCAGGGCTCTGCGCAGGTGCCCAGGGCTCTCCACGTGCCTTCCCTGTCACAAGGAGGGCCCTGGCCGCCGCGCGTGGTCCCCCGCGGCGAGGCCGGGCTGCTGACTTTGCTATCCAGGCTCAGCTCCTGCAAGATCTCCTGCAGCTTTTCACTGCTCACGTAGTTGACCCTGGCCACGCCGCCGCTTCCCTGGGGCCCCGCTCCCCCGCCAGCAGCTGAGGGCTCCTGACGCGGGAGCTGCTGCAGAGGGTGCCCAGTCCCCAGGGCCGTGCTCTGCTCAGGGACAGCCTGGGGGCTGCGCTCCAAGGTGCCCTCCGGCACGTCCAAAAGCGGCCGCTGGGAACAAGTGGGTTCCTCGGGCGATGTGCGCTCCAGGCCCCCGGCTTCGTGGGGCTCCTCCACGTCCCACCGGCGCTCACGCTCGCCACAGGGCGCTGGGCCCCATGGCGCGCTCAGCGAATCGGGAGGCCGCCGGCCGCTGCGCTCCGCGGGGCAGTGCTCTGGGGGTGGCCCGGCACCGCCGCAGTGCTGCTCGCCCCACGAGGGGAAGGCGGCGCTCGGGGCCACCTCGGTGCCCGGGGCGCAGCCGCACTCGGCGGCCATCAGCCTCATCAGCTTCTCCTTGGCGTTGTTCACCTGCTCCTGGAGGCTTTCGATCACGGCGTTTTTCTGCATTGAACAAACAAATATGTCAGGCCCGGCACCGGCAGAGGGTACAGGCATGCTGAGGACTGACAAGCAAACGCATCAGCAGAGCGAATGGGTCTTCTCCACACAGAGGAGGAGAAGGAGCGGGGTGGCGAGGGCGCGCGGCCGGGGCAGGGGGCTGCGGCGGGCCAAGCCCCCCGTACCTCCAAGAGCAGCCGCTGCATGGAGCTCTTCTCCCCCATCAGCTGGCAGAGCTGCTCCGCGCTGCACGCCGAGTGGCAGCTCCGGCTCGGGCTGCTGAAATACTTGGCCATGTGGCTCACCGCTTGGTTTTCCTCTTCAAAGGCCTTCCACTGCTGGAGCTGTTGAACAGAAGAGGCCGTCAGAGGCCCGCTGGGCGCAGGCCGCGCGTGCGGGGAGGGAGGCAGCTGCGGCAGCGGGAGACGGAGCGAGACAAAGGGGCAGGCAGGAGGGAGACAAAGGGCGGCGCTGACAGACGAGCCCGGAGAGAGGCTGCTGAGCCACGCGGCGAGAGTCGCGCGGAGCCTCCCGCAATTCCCGACCAAAGCCCTGCTCTGCCCCTGCTTCCCGCCTGTCGTACAGAGCGTTCGTTCCTGCCTGTGCACGCGGCCACAGCCCCCTCCTGCTCCCCCAGCTCGGTAGCGCACAGAGAGCGGCGCTCGCCGAGCCCTGACGCGCTGGTGACGGGTTGGGAGCCAGCGCTGCCTAAGAGCTGCTTCCCGGGATTGTGCCCGTGCCAAAGCCCTGTGCAGCCGGGATCCAGCTGCTCATCGATTTCAAACGAGCGAGAGGAGAGCACGCCCATCAAGGAAAGAAAAACAAGCCGATGAATTAAAAGATCTAAGCTAAATAAAACGTTCAAGGCCCCAAGGCTACGGCAGAAAAATGGGGCGGGCAGAATGCACAGTCAGTCTGTGCCGTGCCCCTCCTCAGCCTCTCGCCTGCAGGTCCCACTCTACAGGGAACAGCCAGTGAGTTTGGAGCTCAGCACGGGACATCTGGTCCCTAGCCCAGGAGCTGGTAATCTAGAGGGTCGGGTCCCTGCAATTTTACCTTATCAGCTGATCACAGGAGAATCCTTGAGCAAACTCACGGACAGTAACATTTACTACTAATAATGTTTAGCAATTTGGGCACAGAGGAGGAGGATCCGTTAAGGGCTGTGGGAGAAGGAAACCCAGGCCATACAGACAGGCAAGAGTTGTACACATTAAGCTGAACATTTGGGAGAAGAAGCAGGAAGGGTCACTGAGGTTGGCAGAGGCTTCTGGAGATTAGTCTAGTCCCATGTCCCTGCTCCAACAGGGTTGGGTGCAGCAGGTTGCCCAGGACTGTGTCCAGCTGGCTTTAAATATCTTCAAGGATAGTGACACCGCAACTGGCAACCAGTGCCAGTATTTGACCACTCTCATGACAAAAGATTTTTTTTCTCCCGCACCTCTGGTGTTTAAATGGAGTTTCCTGTATTTCAGTTTGTCCTGTCACCAGATACTTGGGATCTGGCTCCATTTCCCCCATCAGATATTTATACACACTGATAAGATCCCCCCGAGCCTTCTCTTTCACCAAACTGCTTTCTTGTGCTTCACTTCTCCCCTCCCTCACCTCATTTCCTTGAGCACGAATGTCCCTCCAAATATAAAACCGAGTAAACAACTGTTTCCTCTCATTGTAACAATGAGAGTATTTTTCCCATTAACATTACAGTCAAACATGCCAGATTCCCCTGGAAGACATGGGAAGCAGAAAAGCAGAGAGTTGCCACAAAAAGCTTCCTTAAAACGTCTCTGCCTCTCACGCTGCCAAGCCGTGCTCCTCTCCCCTCTCCCAGCAGCTGTCCCGCTGTCACCACAGCAGCCCATGTTGCCTGCATGTGTGCCCCATGCTTAAGCATCACCCTTGTCACGCTCGTCCACAAGAGCTTCTGAGCGGTGGCTCTCACACGAGCCTGCACTGAGAGTTCCTACATAGCGGCATAGGGCAAAGGACACGTGTCAAAGGATGAGCCGGGTATGTCAGACCCCACCGTTGGCCCAGGGAGCAGTTGTGGGGTGGGTGGCAGCAGGAGAACTTGCGCTATGGTGCTGAGGCCGAGGAAAGCAGGGGAAGCATGGTTCAGATCTAGGCGTGGGGGAGAAGGCTCCATCATGAGCTGTGGGGAGAGGAACCCTCAGAGAACTGAGGGACTTGTTGGGGAAGCAGAGCCCCGTGGCATGTTGGGGAGACCCAACTCGGGAGCAGGGCAACTGGGCAGTTGTGCAGTTTTCTGTGAGCATTTAGGGGGGAAAAAGAAAGCAGGAAAAATAAATGCTTAGGCCTCTACAGCTGCTACTCCCCAGCACGCCCACTTCCAACCAGCTCTCTGGACAGAGGCAGCATACCTGTGGGACAAAAATGAAACAATTGATTGTCGTTGTACACACAAAGATGCCTCCAGAGGTGAAACCAAACAGCAGGTTGTGCCAGGCATGGAAGAAACGATGGACTAAGAAGACAGTCCCAGCAGCCAGGAAAATGAGGTTGACCCCAACGATGAGTGTCAAGGACTGGTTGACTGGCGGAGAGCTGACATTGTCGGTCAGACCAGCCAAGTATGTCCCGTACAGCAACAGGATGCTCTGGAATCAGAAAACAGTTCAGGAAAAAAGTTCAGAAAAGATTTCCAGATTGTGGAAAATTACAGCCCGACACAGCCAACCCCCACTTCATGCTGAGCCGAGATTGCGCGGATACATTCGGCACAATCCTAATTAATGCTCTTTGATCTATAATGCAGACTCTCAGCTCGCGCTGGTAACTCCGCAGCAGCAACCCAGCTCGCTGCTGCAGGTCCCATGCGGGGCGAGAGGGCAGGACTCAAAGTGCCCGCAGGCCCTGTGGGTCCGGGCTGAGGGGCACCAGCAGCACCCAAGCGGGGAGCTGAAGATGAGGTTGGCAGGCAGCGGCACCCAGCAGCGCATGGCCAGGACACGTGAGGAGCACGCGATGGAAATATTCACTCCAGAGTGCTGGAACAGGAACACCACAGACAGACAGACAAAGAGACAGAAATCCCTTGAGGGAAACGGAGAGGAAAAGACAAACAAACAAACAAAAAACCCGAAGAAACAACAACAAAGGCACTCTGCCATCAAAGAGCAACAGCATAATACTGATAGAGCAGCACAGAGATAGCTAGACAAGGAAAAAGCAAGACAGAAGAAGCAGACTCTTAGAGGGAAGAGATGTAGCTGGTGCCTCCTTAAAACAAAAATCCAGGAAACTGCTGGGTACGGTTCTTTCCCCTGCTCTTTACAGTTTCCTTTCTGCACCTAGTGCTGGTGAAAGGTGTTTAAAAAACGCTCTGTGCACAGAGATCCTCCCTCCGCAGAAGCGGGCTGGCTGTTGCAGGACACACTTCCTTCCCGCACTGCCGCTCGAGTGTCTCACTGGTGCATGTTCCCAGTGTAGTTAGGAGCAATCACCAGGTTGCTGGTCAGGAAGGAATTCTCTCCCTCACCAGGTCAGACTGGTAGGAAACACTGGCTATTTATTGCCCTCCTCTGTAGCATAGCCTAGGTACTATTTTTAGGATAGTCTAGAAATACTGCCTAACAAATTCCCTGCTCATGCAAGGACTGAAAGAATCAAAAACATGTCTCCTACATTTTTCCTATGCACATCATATAAGCAAATAAAGGTAAATAGGTAAATAAAGATAAAAGGCCTGTTAGTCTTTTACTAATAGATATTAAAAAGCATCAAGATAGGCTCTGTGACCTGTGTACCAGATGATTTTTAGCCTGTTCTAGATCGCCCTATCTTGTGGCTGCAAGGCCTGAGACTTGAATGACCTCAGTGGTCAATTCAGGGTTATGTTCTTCAGCCTGTACTCTTCTGAGCAAGAGGGGTTCATGTCCATGGCCCTTGTGCTCTCTACTGAAACCCGCAATGCAGCAGCACCAGGAATTCCCAAGGAGGAATTTTCACCGTGAGACCTGCCTTGCTGGGAGCAAGACTGAGACCCAAATCTGCTTTGTGGGTTCATGACCACATTCACCACAGGGCACCTCCAAATACCTCCCAAGGACAAACCATTTACCAATCTCTGAGCAAGCTAAAAAAAATCCAAGTCCCATCTAAAACTCGTATAGTCTGTCAAGAACACAGACAAAAGCAGTGCTATCTACTAAACTAGGACTCTGACACAGAAGAATAAGCACAGGACTATGCTTTATTTATTTATTTATTTATGTTAATCTTGAGCAAAGGACTTTGCTCATAATTCAAGGTGTGATGTTGGCAAGTAATTTCGGTTCATTGCTCTGTGCTTGTAAAAACAGGATAATATAGTGAGTGGCTTCATAAAAGGCTTGGGATATTAATGCCTTGGAAGATAAGTGCTACATTCATGCATAGAAACCTGCTTGTACATTAGTGTCAATCCATTTTAACTCCAGAGGAACCACTAAAGAAGTACTGCCATGAAACCAAGTCGATAGGATCAGAGTCAGGTTCAACACGACACTAGGAAGAGAAGATATAGCTGGGCACATCTTATTCTGAACAAGAAGAATTCAGTTTGTAGTAGTTGTGGCCACAAGCATTACCCACCTAAAGCCTGAAGAAACCTAACGTAAACTGGAGGCGAAGCCAGGGAAGGAGCACTGAAACAGGCAGCCCTAGGAAGGTCTACAATCCGTAGCACAAAACGCCCTGTAAGAATGGGTTACACAAACGTCTCGAAAATGAGCTGCAGCAGGAGAAGGACTTGACAGTGTCCTGAGGTTTCCTCCTGCTATTTTCCCTATGACTCTTGGTAGACGGTCGATGTGTATTACATTATAGTGAGTCAGAAAGGAACTGCTTGTATTGCATACAGATTGAGTCATTCACAAAGAAGCTGTGATCTCATAAGGTTCATCAAAATCAGCTTTCTGAAACGTTTCTAACCTCTGCCAGCCCAGGGATACATGAGAGCACAGATAATTACTGCCATAATTATACCTACATAGTTATATCTGTATAACTAACTCTGATGGAATAAAAATGGCCACATACAAATTACATCAGTGAAAGTGTATTTCAGCATTATAATTAAGCTGGTGCTCATCCTGTAAAGGTAGACACCAAGCACTTCTTACCTGCACCTCTTTGACTTGTGCTCAGAGGACTCAGGGTCTGAACTACATAGTACATCACTGTAGTGGAGAGTCACCTGAGGCCTTATGAAAGAAGTGAACTTTAGGGAATATAAAGACACAAGCTGTAAGATGGCATATAGATGAGGTATGAGAGTTTACAGGGAGAGAACTAGACAGTGTGTTCAAGCTCATGCAGAGGAGATAGAGAGGCAGAAAAGAAGTTAATAGAGATTTTATGGAGAATGCAAGGAAGCATCAAGATGGGAAGCAGTGGAGATGGGAGGACTTATCAGGTGCAGCTGATATGTGCAATATGCCCATAGGCTGGGAGGACCGTGAAACTGCAAATGCTGCTGCCATCAAACTGCAAGGAGGTGAGATACAACTTGAGAATCAATAAAGAGGCTACGCACCTTAAAACCTAAAATGAGAATGAGCCAAAGATCAGAGTAAAGAGAGGCGCAGGACTGCATCCGGCTCACGGAACAGGTCATGCCCTTCTCTGTCACCTAGGAGGCAATGGGAACACAGAAATGCCTGCTATGCCTGCCCAGGAGCAGGGACAGACAGACAGACAAATGGCTCTACAAACACAAATAGTTCTCCTCTGAAAATCCCCCAAAGGAAGTGCCAAAATTGGTGCTGCCAGAGGTGGAGAGTTAAAGGAAGAAAGATTTTGATATTCATCTGCCAAAATGACAAACCTAGATGATTAACATCTAGGTTTTCTAAACATGGTTAATCATCTGCAGGTGCCACAGATCTCAACTCTGCCAACCAGGTGACCAGCACAGCTTCGTCAAGGTCATCACTAGACTTTATTGCTTGGTAAAGACGACCTCTGAATCAATCTTCCTTCATGTCTTCCTTCCTTCCTTTTGCTCTCTCCTACCGCCAAGTACCTGGACATGCACCCACATTTCCACAGAAATCAGACAGGACACACCACGATGCTCCCCCAGCTCTCCTTATCCCTTTACCCGCAGTGAGACGCTGAGGCTTCGGAAACACTGGATCGGATCAGCAAATATCCACGTCAAGAGCAGCACAGCATCCGCCAGCACCAGCGCTGCCACCATCGCCAGCAGCTGGAGGTCTTTGATGATCTGCGGAACATGCAGAAAGTGTTAGCAAGGAGCAAGGAGACCCAAATAACCTCAGGGACATGTTTACCTGAATACTTCCCCCAGAGTGAAGTCCTACAGGTCACCTATATTCAAGCAGATATAGATCACCATCTCTGGCTCCAAAACTCTGGGAGACCTAATGAGAATTGGGGCCATGAATAAACTCTCACCAGCTGTGTGGCTAGCTGGTAAATGCCCTGCTCTCAGGACATCTCCAGATGCTCTCAGGGCATCTCCAAAAAAAGGCACCTCTGAAACAAAAGTATCATCTACTTACCTACACCACAAGCAGAAAGAAAAAGAGTGAAAACAAAAGCTTATGCTGCAAGTTTAACATGGACCTCAGATCTCTCAGTAATGGCAGTCCTTTTCTGTTTGTTGTTCCTCTGCAAACCCTCATTGTACTTGTCCTCTAAGGCCCATTTCTTTCACCACTGGAAAGCAGCCTTTTTAAGTTGTAAACCTGCTCTTACATGAGTAAGTTATACACAGGAGGCCCCCATTTTCCTCCCAACCAGAGTTTGCCCTCTCTCTTTCCTGCAGGGAGTATCCAACACTCCCTCCCTTCACCCAAAATACGAGATGCACTCGCGGGTTATGCCACATCCAAGAAGATACTTGAAGCTCCTGTCTTATCTTCATCTCCCAAAAGCAACCAGTCCAAACCTGGACACAAACACCAGCGTGTTGTGCAATGAAAGCAAACTGTGGTATCCAGCTGTTTGCAGCCCTGTAACCCACCTTCCCCATGACTTGCTGGTTTCATCAGCTATTCCAAAGTGTTTTGGGACTTCCTATAGCTTGTCTCCCTGTTGCAGAGCACTTTCCTTTCCTCCTTGCTGCCTCCCCATCCAGGTGCCTCGCGGAGGGAGGTACGCAGCACGGGGCTGCTCAGCGCCCTGGCACGGGTACTCACCACGCGCTTGTCCGGCACGCGCTGGGTGAACACCTTGTAGAGCCGCCAGCTTTTGCCCAGGACAGGCCCGAACACCAGGGAGCTCCCGATGCACAGCAGGCAGAGCCGCACCTGGGAAGAGAAGGCAGCGCCATGGGGATGAACTTGTGCTTTGCCTGGCCAGGGGCATCTGCCCGAAAGATGGGATAAAAAGACACGGTGGGGGTGGAGCTATGGTGCTCTGGCTTCTGGAGGGCCATGTCAGGTACTAGAGAGCCAGTTATGTGACAGAAAAAATTCGTATACACCTATCCCTCTGCAGTCCACCCATGGCGGGGAACAAAACATATCCAGGAAGCAGAGCAGAGGTGGCAGGAGCAAACAGGCGGTCAGGAGGAAGCCGTTTGGCAGAAATCCTTGCCTCTTTCTCTCTGCCTCAAAAAGCTCTTGTCAGAGGAGCAGCGAGAGCCAGGCAGCTTGAGAGTGACAGCTGCACAGAGGGTCGAAGCGACAATAAATCACTAGCTGGCATCTCTGTTAATTATCCCCACGCAGATGGCTGAGCAGGACCTCCTTGCTTCTCAGTTCCCCTCCCTGGGTCACGGCCGAGGCCCTGCTCTGGAAGCGGGGTGCCCCAGGCCAGGAGCTGGGGATCCATCCATCACACCAGTCAGCACTTCTGCAAAGATCTGCACCCAAGAAGCTCGTGTGCTGTCATCCATATCCTACATTTAAAGGCCTAGTAATCTGCCTAGCTGTCTGTAGGGCTGCTGCTGCGGGTACTGCTCCCTGCCCTGGAGGCCTGACCTGTGTCCCTGCTTGTGCTGTTGGCTTTCCGAAATCAAATAAAGAAAGTTGTAAATATCGTTTTGCAGAAGTGGAAACCACTCAGTCGAATGTGCCCAGAAGCTGGACGGTGACCTACCGTTAGGGAGAGCGTGGGCAAGCACACGTGTGTGTGTGTAAAACACTCATCCCAGCAAATCACCCACCTGAATGAGCATTTCCACCGAATCTCCGGACAGCAGGCTCTGCTCCTGAATCCCAAAGAGGTAAGCGCTAGAGTAAGTCAAGCCACTGCCCAGCAGGGTCACAATGTTCAGATTGGGGCTGGACATCTTCACAATCCTCCAGGAAACAAAGCAGGGAAGGCAGTGACAGTTACTGAGCGCCGTGGCCTGGCAGCACAGGGGCAGGCTCCCCTCACACAGATGACGATGGCTATAAGGGACACCTCCCCGGCTCGCTGTCCCGGCCCCCAAGCCCAGCGGCTCACAGCTCCCTGGAAAGCTCAGCCATTGCTCCATGCTGCACCCCATCCCCTCCTCGGTACTGCAGCAAGACCCCATCTCCCCCACACAGATGGGTAATGAACTTGTCCCGTGGCACCTCTACCCCTGCCTGTGCCACACAAAGCGTAACTGGGGCAGCTTCAGCCAGCTCCCTTACGGACAGAACAAGAGCAAGCAGTGGGCTTTGGCCACCACATACACCAAGGAGGGTCTTGCCGCTGCAGCTCCTCTGCTGCTGAGGCTCGTGCCAGGCAAAGCTCCCCGTGTCGCTGGCGCGGGCACCGCAGCGGCCGTGCTGCCCCTCCATCCCACAGGGAGCCGCGGCGCTCACCGCTCCGCTTCCTGCCTCCAAGGCCGGCATCTCCCGGCACTGCCCTCTGCCGCAAAGCGGCAGGAAGCAGAGGGGGAAACTGCTCTGATGCGGCCCAGGGTGACTGGCCCCAGCGGCAGGAGATCCAGGGCTTTGGGAGCAGCTGCTTCCAGTGTCTCCAGGAACAGGTTCTTCCCCTTCCTCCTTTCTTGGAGGAGTCTCTCCACTGTATTCAGTGCAGTCCCAGACACAGGGAGCTGTCAGCACTATTTGGCTACAGCTTTTGCTCTTTAATTTCTTGCCATTACTCATAATCTTGCAACTGCATTCAGGGAGGACAGCCAAACCACTGATCTCTACAGACCTGTCACCCTTCCCCATCTCTCCCATCAAGCAAAAAGCCTTAGTTCCTCTCTTCCCTCTGCACAGATTCAGCCCTTCAATCTGCTGCTAGTAATTTCATTTCTTTACCCTTGAACTTCCTACCCATTCTTGCTACCTCTGAAGCAACACAGAGCCTAAGATTCAATCCAGCTCCCTGCCTGCCTGCCTGCCTCCTCCTCATGTCTCTCTCCCTGGTGAAAGACATTAATCAGATCATGGTCTCAGCTGCAGGCTGACAAAGGTCGGCTCTGCATTCAGCAGGCAGAGCAGCATTTGTTTGCCGCTGTGTGAATAAATAACGCACATTCATTACAGTTTCACTCTGAGAACCTCTTTGGGGGCCTAAATAATTTTGCAATCAAATAAGATGGCCACAGAGCTCAACACCGTTCTGCTCCGATAAATGAAATGCTTGAGACCTGGAGACAGACTGTGCAGCTACTGCACCATAATGGACGTAGGAACCAAGATAAAAACATCATGTACAGGACTTTTCTGAGGTTAAGGCAGTTATAAGAAGCATTATGTTCCTTAGCAGAACCAGATCACCGAAACAAGAGCAGCCTAGGCTATATGCAGATGCATGTCTCTGTACAAAGCAAGGCACATAGAGCACAAGGGCTTTCAGTAAAGATGGAGACACATGTGCCTAACAGGAAGGGGAGAAAGAAGACAGGAGTTCAATGAAACCGAGGAGAAGGCGGCAAGGAGGCAGCCAGCACACCCAAAATTGCCAAGAAAGACGAGGAAAGTGAGCTTTCTGGCTAAGGGCTGGCTGAGAGGGTGCTTGAACCATGGGGAATCACTGAACTGATTTGATTTATGAGGCACTCAGGGGACCTGGACTTTTTACATCCTTTGCACAGCCTGAATGACACCATGGAAAGCCTTCATTTCACCATCTGGTTCTCTTAGCAATATTCACCACCTGTCTGGATCCAGAAAGTTTAGCCATATTTTCAAACTACGAGTGGTCCAGCACCAGGAAGACAACATGAGTGTTGCTGAGAGTGTGATGGCTTTGCTCACACAGCTGTGTTGCCCAAAGTGATGCTCATGGCCTTGGGGGTGCAGAGACAGACTGGCTCTCTCTCTGCTCTCCGGCTGATGCCTTGATCAATCCCATCCTGGAGACGAGACCATGCACTGCTGCTCCAGCCACGAGGGGCCAGGGAATGGCAGCCTCTTCACTCACAAGACCCTTCCAACAGCTGCAGCCTACGACATGCCGGAAGACCTCCAAGCTCTGCCTTGTCCATAGCTCCTGGCCTCAAGGAGGTTGACTCACAGTCCAAACAGGACCAACTCCAGTAGAGGTCAACATAGGATATGACAGAGAAAGCCACAACATCCCCAGGATTGCCCTTACTTGCCCAGTTTCTTCAGGGTTGTACCTTCCTGACCTTAGCTGACCATCAGCTCAAAGCCTGGGACTGTGGGAACCTGACCCTGTTGCCCCAGCTCGTGAGAAGTTTCACAGTGGAAGAGGGAAGCTCTTACCTGTTTTTCCTGAAGCGAATTGTGAAGACAAGAAAGAAGAGGGCTAGCAGGACTCCTCCAGTCAGGAATGTCCACACGATTCCCAGGAGAGCAGCAGAGAAGGATGGGGAGCTCTTTCCACTGCGGTCAGAAGATGTCTGAGGAAAGGCAAAAGGGCTGAGGAGGAAGAGGGCATTGCTGGGGCTCCCAGAAACAGAGATCTCCTCACTGACATGCTCTCTTGCAGGTGTCCTCCTGAAGAACTGGAAGGGACTTGAAAGCACATCTCCCAAAGCCCTCATCATGACCAGACATCCCTGTGCTGGCAGGGCTACTGAGCTGTGCACAGACAGGACATGAGCTCTGCTATACTCAACCCAGGCAGAGTGCACAGAAGGAGAGGGCAGCCCCACCACATTCAAAGGACACTTCCATTTGGAACAGCCCTGGGAGCCCTCCCTTCTTACAGGTGAGTATCCAAACTGGTCACAAAGCCATGTGTGTAACTCGGGTAGTCCTGGCCATGAGAGAGGGGAAACCAGGAGACTGTTCTCAACCAGCGCTGGGAGGAAGCCATTGAATCTCAGGAAAGGACCCTCTGGAAAAGGACCCTGCAGGTCTCCAATATCTAGCTCACCTCTTTGGAAAGAAATGCAAGGAGACTTCTCATGTGCCTAGGAGAAATCGTCCTTTACTCCCACCTCCCAGCAGACAATCAGCTGGTTGATTTTACCAGGTGTCAGCAATACAGCTGTCAGCTGGTGCAGAATTAAAAAAAAATAGAGAGAAGGAGCCACAACATTATTTTTCAAATGTATCATGTAGCAACACACTGAGCTGAGCTCCATTCACACCCTAGCCCTTCAGAAATGAACCTGGTCCCAGCTATACAACAGCCGCAAACTGGCTTTGAGGGACACCCCGAAGGGGGCATTAAGGGGGCTTCTCGCTGAAGAGCGAGAGCCCAACTCCTGCCCTGCAACCCCCGTGGCATTGCCGAGACCCCACGCTCCCTACCCGGTGCCCCACCAGGACGTGGGGAGCAGAGGGAGGGACCTGGTGCTCATGTCTCATGCAATGCAGGGGAGCCACAGGGGAGCGCAAAGACCATGGGCCATGCGTTACCCTGAGGCAATTTGCAAGACTGGCCTTTTAGCAAGTGCTGTCCTATGAAAAATCATCCCCAAATCCTGCTTCTCTTCCCTGCCGCTGGACAGCTGAGCTCGCTGACTGGCATACCGGGGAGAGGGTGGGAACAAATGGACTTTCTTTCCTGGGGCATTGTGTTCCCTTGCTGTTTTGGACAGAAATGCTTACTTTAAATTTGCTTCTCTTTCGGGTTCTCCTGATTACTGCAACTTAAGATTTAAAGCAGTCCTTATCTTTTTAAATCACCGTTTAACAATACTCATTGTTCTCCCTCTATTAAAAAGGGAAGAATCTTAATTCCACTGTGGGTCTAAAATATTCCAGCAATTTTAACGTGCAAGCTTAGATTTGTCTGCACACACTATGGGAGCACGTTACATAGAGATCTTCTATTTCAAAGTCAGTGCAACCTCTTCAAGGGGAAGGATGAGGAGAGCACAGGGCTGGGAGCACCCACCTGCTCACTCAATTCTGTTGGACCACCCTGATGCCATCTCGTGCAAAGCTACGTGACTCTGAAAAGACTAAACATCTCACACTGAGGAATAACACATGGGATGGAAAAAGACTGTCTCAGCTTCCAGAGCTCAGCACATACACAGTCACTACAATAATCTTTATCAGCGTGGCTCTCATCAGAAGACACAGATCATTGGGATACCCTATGTGGAGATCTACCCTTTGAAAAACATCCTTGGAGGTGCTGTCTAAATCCTTTCTCAAATGTCCAAGATCACATGCCCTTAATTTATATATCAGAAGGATATCTTCCTAACAGCCACCATTGCCACACATCCTCAGTTCATCCTTCTTTTCCTACTTCTTCCAGCATCACTAGAAATAAATATGCAGGGAGAAATTAGGCAGTGTTTACAGAGGAGATGAGGCGTCAGCTTCCTCCGCCACAGCTGGATACATCTCATGGTCTACCAGGAACTTAAAACTAAACCAAAAATGTGCAAAGAGCAATTCTGGGGACTGAGAACCACCTGCACAGTCACTTCAGGGGGCTGCTGTAGTTTGGCCACGCTGCCGGGCTCCAGCTCAAGGACTTGCACTGCAGCTTGGGAAGTTCACAGCTGGTCCGTGACACCGCCAAGCAGGCAGGGCCGGTCTGCAGGCCCTGGGCTCCGGAGAGCCCGCGAGGCGCTGGAGTAGAGCTCAGGTGCTGCTGCCGGAGCTGCTCTGGTACCTGCTCCCCAGGCCGGGGACTGCTGGTGCTGCAAATCCTGGGCCAAGTGAGAAAGCCATCCAAGAGCAGAGGCTGGCCCTGCCACGGTATTGGGATACAGCTGCACATGCACATGGCTCGGCCTCATCTCACAGCAGAGCGGTGGGATCCCT
Source organism: Eudromia elegans (assembly GCA_003342815.1). NCBI lineage: Eukaryota > Metazoa > Chordata > Aves > Tinamiformes > Tinamidae > Eudromia > Eudromia elegans. Next base: position 6,437,497 of record PTEX01000003.1, on the reverse strand, counting down.
CGGGAAATATTCATCTCCTTCCTCCAAAGTGCTCCCTGCCTCTTCTTCCCTACTCTCCCCTAAGGGAGAAAGGGCTTTTGGCTCTCTGGGAGATGAAAAACCCAGCAGATAGCCCAGATGGTGAGGCAAGCCGACCCCACTCCCCTTATTCTATGACTGACTATGAAAAAAAATTTAAAAAAAAGAAGAGAATATAATTCTGCATAAATCATGGCCATCTTCCTATTTACCAGCAGCCCAGCAAGGCCAACATGGCTGTCTGAGGTCAATAAGAGGCTGTAGCACCACCCAGTTTTTCCATCCTGCCTGGTCTACTCCAAGGGTAATATCTGAGTTTAATCAGTGAAGTGAGGGTGGCAGACTAGACACTTGGGAGAGCTGGGCAGAGAGGAACCTCACGAGGTTCAGCAAGGACAAGTGCAGGGTCCTGCACCTGGGCAGGAATAACCCCAGGCACCAGCACAGATTAGGGGCTGACCTGCTGGAAAGCAGCTCCACGGAGAGGGATTTGGGAGTTCTGGTTGACAACAAGTTCCCCATGAGGCAGCAATGTGCCCTCCTGGCCAAGAAGGCCAATGGGATCCTGGCCTGCATCAGGAGGAGCGTTGCCAGCAGGTTGAGGGAGGGGATCCTGCCCCTCAGCCCTGGTGAGGCCACACCTGGAGTATTGGGTGCAGTTCTGGGCTCCCCAGTACAGGAGGGATGTGGAGCTTCTGGAGAGGGTCCAGCGATGAGCAACAAAGATGATTAAGGGACTGGAGCACCTATTGTATGAGGAAAGACTAAGCAAGCTAGGCCTGTTTAGTCTAGAGAAGAGAAGACTGGGAGGGGATCTGATCAATATGTTCAAGTACCTGAGGGAAGAATGTAGGGAGGAGGGGCCAAACTCTTGGTGGTGGCCAGTGACAGGACATGCGGTAATAGGTACAAATTAAAACCCAGGCAGTTCCATCTCCATATGAGGAAGAACTTCTTTCCTGTGAGGGTGACAGAGCCCTGGAACAGGCTGCCCAGAGAGGCTGTGGAGTCTCCTGCTCTGGAGATCTTCCAAACCCACCTGGATGCCACACTATGCCACATGCTCTAGATGACCCTGCTGGAGCGGGGGGGTTAGACTAGATGATCTCTAGGGGCCCCTTCCAACCTTAACCCTTCCGTGATTCTATGACTTCTACTCAAGCCACTGCACTTCAAAAAATAAAAACAAATCGCACCTCCTCATTCCTCGGTGCGTTCACAGCAGTACCTTTTTAACTCTGGCTGTGCCTTAAACATTACCACGAGTTCCTCTAAGGAGTCACCCAGGGAGCAGAAATTCACCTTTCCTTTCCAAACACGTGCACACACACACACACAAACTGATTAGTGCTTCCCTGGATGTCAGTGGTTTCTGAATGCCTGAAGTTGATGGAGCACTTCATTTGCAGCTGAGCAGCACATAAATCCTGGCCCTAGCAGGGGGAATATTAATTGTAACAAAGCTGCCAGAGCCAGAGGAGCCAAGCAGCTTACGCTCTTCTAATTAAAGGTGCGTGCAGGATGCAGGAGGAAGCCGAGCAACCCGAGCCTGGCTGGTCCATCGCGCAGCCTCACGCAGAGTCCATTGCAGAGAGGTGCATCCCTGGGTCATTGCTACTGGCTTAGGTAGTGGCAGGGGAGGTACCATTAACCAGAGGTGTTGGTGTTTAAATCCTCCCTACTGATATTTGGAAAGCACTCTCTGAGTTGCAGGGCACGCCGGGGGCCGAGGGCACAGCAGGGCACGCCACGTCTGCTCCCAGGTGCCTCTCCTGCCCGCAGCGGCCCCTCAGCCTCTGGCAGGGTGCTGCGAGGAAACCCTGCTCTGGGCAGGCCCTCTCCAGAGCAGTTGCTCCCCAACTCGGCTGGAGGGAGCGTTTTGCTGCTACGTGCCTGGTTTCCCCCCCAGCCCTCCCCCAGACTCGTTTCTGTGGCGCCAGCCTCCCTTCCCAGAGCTGCCCCCCGACCCCGGACCTCCATACGTACGACTGTCACGGTGCAGAGCTCCTGCAGGCTCCTCTGCTGCGGCTCCTGGCTGCCGAAGCCGGAGTTGCCCTCACACAGGTCAGAGCAGTTTAATCCCGGCTCCATAGCACATCCTCAGCCTTCATCCAGCCGGGTCCTCTCAGCAGGCAGCAGGGGCAGCGCCGGAGCATCGGCCGGCTGCGCGGGTCGCCCCGGGCTGTGGCCCCAGCCCGGCTTCGCCGTCGCGCCCGGCGGCGGGGGCACCTCCCAGCCTGCAAAAGCCACCGTGCGCAGGGTCAGGGAGACGCGCCGGCCTCAGTACGCGTCTCTGCGCCCTGCACGAAGGGCACGCGGAGGAAGGCGTCACTCCTGTGCCCACGCACGCACCCAGCGGCCCCGTGAGCTGCCACAGTTGTCCTCTGCTCATGAGCTATCCCACAGCAATAGACTTTAAGGGCATTTTTTGCAGCATCCCCATGACTATCCCCTGTAAGCCTGGTTTCCTACAGAGTTCATTTCTTCCCAGCAAATAACAATTATGTAAACGAAGACAAAACCCAGCAACACGCGTTGTCCCCATTTCACATCGTCCAAACCTAGGCCTGGGCAAAAGGGAAGCAACATGTTCGGATTAAACATATACTAGAGCGTTTTGGCTGGTTTGGTGTGAGCAGCAGCACAGCTGGCTCAGGAGCAACCTGTTTATGAAGCAGATTTATAAGCCTGACATCCCTGTCCGGACTTCCCAGCTCTCCCAGCACTCCTGCTGTCAGGTGCTGTGTCTGTCTGTCTGTCTGCAACAGCTCCTCTTGCACCACCTTTGCCTCTTTCATTTCAGGTTTTCTTGTTTGTTTGTTTGCTTGGTGCAGTTTTTAATAGGCCTCATTACCATTTTAGACATGAGGTCATCCTTGTCCTCGAGCATCCTTGCTCAGTTACCATCGTCACCGGTCTCACTTGGCTCCCAAGAGACAGCCCTAAGCACAACTCCTGGAGTGAGCGGCTGGAACGGCCGGGTGGCAGAGCCCCAGGAATTTGCTCCTGACAACAGGCAGGAGGCAACAGGAGGGAGGCCTTGCTGCCAGGCCCTGCTCCCTGGCCCAGGACCCTCAGGGCGAGCGAGCCAGGCATCCGAAATGAGAGGAGCCCCTGCTGAAATCGAGCCTCTATCCGTTGCCCAAAACGGGACAGTCACCAGCACTAACCAGAACACTCACAGCTGGGTCCTACAGACGCTGTTCAGACTCATGCCCAGATTTTGCAGGGGTTTTTTTTTCCCTAGAGGGCTGAGGGAAGCCAGCCCTGTGAAGCCTCCCTCTCCCTCTGCTTTATGGCAAGCCGCGGTGGCATTTGCTCCACAGCAGAGCCATCTTTGGAGGTTTCTACATGTTCATTGCCCAGGTGAAACAGCAGAGCAGGAGAGATCCAGCTGCTGTGGGGATGCCTCATGTTGTGAGAACGGTCTCAGGGCAGGGGTGAGAAGGGGCCATGCTCAAGGTGAACGATTCAGACAGAAGGCTGGTAGCTGAGGGGAGGGGCACAGGGATTTTCCCTGCTCTGGGGACACTGACGGCAGAGGCTCTGGCGCTTTGCAGGCCAGCATCGCCCCTTCCTCCAGCAGCCTCCTCAGCCCCAGATGGTCCGCTGCTTTGAGGGACCGTGCCCAGGTGCCAAGACGCTGCCCCTGCCTTATGCAAACGCCGCGAGGCAGCTCCTCGGGGCTGCTGCCGGGAGGCCCCGCAGGCCGACCGCTCCAGGCGCCGGCGCCTCGCCAAGCAACGCGGAGGCCAAGGCGTGTGGAGCGGGAGGAGGAGGAGGAGGAGGCCGGGGGCTCTCAGCACCGCCAAGCGCACAGCCAGGCAGGTGTCAAGCATGGCCAACCCGCGTGGCATGCTTGCCACGACATGCTTGCCGCGACACCCGCGTCCTGCACAGGGCAGGGGTCCCACACAGGGCAGGGGTCCCACAGGTCACTACCAACCATGGAACCTGCTCAGTGAGCAAAGCCCCTGCCCCAAGGACTCCTTCGGATCGGGCCAGGAGCATCCCCTCAGCTCTCTGCCCCTCGGCACCTAGAGGTAAGAGCAGGTAGGTCTGTGCAGTGGGGACGGCCGTGCAGGCCCCGAAGGGACGGCATGGAGCCGGGAGCCCGTGTGGGAAGCCCAGCCCGCCAGCACAGGGGTTTCTGCATCCCCAGTGGCTCAGAAACACTTCCACGCTCCCGTGCAAACGGCCCCACGCATCTTCCATGGGAGCCGCTCGGTCACCCGGCACAGCCAGCGCTCACTAGTGGGCAATAACGCGAACGCGAACACAAACGCTGCCAAACGGCGGCCAAGCGGCGTTTCCAGCCCAGCTCCCTTCCTCTAGTTAGGGCCAGCAGGAATCACGTGGCTCCTCTCCTCGCACCGGGCTCGGGAACGCAGAGCCTCCACCCGGCTTCACGGCCAAAGACGAGCCCATTGGGGCACCTTTCCCCTGCCAACACCTCTCTTGGCAGCGGTGACCAGCACGGGCCGTGTCGGCATCAGGAACGCTTTTCCTCCTGGCTCTTCACCAACCTCAGGCTGGGGCTGTGTCCGCACTGGAAAGTCGGGTGTGAGTGGGAAGCAGCAGCAGGGAAGCACCATGAGCCAACGTGCATGGAGCCACGTGCAAGCCCAGGGGCCCCAGCGTGCACGGGCACGCACCGGCGGAGTGTCCTGGCCTCCATCCCGGGGGAGCGCGTTGCCTCCGGCTCCTCTAGGGGACACCCCCCCAGCCTGGGGGATCCAATGCAGTGTATGGCAGCACGCACAGGGAAACAAGGTCTGGAAGCTCAGAAGGTCTCGTAAGGAGAGAGAGCTAACTTCTAAAGGACTCTCCCCTGGCAAAAAAAAAAAAAAAAAAAATAAAAATAAAAATAAAAATAAAAATAAAAATAAAAATAAAATAAAATAAAATAAAATAAAATAAAATAAAATAAAATAAAATAAAATAAAATAAAATAAAATAAAATAAAATAAAATAAAATAAAATAAAATCTCACAATGTCAAGGGGTTATTTCATGAGAAGATAACACTCATTTTATGTGCTTGCCTCTCTGTAAACACCAGGCCCCCATTTAAGTAATTTCAGAAGGGAATTCACATTTAGAAAGTCTAAGGATATTAATGCCTTGCTGTGCCCATGTATATCCTGGATAGTGGAGGGAACGAGGGATGCTAGGACCAGCCAGAATGAATGGTGCAGGTTGTAAATGGAATTGGCCATCGCTTGGTTTTAAACAAAGGGAGAAATGAAATTAGGGAGCATTAGGAGGGAGCCGCTTCCAACAGCCCACTCGCCTCCTGGAAGTGGTCACGGCCTCTGGCACAGGAAAGCCCACGTCCAGCCGGCCGGCCCTGCTGCCTCGCACCTCCCTCTGCTCTCGCTGCCCTTGCCCTCTGCAGTATCGAGTCTGCGAGGGCTGTAATGACCAGCATTTAGCCATGGCTAAACTCCAGAGGTGCCGTGGGCATGACCTAACAAGCCTGAAGTTGGTAGGGAACAAATGACTGGACAAGATTAAAAAAAAAGACAGAAAGAAAGACAAAGACAGCTACTACTACCCCTTCTAAAAAGGAAAAAAAATAGTAAAAAAAAATCTTCGAATAAAACAATTTGCGTTTACCTCAATGCATGATCTTCAGATCTGGGAAATCTGTTTCGTTAGATCCTCCAAGACCCAAGATTTCTTAGCTACCAACATAGACAAGCTGTACAATTAGGCATGTCCCTTATTCCACAAAACATCTGGCAAGAAAGACATATTTGATGACATCTAGATGCACTTCAAGAAACTTAGAGGGTCAAGAAGCTCTACTTGCCTTCAGACCCTGTTCAAAAAATAGCTGCTACACAGAGTGGGAAAAAGATAAAGTGGATGCAAAATCCATGAGGCCAAAGGAGGAAGATTGAATGTTTTACCCCAATTGATTCTTTTCATACTAGCACTGAAAGAAACTGCTCCTCTAAGAACAAGGCACTGTCGCAGCTCAGTGAATTGAAAGGTGGAAACCCAAGGAAGTCAAATCGCAGGCAGCAGCAGAAATAAACTCAGAAACAAATCAACTTTAGAGGCTCTGCAACCCTGTCCAGCCGTATCGGCCTCGATTAAGAAGGCTCTCTAGGGCTTGCAGCTTGGCGGAGGCACGGTTTGCACAGGAAGGATGCTGAAAAGCCTCGTTCCCCGTGGGGAAGAAGCTCTGGTGCCCTGGAGGGCCCCCGTAGGCCCTGGGCAGCTGCACCATCGCTGGTGTCCCGGGCTGCAATGCGGCACCGCGCAGCTGGCGGTGGAGGCTCCATCCCACGTGCAGGACACGTTCACTGAGCCCACCCTGCCTTTCTGCTGCTGGGACGGAGGAGAGCTGCTAAAGCAGCGGGTAGTCAACCAAGGCCTGTGGCTCCTGCTGCTCGCCAAGAGAAAGAGTCGAGGAAGCCGGGAGCTCTGCTGGGAAAACCGAGCTGCTCCTGCCACCTCGCGTAGGTGACGGAGCGAGGAGACCTCAGCTCGCCCACGGCCAGCCCCGTGCGAGACACAGGACCGGCAGTCAGGACCAGCCCTCTCGGCTGTTGGGACTGGCCCAACCTAGTAAGGCGCATGGGCCTCGGATTTAAAGCAGCACCGAGCTTGAGTAACTGTTCCAACCAGATGAATGATAGGAGATGAGTTTTGCAATGCAGAAAGCCCTGGCGTTTCTCAGGAAGGTTACTGCTTTTCCCTTCTGCCGTTCTTGTCCGACAGGCTCCCTTCTCGTTTGACCTGAGAAACCTGCACTATTGCCAACTCCAAAGTGATCAAAAAAAGTCATGAGCTAGACTTACTACAACCACCCCCCAAAAGAACTACTTAAAAATACTAAGTTAAAACACACAGCATATCTGAAGCTTATTTTTAATTTATATTTAAAACTTCAGCATCTAAGTTTCCACACTTTCCTCTGCAAATGCTTCAAGAAAGTTAAACCCAAGTAACTTGGACCATCCCACAATCCTAAGAGCTCCTTAGGAGCTCCTAAGAGCTGTGCCTGGCACAAAGCTGTCACCCGGCCTCTCGGGGACTGGACTGTGTCCTTGCTTTGCCCATTGCGCTCCCAGGGCCCCCAAGGCCTCCTGGAGAGCTCTGTCTGTAGCAGACAGAGAGGCAGCTCACCGCGCGGCCACGCGGCAGGCTGAGTCACAGGGCCCCGTGTCGCCCTCTCACAGGACAGTGAGTGACCCGAGCTCCCCCCACTCCAAGACACCCTCCTGCATTGCAGCGGCAGGAGACACAGGCCAAGCTGCTCCTGCCTCCTGATAGAGCAGGAGCCGGTGGGTGTGACTCAGAAAACTGAACTTTTGCGTTCACAGAAGCTAGTTCCAATTCTGAAGCGTCCTGCCCTTCCTTGATAGCATCTCCCAACACACTGAAGGCAACCGAGCCAGCCCCGCTGTTCGCTCAGGGCTGCGTGTCTGCCGCTTGTCCTGCCCTCAGCTCGGCTACCTGGCACGAGGCGGGTGTGTTTAGCTCTGGCTCCAGCGTTTTGCTCACCCTGCCCTTCCCCAGGACACATTATCAGGCTGCTACTGCAAAACAGACGTGCCTCCATCCACATCCCCATCCCAGGTGCCTCCATCCCCATCCCCATCCCAGGTACAAACACGCTATGTAGAGTTTAGGACATACACAACTTCTTTTGACGTGGGCCAGCTACTAGGCCCAGCTCCTGCCAGTTCCGAGGTTCCTGTTATGAACTCCAAGAAGCCCCTATGCCAAGAAGGTCGTGAATTCTTGGAACCACCATGTGGTCCTGCGGGGAGCTAACTCACAGATCCCCCACCTGGAAGCTGACGGTGCTTTTATCTCTCTCACCTTAATTGCTACACAGGGACAGGCACATCGGAAAGAGAGAGACAGACAGGCCTTTAGCCTGGAAAAGCTCAAAGGAAGGAAAACCAGGCGGCACCACTGGGAGCAGAGGGAGAGGCTGACGATGATGTGAACGACAGCGCTCCCGCTGCAGCGAGCGCCCAGCCGCACGCGTGACTCCAGCACATGGACCAAACGGGCACCAACGCGCACAGCTCCACTCTCCAAAGCGGCAGGCGGCCCAAGGGGCTGCCGCGTGCCCGCCACGCACCCCGCTGAGCTAATCCCCAGCCTTGGCCGCAGCCTTGGCCACGCTCCCCGCCTCAGCCTCGGCGCACACGGGGCAGCGCACGAGGAGACAACCCCAAGCACCTCGGCGAACTCCTCTCCACCTGGCGCAAGCGGCACCTCTGCTGTGCTCAGGTGCTTGCGGAAGAAAGAGGGGTCATGCCCCGGCTGCATGGGGCAGCCCGTGGGCTCGTGCCCCTCGCCTGGGTATGAGGGCAGCGCGCATGGGAGGGCACGCGCAGCCAGTGGCGGGCGCTGAGGAGCTGCCCTGTGCCAGGCCCTGGGCCTGGCCCTCCAACACAGCCCTGCTTTGCCCCACGCGGCCCAGGCGGGAGGACGCAGCCTTTGCTCCCTTAGCTCTGTCCTCTGCTGGGCGCTACCGCAAGCGAGTAGGGAGAGAGGCTGATGATTTAGCAGACCAATTTACCCGGGAGATGTGACCTGTGGTCGAGGCGTGTGGGACTTAATTAGAAGTAGAGGTTCGCTCCCCGATGAGGCTTGCTGCGGTGCTGCGAGGCCCAGCATCGGCCGCGGCCGCAATGGGGGTCGTTCCCTACGGTTACGTTCAAATGGAGGCTCTGCCCCAAGCGCTCTCCATCCCAGAGGCCGCTGCAAAGGGGCAGCTGCTTTTGGTGCAGTGGGTCACGAGCCCAAACGCACAGCACAAACCCAGGGGGAGCTGCTGACCCCAGGAAGGGCAACACCACAGGCATGATTTTAAATCAGGCAGGACACTCTGGGAGAGCAGGTGACAGACTGCTAGCCCTGGAAGCGCGGGCAGGACCAGGACAGAGCAGCACAGTTCCTCCCCCTTGTGCCCCATGCCCTAGCAGCAGGGCACGTTTTCCCCTGGCTGCGACATCGGATTCGAGGCCCAAAAGCCAGAAGAGAGATTTCTGGCTCCCCTACCCCACCAAACCTCCCCCTTCAGACCCTCCCTCACACCCCTGTGCTCTGGGCAAAGGGACGAGGCCACCTCAGTGTTTCCTGCGGGCTCCCTTCAGACCCCTTTGGGGCTGGAGGACGGGGGCAGTGGGAGCCTGCGCAGGGTGAAGCAGCAAGGAGAGCAGGAGGGAACGGCACATTAAGAGCAGTGCGGGCCCCATGGGCGAGCGCGGAGTGGCCAGCCAGGGCATCTGTGAAAGCGTGGGACAGGACGGCAGCAGGAGCCCCGCGGGCAGGGCAGAGCAAAGGGACAAGCGAGTGGCACGGCAGCAGCAATGTTCGCTTGGAGGGCAAGAGCTGCAGAACATGAGAGCAGAGGAAGCAGGGCAGCAAGCATCGTGTCCGAGCAAGGGCCTGCAGCACACCGTGTCCCAGCACCAACCGTGTTTGTTAGGCGATGGAGCAGATACACCCAGGGTGCCTAAGAAACACCAGCTGCAACTCAACACTTGGTGCTTCCAAGAGACGGCGACCGGTTACTAGGGATCCAGTTTCCCGGGTCTCTCCTGGGCCCCTCTCGGGCTGCAGAGCACCTGCAGGGCAATGGAAAATGCCGGTCCAGGCTAGGGCTGTGCCAGCCACCCTGCTGGGGACAAGCCCGGGTCCTGCGGTGCTGCGTGATGCCGAGCTCCCGCAGGCCCCTGCGAGGCCAACCAGAAACAGCGCTGCTGGGTCCTGGAGTCCTTCCCTGGAGGCTCTCACCCCGAACAAATGAGGGCAGGAATGTGGATCTGGCACTGAAGGGGCACCCTGGGCCCTCCCTGGCTCTCCAGCAGACAGATCGCTCTGCAGGGCTGTTTGCAACCGTTCTCTACCTCCTCCTGCCACTCAAATTAAAACCTGCAGAGCACGCAGCTCACTAAGGCAGCAGCGGTTTCTTTGGAGTGAGCTAAGCAGAGCAGCAACTTCCCATGTCTGCATCCTGAGAGAAAGCCCTGCTTCATTACAGAGTGCCAGCAGATCCCCCCGCCTCCAAGATCTCTTTCTACAGCCCCACTTCGAATGCCTGGATTGATACTGTCCAGAAAGCCACAAAACACAACTGTTCTGGGATCAGAGGGGCACTCCAGGGAATACCCAGAGAACGGGAAACACGGGGCGCTTTGACCCGAACTGGGATCCTGAACCCAGCAGCCAGGCTGGGCCCACCTGCCCGCCCCGCGTCCCCGGGTGCACCTGGCACAGCTGACAGCTCCTCTCCGGGGTGGCCACAACCGCCAGCCCTGCAGCCACGGAGGGACCCAAGGACTGTGCTAGGAGCGGGGAAAGGCGAGGGGGGCAAAGCACTCAAAGCGAAAGCAAAGCCCCCCTGGACGAGGAGACACGGGGATGCTACAGGGCACCCCTCGCTTCAGCAAGCCCCGCGCGGCAGCAGAGCAGGAGGAGGCAGAGGAGGAGGGCAGCCCCGTCGCTCCTCGGCAGCCTCCACCTCCCCACGGCCACCGCAGAGCGGCCGCCGCGCCGCGTGCGCACCCGGCTGCGGCCCCGGCCCCGCGCAGCGCCC